>CAHIKZ030004234.1:695000-802500 GCA_903632075.3 Acanthosepion pharaonis
TTAATTAGCAAATAAAATTTCGGAGTTCAGGCAGAGACATTAAGAGTGTAGAGTTGAAGTAGAATGTAGCGGAAACCCAACCCTAAACCGGAAAAAAAGAGATGAACATCTATTCCTGTGTAAATGATCAGAGAGGAGTATAAACCAGACGATAGGCACACTTATCTACTCCTAATATGAAACTTCTCCTTTACCTGAATAATACTGGCTACGTAACATTGTATGGAGTCTATCAGATAGATATGTCTAATTTTCCAGAGCTGTCCACAAAGGAGTTGTCTTTATTATTTGTGGCTACAGGTATATGCAATGAGTAATTTCCCGTAGATAAACCGCTACAAAAAATAACAAAATTCACCCCAATATATTGCATCTCTATTTAAGACCCAGTTATAAGTTTATAGTTTATTTTGATTCAAAGATATGACATTAAAATGTGATGGTTCCTTAAGAAAATGTTATGGGACCTTACCCATAACATAATGAACTAGCCCATACGTAATGAATACTGCGCCTCAAGAGGAAGCAGAGAGTTCAGTCCGAAGTCGGGCGACCGGCTGACCGGCTGATCGGTTGAACTTTTTGCCTTCGGGTAAGGAGGAACCCGAACGAGGCAACGCCGAAGGGTGGAGTCTCTTCCGGGGAGGTAAACAGACCCTGAACCTGTTTATACGGGTTCAAAGGGCATATTTTTGGCCAAGCCCACAGGCTCGGAGAGCCCACGTTAAACCGGCCTTGTGCCACATGATGCCCTTGTGTGTGTGGGGGGGTGACTAAATACCGTTCAGTCTTTATTAATTAGGGAGAAATGATTCAGAATTCAGGCTGAGACGTTTGTTGGTAAGTTAATTAGCTGGTTAACCCATGTGTATTGCCCCACGTAATTAATGGACCATACTCTTTTGATTTAGAGGAAAGACAGAAGAAAAATAGGTATTTCTATTTAGTTAAGATGCTGTTAAGTTTTGGTGAGAAAAGCAAGCATAAAGAAAGATTGATTCGATTTTTACCGCTTACCAACCCTTTTCAGGGTATTTAAAGCCAGAAAATATTTTTAGATCGTAAGATTTTTTTGAGATAATATTGATTTAGTGATACAAGTATTACTGGTTAACCCATAGCTGGGGGAAGGGTAGAACAGGTGGATTCATACCTTTACCAAGGGTATTTGCGCGTCAATGAATATAACAAACTGGAATTGTTCTTCGACTCTCCGATTAACAATTCTGAGCCATTAGTCATTACACTATCCGCGCATTTAAAATTACACTACCGGATATTGCCAAACGGTTACCCATCAATGTACCGACCAGGCTCGATGTTGCTTAACTGTGTTTCAACTAGATGTAGCCGTAAGCCCCAAACAAAGACAGAGTAGGTGACAAAACTGTTCACTGAAATAAAAAAAATAAAAAGGAAGCAACTTTTTCTCCCTTAATTACTACACACCATTTCATGATTGTTTTGTATGTTATTGTTTCAATATATATTTTATTGTTGAGGCACAATTGGAGTCACGTTGTTGTTTTTTCTTGAATCATTAAATGTATAATAGATAAATGCTCTTAGGACACGCAATTACATTTGATAACCTCAACGCATAAACCCAAGCAGCATTTACAAACCTATTTACCGAGTAAATGCTTGTAGACTCAGAGATAAACAAAATAAAGTGCTTTCGATATTAAATAAGCCAAAAGGGATTGGCATGTGCAGACAACCAGGCCAACCCCGCAAATTACTTTTCATCAAGGCTTCTTAATCACGAACAGTCGATCACCATTATTGTTTCGAAAGCCCATCGTCAGTTCCTATCCTTCATAGATCTCCTTGTTTCCATATATGTGACTGTTTAAAACCACATTAATTTCTATCAATATGACGAGAGTATTTGAAGGCTGGTGAGATTGAATAAAGCGAAAATAAAATGGCTCCCGTCCATAGCAATATTTAAGATGGAGACAATCGCTAAGGGGGAAAGAACACTATAAAACAATGGAAAGACGATATAATAATGAACGATGCATGAAACACGAAAAACTGTACATATTTATGGGGGATTTAATATTAGTAGAAAGAAAAGGAGGAAATGGCCCCAGAAACTGTAAATTCTGCCATGTGTTATATTTTTCAGAATGAATGTTATAAACTGATAAAGCGTTGGCGACGGCGAACGAAGGTAGTGAAAAGATGGCTTCATGAAAGAAAATGGGAGAAAAATCACTCGCTGTGTAAAAGGTCGTAAAAATTGATAGGCCCTGAATCCTGTAATATGCATGAAGAGCATAGAAGGAAATGGAGTTATTTTTATCAAGATGTATGGAAGTGAATATGACAGATCTGCATCATACTATCACGTACTTGCTTTAGGATGCATATATTGACACATACCTTCTCGATCTTTTGAACAGGAATAGATGTTTATCTGCTGTTTTCTGTTTAGTGTTGGATTTCCAGTTTTCTCATTCTATTTCACTCCTTGTAACCCCTTGTGTCTTAGTGGCACTCTCGCCTTGCTTGGAGTAAATTGGTAAAATAAAAAAAAACATTAAAAAATTGTCTTCAGCAACAAGAATCGATGCTAATACGTTTCTTGGTGCGATCGGATAAAGTTTACCCATTTCTTACATAAAACCTTTGTATAGTGGCTAAAAGTAAAAACATTTCGTGTTCACTTGCAGCTGTAGGCTGAAAAAACCATTGCCGTACGAGAACCGAAGTTAAGCAAAGTCGAGTTTGGTCAGTACCTAGATAGGTGACCGCTTCGGAATAGAAGGTTCTCTAAGGTTGGATGTCCGGTTGGTGTAATGGATAATGGCACGGAATTGTTAATCGGAGAGCCGAGTTCCAATTCCAGTTGGGTTCGTTATATTCATTTACCCTTGGGAAAGGTATAAATTCACCTCTTCTCGTTCCAGGTGTGGGTTAATAACTAAAACTTGTTTACTACGTAATTATCTAAAAATAAATAAATAAAATAAAATAAAAACACTTGCAATCTGAAATTATTTCCTGGTTGATAAGCCGTAGAAAACGAATCAGTGATAAAAATAAGCTGGCGATTTTCGGAAATGTTAATCAGGGAGCCGATTACTAATTCCAGCTGGGTTTGTTATATTCGTGTATGAGGGAATACCTTTGGCAAAGATATCAATCTACGTATTCTCTCCCCAGCTATGGGTTAGTTATTAAGACTTGTACCGCTAAATCATATTATTCTCGCGCAAAAAAGAAAAGAAAAACCTTTTACAATATAAAATATGTTCTGGCTTTAAATAACCTGCAAAGGGTCGGCAAACAGCAGAAACGATTCAATCATAACCCCCCCCAAAAAAAAAAAAAAAAACAAAAAACAAGCAACCCTTTTTTAAATAGCTACAAACGCTAGGCATTTCATGCTAATGTTCGATCAAGCCAGAAGTCAATCTGGAAGATTGTTAACGATATGATTTCTCATATGTATTGAATCAAAATGATCCGTGACTGGGGTTATTAAATAATTCTTAGGATAATTATAAAAAAAGTCAGCCTATTTGTGGGTTTCGCATCCGAGAATTCACCGAATGAGATTTGATAAAAAATGAAGAGCGTCTCTAAAAAAAAAACAAAAACCCAAAAAACAAAACAAAAAAAAAACATCTGCATTTTCCTCACCTCAAATACCACTAGAATAAAGTGGGGTGGAGAAATATAATACTGTAGCCTACTCCTTTTTTACAGTTATTATTTAAAAAAAAAATAAGATGAGATATATATACGACGTCACACATTATGAAATAGACAAAGTCCGACAATGATTTAAAGACATTTTTATGTTTAACATTCTTTTTATAAATACAAGTATTTAAGTAAATGCTCTGTTTATAATAAACGGTATTAAATAACATTTACCGGAGTGAATGTCTGAGAAATTTTCATAGAAAATATTCGTCCTTCGAGAGGATTCGAACCTGCATCCTATACGGAACCGTCATATAGCCTGACGTGCCTTACTGATCGGCCACAAAGGATCGATCTGTTGGCATGGTCGA
Source organism: Acanthosepion pharaonis (assembly GCA_903632075.3). Taxonomy (NCBI): domain Eukaryota; kingdom Metazoa; phylum Mollusca; class Cephalopoda; order Sepiida; family Sepiidae; genus Acanthosepion; species Acanthosepion pharaonis. The sequence goes on from CAHIKZ030004234.1 coordinate 699,032, forward strand.
ATTTTACTGCTTATAAACTTCAATCATCCATGAATCTCTCACGTACACTCATAACTGCCCATGGTGTATCCAAATTTAAACAAATGACGTCACACATTATGAAATGGACAAAGTCCGACAATTATTTATATTATATATAGTAGAGTAGATATTTTTTGGAGACTATGGCATTCAATTAATTTTAAATCGTCCTGGGTATGACGATAAACTACACCCAGAAGCAAGCCCTTTGAAAAAGGGAGATTGGAAGTTTTGAGTAGCGTGGAACGACCTCTTAATTGCTGTTGTTCCCAGGTCCACCGTGAACTGGGGTTGTAGCAACTGTTAGGGTCCCAGCTATGAGAAAATAGTAAACCTCCAAACAAAAACAAAACATTATGAAATTATAAAAATACATATTTATAGTAAAAATTCCAGCAATATATTTTTATATAAAAAAAATATACCAACAATACATATTTATAGTAAATTTACCAACAATACGTTTTACCTGTAGTTGAAGGCACACAATTATATTTAAAATATATTTAGCTTAAACCATAAAATTTGTGTATAATATATTTAGATTTCGGCATTAAAGAACGCATAGTGGTTGATATGCCGCTAAAAAAAAATCAACAAACCAATATAAGAGAACTCTTTCATGGCATAAATTCATATAATATCCTACAATTTCTTGAAGAAATTAAAATGTATTCCAAAATATAACTTCAACAAAACTACAACATAAAACATATATCACCGCCTCTTATAATCATGTTCACACAAACATGTATATGGATAAATGCTGAGTATCATCTACCATATATTCAAATGTGAAAGCAGAATAACATATATTTTTATTACTTCAAAGCTCCCAGGAAAGTAAAATTTCAGCATTAAATGGCCCATAAGGGTCGATATACCGTAAAACAAACAATTGATGTAGCGGTTACATGGATCTATGTTCGGTTATTAGATACTTTATACACAGTTTAAGATACATTCTCCTGTGGTAAAATATATATTATTTAATGGGAAGTGTTTCTTTTGTATCATAATATCTTCTGGAAATTTGAATCTGTCTTTGTAATGGGTGCTATGTAGTATTTTGGAATTATCAACAAGCGATGAATGTGCGGATGGTGTAAATGAATAATGTCTTGGAATGAGAAATTAGAGAGCTGAGTTCAAATTCCAGTCGCGTTCCTTACATTCTATTGGGATTTTCCCAATTATATTGGTAACAAAAATATTGTGACGCCGACAAGAAGAAAGGAACACAAACACAGTTGAAAAATGTATGGAAAATACATGTATTTGTAGGAAAACAGAAGTAAAGTTTCTAATTGCAAACAGTCGGTTTGCGGGACTTATCTGCAAAATACGTCCTTATAACAGTTTTATCTTTCCTGTTTGGCTTGGTTCAAGAAAACAGAGTCCTGACTCCTGTGCTTCAGTTGCTGTCGAAGTCCTCACACGTGTCCTGATGTTTAGATGACGGAGTGAAGATGGGTAACGTGTTGTCTCTGAGGTTCCCTACAAGAAAAAGAGGAAGAGCGTTTGTAAAAAATGCTCACGTAGGGATTTGGTGAAAGTCTAAAAAGGTAGCCTGTGATTGGTTGTTTTTCATCCAATCACAGGGCACCCAGGTAGCGACTCCGTAATAATTTCAATAATTCACTTACACGCAAATACCCTTTAGAAAGGTATGAATTCATCTATTCTACTCCCCAGAGCGATGGGTGGAAGAGCTGGACAGACTGGGTCCTGTCACCTTGGTTGGTAACCAGTCGGCCTCAGAAAGAAACGGCGTGGAAAATTTTCTGCTTAGTTAATCATGAAGTGAACGGAACATTATCGCCCAAGTCTTTATGACTAATAATTGTCTTTTTGTTTATCCAAATTTTCATCCTCACGTAAAGCATTATTCGAAAAACGAAAAAAATACAGAAACAAATATGGCAGAAGTTGTCGATTGAATTTAATAGAACCAGTGAATGCTGGACAATGTCCTCACAGATGAGGAAGAGACTTGAAACAACATAAACGTGGGATGTTGAGAATACCATGGACCGAGTATATGAGCAACAACGAAGTTTTAGAGAAAATGGAAAGAAAATGGACAGTTATACTTATTTTTATAATTTCACCCTAAGCAAGGCTATGAACCCACTAAGATGCAAAGGGTTATTAACTGTTAGACAATTACAAAAATAAATAAATAGGGGTGGCTTAATTTTGCTTCACGAAAACGCACGACCACACGTTGCTCAATCAACTGTTCAAAAGCTGCGTAGCCTGAATTATGAAATTTTGCCTCATCCTCTATTATCCCCACATATTTCTCTTACTCATTATCCCTTATTTAAGCATTTTGAACTTTTCATACGCAATAAAAACATTCTTCAGTAAGGAAGAGGTTAATTGAAGCATTGAAACAGTTTATCACATTAAAGTATGATCACTTTTTTAAAGATGGGATCAAGAATTTAGTGGTACGTTGGAGAAGAGTCATTCATCCATGTGATGCCTATTTCAACTAAATAAATTAGTCATTTAATATTTCAGAAGCGTTTTTTTATTATATAATATATAATGATATATGATATATAATATATAATGGTATATAATATAATGCTATATGATATCATACTTATTATAAAACCCAGGTTGTGTGTGTGTGTGTGTGTGTGTGTGTACGTTTATATATTGGATCGGATTTCCTACATTTTTCAACCGATTTCAACAAAACTTCACAGGACTACGTAAAATTACCTTGCGGTGGTTCTGACAGCGCCAAAATTTGGAACAACACAATTGTTTTTGCACGAAATCAATTTGAAAACATGATTAAGAGGCATCGCGAGAATGAAAGGGGGACAACTCATATCGAGTTATACTTATTATAAAACCCAGGTTGTTTGTGTGTGTGTGTGTTCGTTTATATATGGGATCAGATTTCCTACATTTTTCAACCGATTTCAACAAAACTTCACTTTTTCTTGGCAGGTAATGTTTCTTATTGTCTTGCACACTTTTTTCTTTATTTTTACATACAGAATGCTTTAAAAATTCCATTTACAAGACAATTGTTTATAATAAAATTCTATTCAATCGGTAGACTCATAACGATTGAAAACAATGTTTTTGTTTGCGTTTGACCAATTCGTACCCCCCCCCAAAAAAAAAAAAACAACACAAAACAAGAAAACTAATTAAGACATGCGTGTCCGTCAACCTTAAACAATAATCTTTGTCAATTTTATTTTTCAGTCTTTATGATGGTGGATACTTGATCTATCTCTTACTGTTACATCCCCGGGCAACGCCGGTCTCTACTGCTAGTATAATATATAATGATATATAATATAACTCTATATGATATATAATATATAATGATATATAAATATCCTATTATTGAATTAAGTAGACCACGTAACCATAGAGGAAACACATTTATCGGAAGTCACCTGACGTCTAATTGAACGTTATTCCTAGTCTCTCCTCTATTACTATTCGGATCGCTATTTCTAGTCTATCCTCTATTACTATACGGGCCGCTATTCTTTACTCTATTCACTATACTATTTCTCTTTTCGGATCACTATATCACTGTTTAAGCGAGTATTATCGAACAAGTACTATTAGTGCGAGTGATATTCGAAGGCGTCTGATACCAGTATTGTTCAACGGCGTTACTATAGTTGTATCTGCGATTACAAAGTCTCTACTACAACAAGCATTTACGAAAGTGGCAACGAGTGTTCTTTGACATCACAAAAGTGCGCCATTTCATGTCTGACCTCCTGGTATAAAATGAAACACCGGACGACAGAAGTAAGTATGGAGCTCGAATATGACATTTATGCCAGTCATTACCGGAGCACTGGGAAAAACTGACATAACTAAAATAACTAGAATAAAAGATAGCTAAAAAAAAAAAAGAAAAAGGTAACTGCTGAAATCATATGTTCATATCCTCGTCAATGCCACTAATCTCTCAGAGAATCAGCCAGGTGTCATACGTGATACACGATTATGTCACTTTTGATTTATCAATGACTAGGTAGAAGATTTCTTGAAGTAGGCTATCGTTTCTATTTGCGGCATATTAGTTCCTAACCAAGGCTACAGGTTCCAATCTGTCCTGCTATTCAACCCGTAGATGGGGGGAAAGAGATTGGTTCATGCCTTTCCCAATGGTATTTTCGCTCAAGTGAATGTAACGAACTCGACTGGAATTCGAACGCCGTTATCAATTTTCTCGTTCCGAGCAGATGTCCATTATGCCACATCACATCGTACATACCCCCCCGCTGATGCTAAAAGCGCTACAGATAAAATATTTTAATTATCCATAACGCTTATGTAGAATTCAACAGCCGCTTCTTGTCTGAATGCGCTTTGTCGATCGACACCATCCATTTTTCGACAGCACTGCGCATACAAAAAAGCAAAAAAAAAAAAAAAAAAAAAAAAGAAAATAATCAGACAGTATCATGGTGATGCACCAGCAAGTATCCTATTTGACATTGATCCCAAAAGTAAGCATTAAAATCTCCGCTGGAGTTTCAGTGGAATATGTCATATAAATGCTGCAGATAAGGTTTTTTGATCATCATCGGATTAAATTACTGCCAAATGAACATTAAGAGAAAATTACAAAAAAGAAAAAAAAAAAAAAGAAAAGAAAAAGGGAATGAAAAATTGAAAATAAATTAAAATATGGAAATGGCTTAACGTCCATGAACATCTACATAAAAATGTTGTTTTTATTTAATACATTTTAGGAAAATCCTTACGTAAGTTCTTAATTACAAATTCTTTTATGGAAAGATGGAACTGAGTGCGAAGCTTTCTGAAGGACAAAGTCAATGCCAATGCTTTAAGCCATTACAATCATCTTCAGCATTTAATTCTGTCAATATATATATATATATATATATATATATATATATATATATATATATATATATATATATATATTACACGCATAAGTATTGGATACATGTTATTTTCTGTTATAACTAGTTTATGTTCGCCATTTTGCCTGATATTTGGTAAGTGATATCTCGTAAAGTTGTTTTAGTTGTATATGGGAGGAAAATTAAAAACTCATGGTTGAATCCATTTTTTTTGGATTTTAATCATTGTCACTAATAGCAATGGTCCCTCGACTTCCAACTTACATAAGAGGATAATTAGGGCCTTCAAATACCTAGGCCTTAAGATAGAAATATCTTCCAATCTGAAAATAGTTTTTAGATATCACCCTCGAACTCTTTAGTGATACTTTAAACCCTTCCATAAAGTTGATCAGACACGCTCATATATCAATGTCTTCTCTAACAACCCGAAATCTGTAATAGATCACATCCCCAAAACTGTTAATACGAGAATAAATAGGATATCTTCTAGCCAAAAGATCTTTAACGAAAATAAATTTATATACAACCAGGCCCTCAAAAATAGTGGTTTTAGACAGGAATTAAACTATAACGAAGAACTAGAAAATCATAATAATAATTGATCTAAAAACAAAGAGGAAAGTAATATGGTTTAACCCACCGTATTGCAGGCTTTCTAACATTGATATACGAAGTTTCTTCCTAAGATTAATAGATAAACACTTTCATAGTAAACATCAACTATATAAAATGTTCAATAGGAAAACACTGAAAATTAGTTATTCATCTGTAAGTAATATGTAGAAAATTATATCTTCCCACAATTGTAAAATACTTAAGACCCACCATAGTAATGAAACTCAATCTAGTAGCCCCACCTGCAATTGTAGGAGTAGAGACAATTGTTCAATCGGGGGAAAATGTATGTATGAGAATGTAATATATGAAGCAACAATCTTTCCCGAAAAAAAAACATCAACCAGAAAAAAGATATATAGGTATATCCGCTGGTGATTGGAAGCAGCGTCTATACAACCATTGGCACTCTTTTAAACATAGATACCTCAAAAATCAAACTTGCTTGTCCAAACACTACTGGGATCTGGTGGATAAGGGACTAACCCCGCGTTTCGAATGGAGATTCTTATCAAGAGCTAGAACCCCTAATAACTTCCGCCACTGGTGTGATCTATGCATTGGGCAAAAAAATTTTATTATTAAAGATAAAAATCAAGATGTGTTGGTAAATCTTCGTAGTGAGATCATTTCCAAAAGTAGACATAAAAAACGATTTAAAACATAAACATGTTTTTATAACGTGTTCTTACCTATAACAGTTTCATCTTAGAGCACTAACATCGGACATGACTTTTAAATGGAATGACTCTTATGATTATCTATATATATCATTGTGTATGTTTATGTGATGCTCTATATATTTTTTGATCATTTAATTTGGGTTAGCAAACTTTATTCATGTGTTGATATATGCGTATGTGGGTATGTAGGTAAAAGTTTTCCTAAATAACTGATATACAAAATCTGACAGTTTTCTGATATTTTTATATACCTAGGTATATATGTAAGCTTAAGAGATAGATATGCATTAATCACTCCGTGGGTTTTTAATATTGTTATGGTTTTCTTCATCAGTGTTCTTTAAGTACAAATTAATTTAATTTTACCCATCTATTTTTATAGGCTAAATGTATATATGAATGGTTGCGGGTTTTTAAAATTATTTTTAAAGTGTTAAAATTTTTTTACCTTTAATCATTTAATTTAATTATATATATATATATATATATATATATATATATATATATATATATATATCAAGTATATCCAACCAAATTATTCGCAATGATTCTTCTCCCCCGGTTAGCGATGTGCAAAAAACCCAACATGGTTTACAAATTCAAGTGCCCTTTGGGAGATTGTGTCTCCAACAAATTAAATAATATTTATGTTGGTCACACCACAAACTCGCTCACGAGGCTTGACACTACATTTGAATGAAAACCCTACCCTTTTTAGGCATTTAAAATGACATGACTGGCCGCATACACTTTTTCGTAAAATCCTTGTTAAAAACACAATTATACTTAAACATGAAAACAATAAACAAAAACTGAAAATTCTTGAAGTTATATACATAAAACAGTTGAAACCTAATCTGAATAAAATAAAGTATTAAATCTCCACAAATATTCTGAAATGTCTATAATTGGTAACAAAAGCCAACGGCTTCCCTTACTTAATATTTTTCGAATTTACTCTCGCGTGGTCATGTGTGACGTCATGAGCTGCGGTGCGATTTTCGCTTCCAGCGTTTTATATGCACGTGTTTATCGTTGCTTGGAAATCATCCATGTAAACAGAAACAGACTATCATCACATTCTTCTCCGTGTATTGCTTAATATATTGTACTGTAACTGTCATCTGTGATAATGGCTTATGTAAGCCGAAAGCATAGTTTGGATGAAAAAAAAATGTATATATATAAATATATATATATATATATATATGTATAAAGTTCCAAGAGGATAGAGTCCATGTAGAACTCAATGTCCAGGACAGAGTAAGAATATAATATAAAAGGCTCAAACACTAATATTCCATGGTCTTAATTTATTCCATTGGAATCGTAAATACGATCCAATTCATCAGACCTACAAATTCAAAAAGAAAACAGAAAAAAACAACTCCGGAAATAAAAACAGAATTTAGAGAGAGTGTAAGTATGAGGGGTAACAGACTAGAGAGGGAGGGAGATTAAACCTTAACAGAGAGAATTTTAGGAGAGGTGAGTGGAAGGGGTTTAAGTAAGAGAAATATGAATGTTGTCGGATGTCTAATGCATAAAGATACATTTCGTGGTGACATACACACACCACAGACGATCTAATGTAGAAGATATTTATATATTTTGCATATGTATGTATATTTACCACTAATATTATCTCTCTCTCTCTCTATATATATATATATATATAGTGAGATGAGTAAATTGTCACCATTTCATATTTTTAATTTCACACACACACACACACACACACACACATATATATATATATATATATATATATATATATATATGTGTGTGTGTGTATGCGTGTTGTGTGTAGGAAGCATATTTCTATTCAAACATGCTTGATTGAATAATCTCGATATATTATGTCTATTTAATTTGTATTTTAGACCTCTCAATTTCACGGAAGAACTTCTTACTGCTTTTACAAAACTGAGTAACAAAGACGCCGTAGTTTCATTTATTTCTTTTATTTACGAAAGTACTTTCAATCTCACCAAGATCATCTTCAGGGGTAAATTGCTAAGACAAAATTAGCGTAATTGACAGTTGGGGATTTTTTTATAAATGCGCATGCACTCACTCCGTTATAGACAACTTACGTTTAGGATATGTAAGGGAAGTTACTTAGTGTAAATGTTTTATCGAAAGAATTTAAAAAAAAATCACAGTCTGAGCATCCCAAAACGTTTGTTTTCATAGATATTTTCAAAATTATTGTTATATTCATAATTAATTTTATTTAGTGTTAGTTTCGTTTTTTTTTATATAGATCGCTTTGAGAATTTGTTTTCATTTTTCTTATTTTTATAATGTCATTTTATATTTCTCTAAAACGTGAATATGGACAGGAATGTTCTTTTAAACGTTGTGCAATAGAGCTTGACTGTGTCATGTATAAAGTAAGCCTTCTTGATAGCGTCGTCAGACCAACATTTACGCTTTTGTCAGAGATACAATCTCCCAAAGCGCATTTAAATTGACATACAATGTTGGTCTTTTGCAAAACATTGTACGACGTGCCTTAACCTATTGAACCACAGATGATCGTTCGGTTAGCAAGGTCGATTTTACTGCTTTTAACTACAATCTTCGATGAATCTCTCACGTACATTCATATTTGCTCTATGCGTATCCAAATGTAAACAAATTTAACGGCCTCTGTAGCTCAATCGGTTAAGGCACGTCAGGCTATATGAAGTTTCCTTATAGGATATAGGTTCGATTCCTATCGGAGGACGAATATTTTCTATGAAAATTTATCGGAAATTCAGGCCGGTAAATATTATTAATACTGTTTATTATAAACAGAGCAATTACTTAAAAAATATTTTTATCTATAAAAAGAATGTATAAACATAAAAATGTCTTAAAATAATTTTCGGACTTTTCATAATACATACATATATATATATATATACATACATATATACATACATATATGTATACATATAAATATACATACATACATACATATATATATATACATATATTTACATACATATATATAAATACATATATATACATATATACATACATATATATTTAGATATATATATATACATACATATTATAAATTAATTGATTTAAAATATGTTTTTTTTCGCTACACAGTTCTAACCCTGTTTCAAAAATGGAAGCTGAAAGATCCAAATTTAATTTTGTAATTAAATTAAACACATTAGTTCCATTTTAATTTTATATATGAATAAAAAAATATCTATAAGAACACCGGATTATATATCTTACTGTTCTTTCTTTTAATTCTATTTATACATACATATATATGTACATACATATATACACATACATATATATGTACGTACGTACATATATATATATATATATATATATATATATATATATATATTACTAAAGTGTATACAAACACTGTTTTAAATTCTATCTAAGATTTTACTTCTAAAAATCGTATTCTATCTGTAAGATTTTACTTCTAAAAAAATCTGTATTTTACTTCTAAAAATCGTATTCTATCTGTAAGATTTTACTTCTAAAAATCGTATTCTATCTGTAAGATTTTACTTCTAAAAATCGTAACGACCATCCAACATCCAGAAAAAATCGCCGGAATCATTTCCATCAGAGAAGCTGAGCGACATTTTATTTTTTGAAAGTTTTAAATGCATTTTCCATGTCAGGAAGCCTTAATATTAAATATATCACATTATTCAAGTATGAACATGCATAGATTTTTTTCTACTGAATATGGGCGGTTTAAAATATCTTTAAAGCTTCTAACCTGCAGTCAGGTACGCATATCGCGTAAATGCATTAACATTAATGGGACAATTTGTAAGATGACGCAGAATACACACGATTTTAGCTACATTGATGCAGGTTGTTCTGACTAAATTTGAGTTTAATGTTTTCATTTTTTTCAATTAGTTTGTCATATCTGTAAACCGTGAACGGTATTATCGAATCTACTCACTACAGTTTTAGAGGTGTGAAAATGAACTGACAATAACGAGTAGAAGCCATTTGAATACTGGAAAAAAGGTTAACCTGCATCATGAGGATTTCGTGCCGAGCATTAAAATGCTGCAATCATAAAAGCTGCCCAATGCGCTTTGAACACCGTGACAACAATACGACGTAAAATGGGTAGTTGCAACGGAGAACACGAGGCTTGTAACAAAGAACACAGTAGGCGTTCTGATTACCTCCGTACACTAGAATTCTTCCAACAATTGCAGGCGAAAGTGATGGAAGATCCAGGCAAAGGAATGCCGGTTATGGCACGGGAAATGGGTGTTACAATTTCCACCATGGAGATGGCCTTGAATGAGAACCTCCGCTATCAGTCATACAAGAGTTGTGATGGTTAACTTCTTACAGAAAAGGCTTGAGAAAACCATCTGACAAAGGCAAAGAAACCCTTAAATAAGGTACAACATCCTGTTTTCAGAAAAAAAAGAACCAGCTGCGCAACACCCAGAACAAATAATGAGGTTCCTCGTGTCACGAAGACCAATTCTTCTCAAACTGTGATGGGTTTTGGGTGTGTCATGCCACCTTACATCTTTGAACAAGGTCTCAGGCTCAATTCGGATTGCTATGTGGAGTCACTGAACACTGTGGCTAAGGTTTGATCAGAGAGGATGGCTCTAGATTCAGCTCATTGCCACATTGTAATCTCATGAATTATTATATGTGGCCGTAGTAAATTGTTTTTGGGAAGAGATATTCACTTTGTTTCGCTTTAAAAATGAGCTAACAAATTTAGCCTAAACACCATATCTATCTATCTATCTATCTATCTATCTATCTATCTAAATATAGATAACTAGACTCGTTTCGAAAAACCCTCGAATTTTTGATTTGCTAATAATAAAATCAATCTCGAGGGAAAAAAAGGTTTGAAAAAAAAAAAAGAAATAGCTACAAACATGAACTTCTGTCGACAAAAAATCGCACAGATGCAGGTCTGAAGCCCAAAGAAAAAACCCCGATACGAGTAAGCAACTAACTAACAAAAGCGCTCAATACAACCGTAGAGCAGACCTAGATACACCTAGTGAGCCAGAAAAACCTACCCAGGTTTGACCTAAACGGATCGTCAGGGAAAGTCAAGCTAACGAGGCAAAGAGAAACACATATTTATAGGCGATAGCTAAAATCATACCACGTGACCAAAAAACCACAAACACAAACTCCGGTGTTCTTATAGATATATTTTTTTTTGACTTTCACTGCCGATCCGTTTAGGTGAAACCTAGGTAGGTTTGTCTGGCTCACTAGGTGTATCTAGTATCTCTCTCTCTCTCTCTCTCTCTCTCTCTCTCTATATATATATATATATATATATATATATATATATAAAATTATTAATTTGTAAATTATAACATAAATATGTTTCAAAATCACTGCAAAAATAACCATTTTGTTTCAACACTTCTGGTGTCTTATCAATTGATGGTGTTGAATGTATAAGGTTATTCATTCAACGCCATCACTTGATAAGATACCTGAAGTCTTGAAACAAAATGGCTATTTTTGTAGTGCTTTTATAACATATTTTCAAATAAATAATTATATTTGCTCTACTCTGTATTGAGCACTCTTTTAAAGATAGTATTTGATGGTTATTGGAATTTATTCCGTATACACCAATCCTATATATATATATATATATATATATATATATATATATATCCGAATGTAATGAGAACGAAAATAATGTATAAATTTTAACGTTCTAACGTTTGAGGTGCAACTAAATGCACCGAAACGTAGTTGAATCTTTGTCGTGAGTAAATTGTTTTTGTCTATAGCGAGTGAGAGCGTGACAGGCAAAAATATTAGATTGATTTGTTTTTTCCCGGTTTATCAACCCTTTTCAGGATATTTACAGCCTGAAAATATTTTTAGTTTGTAAATATGTTTTGGGGATAATAATGATTTACCGGTACAACTCTTCCTAATTAACCCATTACTGGAGAGGAGAAAAGAGATGAATTTATACCTATCCCAAGGGTTACCGTATATACTCGTGTATAAGCCGACTTCATGATAACTGCGACTCATGAAATTTTTGGCCTGAATTTTAATCCCACCAAAAAATTTTGAACCTCTTAAAAATAACCTGTGTATAGTACGACCACTCCTTATTTTTGGCGTAAGAACTGATCATAAAAAATGTTGCTATACTCTGGTATCGGGACTGTTGCTATGGTATCGGGACTGTTGCTATGGTAAAGTATGCAGAGTGAAGCTGTTTGGCGCAAATTGACCTTGAGGTCTGTATCTCATACACACGAAGTTATAACGTTCTTTTTAGCAGTGCTTGGAACGAAAGTGACTAGTTTGGTTCTCTCGCCACACCACATAGGTCCTATCAGTGACCATGGCTTGTGAAGCATGTTTGGTGAGGACAACATTCCCCAGATCGAATAACTACAATATTCCTAAGATTTCGTTCCTTTGCACCTTTTCCCTCTTCAAAAATCAAATCCCACTTGAATGGAACAAGATCTCAAGACGTCAAAGAAATCCAAAAGAATACGACGAGGCTGCTGCTCCCTGTCCTAAAAAAAAGGAGTTCCAAGAATGCTTCCATCAAGGGAAACGACACTGGTAGCTTTAGAATGGGACTAATTCAAAGAAGATTAAATGGCAAATAGATATGTACTGTATCTGTCTATAATTTCTGAGATGAGGTATTATGTGCATTATGTACATTATTCGGGCTATTGTCCTCATCTTTGTCGACATATTTATTACAACGTTTCGGCCGTTGTACGCTTTCGCCTTCTTCAGGTGGTAAAGAGTGTGAGTTCAATACCCGGTTAAGACAGTGGAGAAATTGCAGAGGGGAATTAACATGATAACTGATAACTAACATCCATTAGAATATGGCACGTGGAACTAGAAAAGTCTACCCAAGTGAGCGAAATAAAGGGTTCAGTTCGACATTCCAACCGCCTGAAGAACGCCGGAGCGTACAACGGCCGAAACGTTGTAATAAATATGGCGACAAAGATGAGGACAATAGTCCGAATAATATAGATAGTGTAGATATGTACTGTAGTTTTCATTTTTCATGAAGCAACAGAAACAAGGAAATATTTGCCTACACAAACTGATGGCTGAAAATATAAAAAATGTAGTCTTCTACTCAAATTATTAATTAGAAAATTTACGTCGTCCAATCAGAGCCTGCCACGCAATTATGAATGGCACCTTAAAATAAATAAGTGAACTTCAGTCATTGAACATCTAGTTGACACGTAAATAAGGTTTTCATAATAGTGGATTCGAACGCACTAGCTTAAAAATTATGTAAGGCGATAACTGATCTTTATAGACATGGGTGCAGATATCGAAGGGTCTTTTGCATAAGCATCTGACGAGTATTATTCAAAAAATGGCAGTGATGTGACCTGACTAACGATCTGTTCCGAAAAGTAAGTCAACGAATAGCTAGATCTACTTGTCGAAAGTAATGCAAGCACCATTCTCAACTGGCCCAGAAGTGTACAAAGTTATAATTAAATGCACAGTCTACCAGTCTTGATTGCATTTTAGAATTCCTAGAAAGACAACTTTTCTTAGAGCGCAGGTACCTGAAAGCCTGTCTACATTTTGGCCATAAGCATCTCGAGAAGTCTGCAACAGTTTGTAACGAAAAGAATTATGTTCGGAAGACTAAAATGAACTCGTTTTTAGAAACAATTCGAGACACGCCTAGTGAACAAGAGCACGTCATATCTACTCCCAAAATATAATTCTAAAATTTACCTCATATCTAGCCCTAATATATCATCCTGGAATTTAAATATTCTACTAGAAGGATTTGAGATTGTTTTGACTCGCAAATACCGGAGAAAAACATATCCTCATCTGTGAAATTTACAAGAGCGAAATTGGAGCAAAAGTGAGGTTTGGCTGCCATATTTTAAATATAGCGTCAGGAGATCAGAGTTTTGAAACCGCGGTAGCTTGGTAAGGTGATAATATCTTCTTATGATAATATTTACACACACACACGCACGCACATATATTTTTAAGTGATAAAATTTTTATTTATTAATCTGACAGTTTTTTTATCTCTTTAAACGTTATATTTGAATTGAGGCTATATTTATATTATATTTATTGCTTTTCGTCAACCTGCATGAATATTCGAGAAATTATATTAAAAAAATCGGCGTCTCTGACAGGATTTAAACCTGCGTCTACCATGGATAGCAGGAAACTGATTTTTGATCCGACGTGTCTTAACCGACTAGGTTACTTGGAATATTGCTTGGGCACCTCGAGGTGGTGTAATGGTTAGCAAGCTTGTCTCGCTAGAACAATTACAACTGAGTAATGATTTCGATCCTCACTGGGTGCCCCATACTTTCGGCCTTGTGCCACATCTGAGCCACGCTTGGAAAATCACTACTTGGAATATTGCTACTACGTTTTGTCTGGTGCTCCTGCAACGTACATAGAAATCCTTGATAAAGTCCTAAGAAGGATTTGCAATATTATTGAACCTGATCTGGAATCCTGGTTTCTGTCACTTTCCCACAGCCGCAAAATTACTTCCCTGTGCCTTTTCTATAAATACACTCATGATAATTGTTCCGGTGAACTTTCTTTTATGGTACCTAGAATTGAATTTAATCGCAGTACTAGATTGGCGGTTAGGTCTAATCCTTTTACGGCTAGGAGTGACAGCAAGTATTATGGGAACAGTTTCTTTTCTAGCACTTCTTGCCTGTGGAACTCTCTTTCAGCTTCTTGCTTTCCGATTAAATATGAAATTTCAACAATTATTTTCCGATTTTTAATTTTTTAAATGAATTTTTGTCCTGTTATTTTTTCCCCTGCTTAATAATGTTTTTTTTTTTTTTATATTCTTTCACATGAAGTAACCATCCTCTGTATTAGAGGCTTTATTTCATTGCTTTGGGCGAAATCATTTAAAAAAAAGAATTTTTTTTCTTGGCGATTAAATTTAATATTTCCTCATTTAAACTTTATTCATATTAATATTGTCAAGTCTTTGTTTACGTTTTTTTTTCATGGAGACATTTATTGATTTAAAAATGGCTCCGGCTAAAAATTCTCTGTCTTTGCTTTGTCAGGGGCTTCAGGGAAAAAATCATATATTGCGTAATACAATATTTCTCACTCAATATCATTTTCGGCTATTTATCATATATCGAATGTTTTTTTCTCCGCTTCTTAGTCATCTATAATATAAAACTACAAAGCGGGAAAAACTATCCCATAATGACACACACACACACACACACACACACACACACACACACACACACACACACACACACACTGTTATACCGGAACGTACCTATTTCTATTGTAAATAGACTCTCCCACAGATAAGTAGTAGTTGTGGCAGTCGCCAGTGAAGCTCAGAGTGAGTTGTGTGAATCAGTCGATGTCGGACATTAAAGTATGAGCCCCACAACTAGATTGCTGCGTCATTAACTATTATTGCAAGTTCCTAACGTTTTGTACGTCGAACCTAATTTAGGACCGACTTAGTGAAATACAAGCCTCCACTGTGAAAACTACTTTACAACACACACACACACACACACACACACACACACACACACACACACACACACACACATGTCTACGTATTATTGTGTCCGCTTGTGTACCTGTATTTAGATGAGTGAGTGGTTAGCCCAGTGGTTTGAACGTCCGCTTTCAGACCATGAAACCCAGATTTGAATCTAATCATGGTCGATTCATTCCTTGATGTTATTGGCCTGGCGAGGTTATCCAGCGTTCGGAATCTTTAGAAAGTGCCTAAAATATATATCAAACGTTTGACGACACCACTTTTGATTGGCGCTGGGTCGCTGGAACTGCCCGGACGCCATCGACGGTTTTGCTAGCACGGGGTCAGAAATAATCGTTGGCGTGTTTAGAACTTGTTCTCAAAATCTTGCACAGGTCTCCCAGAAACTGTAACCAAGGCTCGCTGTGCACAGTTTCAGTATAAACCAGAGATTGGCTCTGTCGATGTTGACCAAACATAATCGTTTGCTGTTTAGAGACCTGATTTTTTTTACAGGAAGATTGAACAATTTCCAACGCTTGTGAAAATGAACACTTGAAAACATAATCATGTGATGATTTATTTTTCTGTCATTTATATTGTTGTTCTATTTGATTATTTTTTTTTACTGTTATCACCCTAAACCTAAAAACCAAAGTCGCCAGTTTGTGAGTTAGATAATTACTTTTTTCCCATCGGCGCTGGTAGATGATATATCAACCTACTCTTTTAATTTAGATTTAAATCGAGTTCTCAGTTTGTCTCTGAGAACATAAGCCTTCACTAAGTATATAAGCCTGTTATCATGTCTGTATTGCTTTTCTGGTTCAGATAGAAATATGAAATCGTGAAATGAAATATAATACAGAGCAAAGTTATTAGAATCTGTGGAGAGTGAGAAAATTGAAACAAGCAGCAGATATCGACATAACCTTGAGCAGTTAGAAATATTTTCAGATCAGGTAACCCCGGTTCGCTAAGACAGTCTCTGACTGACATGTGTCTCCCAAGCGTTCTTAGCTACCTAAGCCTTCAAACTAAAACGGTTAAGTTTTGGCAAAACTGTCAACTAAATCTCTTATTTATTTAAATTATTTACATTTTTTTTAAAACTATTGTCCTCATCTTTATGGCCATATTCATGAAGTTTCGCCCATTGTACGATCCGGGCTTCTTCAAATGATTGGAAATTCGAATTGAACCCTTTATTTCGTCCAACGGGATAGATCGTTCTAGATCCACGTGCCATGCCTCTTCCGGATTACTCAGTTATCTCCCTTTAACTAAACTCTCCAAGTTTTATTTCACCACTGCAATAGCCAGGCACTGAACTCACAAGGCTTTGAGTCAAGACACTGGATGCAAAAAGTGATTTTATACACTGGGCTATGTGTCCTGAAGAAGGCTGAAGCATAAAACCTCCTGAATATGGCAATAAAAATCAGGACAACAGTCTGAATAATATAAATAATTACAATACGTCATCTGAGAAATATAGAGGGATATTTACTGTAGCCTATCTTAATTCAAGAAGATAAAACATGTTCAAGGTTTACGTTTCCTATCAATCAAGATCAATTAAACTATGACAGCCTTTCCCTGTGTAGAAATTATTCGTACACCCATCAATTTTGAATATTTTTATTCATTTCTCAGAATCTAATGTGTTATGGGACCTTACCCATAATAACATAATGGACTATTCCGTACGTAATGAATACTGCACCTCAAGAGGAAGCAGAGAGTTCAGCCGGAAGTCGGGCGACCGGCTGACCGGCTGATCGGTTGAACTCTCTACCTTCGGGCGGGGAAGAACCCGCACGAGGCTACGCCGAAAGGTGGAGTCTCTTTTCGGGGAGGTAAATCGACCCTGAACCCGTTTATACGGGTTCAAAGGGCATTATTTTTTGGCCGAGCCCACGGGCTCGGAGAGCCCACGGTAAAAAGGCCTTGTGCCACATGACGCCCTCATGGGGTGGGGACTGAATATCGTTCAGCCTGAAGTCGGACGACCGGCTGACCGGTTGATCAGTTGAACTCTCTGCTTTCGGGCGGGGAGGAAGCCGAACGACGCTACGCCGAAGGGCGGAGTCTCTTTCGGGGAGGTAAACCGACCCTGAACCCGTTTATACGGGTTCAAAGGGCATATTTTTGGCCGAGCCCACGGACTCGGAGAGCCCACTTTAAACCGGCCTTGTGCCACATGATGCCCTCGTGGGGAGGGTGAATAAATACTGTTCAGTCTGATGTCTGGAGTGAGGTGTGTCAGAAGTCCGTCAGAGCGAGCGAGTTCAGTCTGAAGTCTGAAGTGACGTCCGCCAGGAGTCTGTCAGTCAGTCAGTCAGAGCGAGCGAGTCAGTCAGTCGAGTCAGAGGCAGACCAAAACAGATTCGCGTTCAGACAATTACTACTAAACCTGATTGTTCGTACTAACACTTTCTTCTTCTCTGTATATTTTCCTGTTTGTAATATATCTGTGTTGTTCCATATACGTGTTCAAGTTCTTCTTTATTGGTTCCACCTTGGACTATCACCGTGGTACAAGGAACCGGACCATAACATAATGCCCGTATGATGGCAGGTTTTCCTTATATACAAATAAGCACAAAAAAAGAATATAAAACTCAATTTGCAGAAGAATAAGTTAAATAAAAGAATTTTAACAGGTGAATTATGCAAAGTACAAAAACAAAAAATTCTTCGTACAGTAGAAAATATATTTTTAAATTGATTGATTCGTGTAAATATAAGTAATTTACATAATTATTTTATTAATGAAGCCTACTAGACTATTCAATAGAATATTTGTCATAATTCCAGGAAAGAAAATCATGTGGTGCATAGAGTGTCAGCATTATTATTCCTACGTTAACAACACGATGGAAAAGACAAAGGTGCTTAGCGTTAACTTAAGAGAGAGACATTAACTTTCACAAGTCGGGAAATAGTTAAAGCGCTATTTCAAACCGGTTAGCTATCCCAAGATCTACGGTACAATCCGTCATAAAGAAGTTTAAACAGTTTGGCACGACAGAGAATTTTCCTGGGCGTGGAAGAAAAAATTGTCACCAGAAGATGCACGAAAACTGTTTTGCGATATTAATATAAACCCAAGAGTTGTTTTGAAAGACATCGCCAAAAGTTTGGGTACAATGGGTATCAGCATAAGTACTCGCAGAATACAAGTTATTTAAATAGAAATGAGTTGTATGGAAAACGATCACAAGGAAACACTCTTCACAAACCATGTCACATTGTTACTCGGTTTAATTTTGTCAAAACGTTCTTGGACAAAGAAAATTGCTTTTGGGAACAGGTACTATGAAGTGATGAAACAAAAATAGAGCTATTTGGACTTAATGCATTACAGATGATTTGGTGCAAGACAGGTGAGGCTTCCCTCCCAAAGTACACAGTGGCAACATTAAAACAAAAAGGCAGCTCGATGATGTTTTGGGATTATTTTAGCTCAAGGAGGACTGGACACTTAATTGCAATGAGAGGAATAATGAAATCTGCAGACTATATTCAAATTCTGAATGAGAATCTACAACTACCAGCGCAAAATTTTAGGTCGGCGATTTACTTTCCAACAAGATTTACTTTCCCAAACAGACGTCTAAATCAGTGTCTGCGTGGCTTCAGAAAAAGAAGTTTATACTTCTGCCATAGTCTTCAACGAGTTCTGATTCGAATCTTATTGAAATTCTATGGCAAGAATTAAAAATTCGAATAACTCTTCGGTCACCAAAAAAAAGAAAAAAATTGAAGAATGAAAGAATATCCCAGAAAACAATGGTTCAAATCTCGTTAAAGACTTCAGAAAATGATTGCAGCAAGTTATAATGATAAAAGGCTATTGGCTATTAATATTGTGTAAATACTTGATTCATATTGTACGAATAATTATGTCTTTTCCTATTTTGCCTCAAAATTAAGTTTTATATTCCTTTTTGTGTGCTTATTAACATATGAAAAAACCTGGCATCCTATGAGCATTACTTTCTGAAAAATGGATAAAAAATATTTAAAATTGTTAGGTGTACGAATAATTTCGTCCTTGACTGTATATTAAAGAAAAACATGAGTAGTCGTTTACACTGCACCAGTGAGCATCTGATTTTAAGTTTGTCATTTATTATTTACTTGAAAGATTCGGGAAAATTTCACGGTTTTCCTATTTGAATTTTCTGATGAATCTTAATTTTTCAGTTAATGATTGAATACACCAATGGCGAGTTCCACGACAATAAAATATCCGTAGAATTTTCCCTGTCGAATCGTAAAATATTTGAAGATTTGGTTTGTTTTGTTAAACATCAGATCATCTTCTTATGTCTCATTTAATGTCGAAATTTTATTTTTTTTGTGAGCTGTGGTAATTTATTTTCCAGAAATGCATTGTTGGTAATTTTATTCGTCCAATAAAGCATTTCTGATTTTTTTTCTACAATGAAAATATATTGCTGCTAATTTTTTTGTAATGTATGTTTATGGTTTCAAGTTTTGACCCCAGTTTGAGAATTCACTGTTTACTCATAGTTGGGACCCTAACAGTTACTACCCCACAGGGTCAAGGTGGGCCTGAGAACAACAGCAGTGGTTTCACATACATTAAAGTCTCCCGATCGAAGGCATTGCTGCCGAATGTAGTTTATCGTCATACCCATGACGGTTGTATATTTGAATTCAACAACGTTAACAAAAGAAGTAAGGGGGTACAAATGAAAAGATTCGAAATTGACATTTTTTTCCATTTCACTGAAACAGACGTTAAACATATGAGAGTGTCAGCGCTTCTTTAATATTCCCTTATTTCTTTCTTTCTTTCTTTTTTTCCTCATTCAAACATCTCTGATATGTCTTTTCCGTCTTTCGACGCGATCAAATCGGAATAATCTATTATTTATAATCTATTGGCAGGTCGTAACGTATGTAAACGCTAAATAAGAAAGAGACAGACAGAATTTAATAATAATAATAATAATAATAATAATAATAGTTACTTCTCTCAGACCGGTTGCCGGCCAAGTCTATAGGACCCAGTTTGCCCTGTTATTTACCTGGACGAGAAGAGATAATTGTCCATATAAGCTCATAAGATAATTTTCCATAAGCATATAATTTAGAGTAATGAACTGATATATCATCATATTATATATATATAGCTATAATATATATATATATATATATATATATATATATATATATATATATATATATACGTTTAATTAAATAATATAGACAAGTGTTGTCTATTTATTTTATGTAAATTCTTTTCATAACGTCTGATAAGTTTAATAACATTATCATTGAACGAAGAAAGAAATATACAATATTGATCCATATTTTTAATACAATCTAAGGTTTCAATAATATAATATTTTAATTATTAATATTATTAATTTAATAATATAATATATTGATTTTGTAATATTAAAAATATGTATATATATATATATATATATATATATATATATATATATAGGAAGGAACTGGTTAGGTAAATAATCCAAAGTTCCTTAGTATTTTAGTTATTATTTTTAAAAAATAGTGCTCGATACAAAAGTAGAGCATGAATATAATTATTTATTTAAAAATATGATTCCAACTCGTGACATAAGAGGTCTCATGTTTCAAAACAAGAGCCGAAAACTTCAATATAATTATTTGAATTAAATTGAGTTAAAGTAAGCTCTGAAATTTACGTGTTTTAATAATTGAAATCAAAATTTCCATGGTAACAGCTAGGGCGAATTGTTTAAATTGGGTAGGCGTGTGTTGGGTGTTAATTATAAGTATCAGTATAGAGTTACTTTCATAGATGTCAAATCAGGGAAAGGTGGGGGTGTCTAAATTTGAAACGGATATATATATAGATATATATATATATATATATATATATATCCGTTTCAAATTTTAAAAAACAGTCTGTCTGTGGATGACGTTATATACACATATATATACTTTATCACTTAGCTGATTGGTGTTATACTCGATTCTAGAATTTTTTTTCAGGCCGTTTCAGCTGAAATATAGTATATAGAATATAACCATATTTATCTATGGCGGGAGGAGACATGGTTAATACCTTTCCCAATGTAAGTGAATGTAATGAACTCAACTGGAATTCGAACTCGGCCCTCTGACTTCTCAATCCTTTATTTATTACTCCCCTGTGCCTCCAGACATTGATATTGGGCGTGTTATTTTTATTGCCAATGTAGATGTTGTTGTATTCCTATTGTTATTGAACTGGTTGTAGACTTACTAATTTTCTATGAGAAAATTACGATAGTCTTTTCTTAAAATTAAAGCTTTTATACATCGCGAAAGCATCAGCTAGTAAGATGTTTGGTACAAACCGAAGGAGCGTCTAATATTCCTATGACTGTTTATTATACTTCGACAAAAGGGAATAAACAAGTTTAAAAACATAAAATAAAATAAAATTACACCAACCTCAAAATAACTATAATGATTTTTTTTTTCAAATAAATCGAAAACGTCTTTTTTTTAAAAAGTGTTTTCAGAGAAAAGCGACAACATGTCTCGTTTACATGAAACCAGTGAATGAAAAAAAAAAAAAAAATGAAAAAACATCAGTGAAAAACTTTCCACGGATTACTGTCTAGGTTTAAAGAACAAAATGCAGTCAATACAGAATATTATTCAAACGAAAATAAAACTGAAAAGAAAATGTTAAAAAAATGTCCATAGTAATGTCTGCAAAAATATGTTTATGGATTGTCTGTTGCATTTTTTTTTTCGTTCCGAAGAATCATACAAACTGCAAGATATGAGTTTCCGGATATGAAAAAGAAGTCTTTAAAAATAAATTCTAGAAATATGTAATCGTAAATTAAATATCTCTAATTTGTTTCTTCTTATACTAAATAGTAAAATTAAATTGAAAAGAAAATTCAGGTTATCCCTACGTTTTGGAAATATACATACATACATATCTATAAGTTTTTTTAAGAAATTTGGCAAATAGAAAACGTTTGATTGTAACTAGATTTGATTACGCGTTTCGCGTTTTGTAGGCTTCATCAGATCCTAAAACGAATCTTTTTGGGATCGAATGAAGCCAATGAAAGTCTTCCTGGTTATGACGATAAAGTACATTCGCATCCTGGGTAAGACAATAAACTACGTCCGACAGCAAGGAGGTTTTGGGGAGCGTAGAAACGCCTCTTAGTTGCTGGTGTTCCCAGGTCTACATTGACCGGGATGGTAGCACCTGTTAGGGTCCTAACTCTGGGGAACTAGTTAACCCCCAAATTGGGGCGAAGACACTATGGAAGTGTAAAAATAGGTTTTGATACCAGAAATACTTTGTAAAAAATTATTAACAACAATAAATTTTTGAAGGAAAATTATTACCAGCAATATAATTTTTTGAAAAAAAAAAAAATTATCAGCACTAAAAATCTTGTCGGCATTAAATAACCCATTGAGGTTGATATACCGTAAAGCAAGCCAAACCAAACCAAACCAATAAAGGTGAAACGAGTGATCAAATCTAGTTTCAATCAAACGTTTTCCATTTCAAATTAAAAAAAAAGAATTTGTAGGTCTTCAATATCCTATTTTAAACACCGCCATATGATATATATATATATATATATATATATATATATATATATATATATATATATATATATATATATATGTGTGTGTGAAAAATATATATAAAATAGGAAAGAACTCGTTAGGTAAATAATCCAAAATTCTTTAGTATTTTTGTTATTATTTTTAAAAAACAGTGCTCGATACAAAAATAGAGCCCAAATATAATTATTTATTTTAAAAATATGATTCCATCTTATGCGATGGAATCATATTTTTTTTAAATAAATAATATATATATATATATATATATATATATATATATATATATATATATATATATATTAACAGAAGTACTCGGTCCATGACCGGATTAAAAAGAGGTTAGGAACACCAGTGAGTAGCAGAGGGAAAAGTGAAAGAAAGCAATAACAGAGAGAGTATATTTATGTCGTCTCATAATTTTTTTAATCTTTATTAAGTATACATTTTTCATTGTTTTTTCAATTTAATTTTATTTTAAGTTTTTTTTTTTCAGGTAAACTGGACCATGACCAATCAAAAATGAATTGTAGCAAATTCCTTATCAAACTAAAATTAATTTATTATCCAGATCTGCTACAGCG
This sequence comes from Acanthosepion pharaonis, assembly GCA_903632075.3. NCBI lineage: Eukaryota > Metazoa > Mollusca > Cephalopoda > Sepiida > Sepiidae > Acanthosepion > Acanthosepion pharaonis. Next base: position 722,979 of record CAHIKZ030004234.1, read on the forward strand.
TGTACAGCATAGGAAACATTCTTTGTAAAAATGACAATTTTCTCTATGCAATTTGTGAACTAATACTGTTCAGATATTTAAAGTCTGTGATTAACCCAAAAGGGCTTCAGGATAGATTACATTGCTTGCCTGGTTATTTGGAGTAAGTATGGTTAGTTTTTTTTTTTTTTTTGCTCTTCTTGTCTGTGACACTCCAACATACAACTGTCCATGTGAAAACATGAGACGGACAGGTCAATTCCAATTTCCTTGCGTTTTATGTACAGTCATAGCGAAGCAGGGCTTGCATGGAAATTGGAGCCTTCGAAATTTGAAGAGGATCTCTGTACCTGATGGAATCAATGGAATCCTTGGAAGTAAAATGATATCGTCTTCATTCGTTTCTCAGAATTTTTGAAGTTTTTGAGTTAAACTGATTAAAAAAATAATTCATTTTGTTATTTTTAATCATAAGAATGTAATAATATTAAATAAAGAATAATAAATACTTCAAGAGTGCCGGCTTTTTTAAAAAACTTATTTACTTATGACAAACATTTAAATTCAGCTCATAATTGCCTGTGGAGCTTGTGTGATAATAATGTATTCGTTTAATTTATTTTTTCTTTTACCTTTTAAACTGTAACAATAAACAGTTAATTAAAAATGTGTTCCCGTTCTTTCTATAAATGATATGTGTCTTAAAAAAACAGTTTGAATTTACTCTGATTTAAAATTAATTTTAACAATAAAACGAGGTAAACATTCGCGTATTTCTTTCATTTTAGGAATTTTTGGTTGAGTTAGAGTGATAACAATGTATTCTTTTAATGTTCGCTTTTTACCCTCCAAACATTTAAAAATGAAAAGTTACTTAAAAAAATGTCATTTGTAAGTGGAAAATTTAGCATAATGATTCAAATGAAAAGTATTTGTTTATCCTAGAAATAATTTTTCTTAAAACAAAATGTTTTTGAATTACACCGATTAAAAATGAATTCACTTTGTTCTTCTTTCTTTAACCTCTAAAAAATTTAACAATAAAACGAAGCAAAGAGTCTTTATTTGTATTCAAATGAAAAGTATTTGTTTAAAAAATCAGTTTTTGAGTTAGTGATAAACAATATATCTGTTTAATTTGCTATTTTCTTTTTTTTTACTCTCTAAAATTAAATAATGGATAGGTACAATAAAAAGAAACTAAAAATTAAAAACGTAAAATTTCGCGTAATACTGATTTTCATTTACATTTAAAATAGTATTTAAAAGCAGGTAGTCCTTGGTTTGAAACGTTTCATGATTTGTTTTAGGTCACCAATAAAGTAAGATTTTTTTAGTACTAAATTACAAAACAATAATTGTCGGAAGAGCATTTAATACAAATTTTGTACTTATCTTCGAAGATTTTCACAGTGGAATATGTGCGGTTATATATATAATACCCTACATTGATTGCACAAATCAGAATTTTATGCTCTATTTGCAAGCTTCAGGTGCAAGTTTGGGGTGACACCGTTTGTTTGATATCTCTGGTTATCGTGTGATATTTTATTGTTAGGTTGGATTATTATTGTTGTTAATTATTTAAATGAATTGTAGCTTAATTTTGGATTTGAATTTAGGATCAGATTAACATTTAAGATTGAAAATAAGATTTTAATTTAAAAACAGACGCTATTATTTAAAAAAAAAAAACGTTTGAAGCTCGGGGGGGGTAACACTAATTTTTGTATGAATATCAAAATGGAATTAATAAAATTAATAATATTTATAAAATTAATAATATTAATAAAATTAATAAAATATGCAGTGATAAAATTAAAATAGTAATGATAGAGTAAAAATAAATAAAAATAAAACAGAATGAAAATGAAAATATATAAATAATAAATAATAATGATAAAATACAAAAACACTTTGCTGATATTACGACTAAGAGTAAAAGTAAGATACAAACAGTAATAATTGTTATATAGTAAAAATAGTTATTAAGTGGTAATGAAAACAATAATATTAGCATAAATGTTAAATGCTTTACAGTTTAATAATAACAGTAATATATAGTAAAGATAGTAAAAATATTAATAAAAATAAAAATAGAATTAAATAATTATGATATTAATAAATAATATCAACGCTGCTATTTGCGGTCCCCGGGCCTGGCTAGTCTATATTAATCTGAGTCAACGTGCTTGAGTAGAAATTTGGTTCTATGCAAGCAGGTGCTCATTAACTCACTTTTATTTTTTAAGAGATTTAGATTGTTCATATATTTTTAGGATCATTAATTTTTCAGAAAGACATAAATTACACCTGTTGCCTTTCTCGCTGAAGGGTTTAGCGTTACGCATTCCCAGGTGATAGTTTGGTTCTTATTCTCCAATTTCAGTTAAAGAAAAAATTGAGAGTGCAGTACTGTTACTATATTTGATATTGCCTAATATCAAAATATATTATCTTATCCGGCATTAAGTCATACATGGAAATTGAAAACAGTTCCACATTAACTTTTTTGGATGTTTTGGTAACTAGAACTCCATCTAGTTACATCACATTGATTTATTGAAAAGAAACTTTTAACGGATTATATATTCGGTTGGATGCATTCTGTCCTAACACCGTAAAGAAAATTTAATTAATACCTTAACACATAGAACTTTAATGATTTGCTCAAAATCTAAATTTGATGAAGAGTTAAAAACAATTACCGACGGATAACAGTGAACCTTTTCCGCCTTTTCTTCAGTAAAATAGTTGTATTCATTTATCTCGCGAATTTAGTCCTCTGTTGGTGAACTAGAGGAATCTTTCCAGGGCGAAGGTATATGGAGGCCGTGAGCTACTCAGACTACATGCGCTGCCTCTCGACATACAGGGCATTAAATTTGGGGACGACTTGGCTGCAGGAGTCGCTGGAAAGCTGTCTGTGTTGACTTCCAACCACATTTGTAACTTCATGTTATGGTCCGGTTCCTTGTACCACGGTGATAGTCCAAGGTAGAACCAATAAAGAAGAACTCGAACACACGTATGGAATAACACAGATATATTACAAACAGGAATATATACAGAGAAGTGGAAGTGTTAGTATGAACAATCAGGTTTAGTAGAGAGAACAATGTAGTCTCGACCAGTATCGCTATTCCAATGTCTTGTAGTAATTGTCTGAACGCGACTCTGTTTCGGACTCTTGACTCGACTTGAACTACTGACTGACTTGAACTACTGACTGACGATATTCAGTCACCACCCCCACGAGGGCGTCATGTGGCACAAGACCTTTTTAACGTGGGATCACCGAGACCGTGGGCTCGGCCAAAAATATGCCCAATGAAGACGTATAAACGGGTTCAGGGTCGGTTTAACACCCCGAAGGAGACTCCGCCCTTCGGCGTAGCCTCCCTCGGGTTCCTCCCGTCCGTATGAAGAGAGTTCAACGGAACAGTCGTTAGTGAACTACTGACTGACAATATTCAGTCTCCCCCCCACTGTGGCAACATGTGACACAAGGCCGGTTGTTTATTGTGGGTTTCCCGAACCCGTGGGCTCGGCCCAAAAATATGCCCATTGAACCCGTATAAACGGGTTCAGGGCCGGTTTTACCTCCCCGAAGGAGACTCCGCCCTTCAGCGTAGCCTCCTTCGGGAACCTCCCCGCCCGAAGGCGGAGAATTCAACCGATTAGCCGGTTCAGAAATGAACTACTGACTGACAATATTCAGTCACCCCCCACTAGGGTGTCATGTGGCACAATGCCTTTTTAACGTGGGCAATTCCCAAGCCATTAGGCTCGGCCAAAAAATAGCCCATTTGAACCCGTATAAACGGGTTCAGGGCCGGTTTTACTTCACCGAAGGAGACGCCGCCCTTCGGCGTAGCCTCCTTCGGGTTCCTCCCGCCCGTAGGAAGAGAGTACAACCGTGCAGTCGGTTCAAAAGTGAACTACGGACTGACAATATTCAGTCACCCCCCAACGAGGGTGTCATGTGGCACAAGGCCTTATTAACGTGTGCATTCCCGAGCCATTAGGCTCGGCCAAAAAATAGCCCATTTGAACCCGTATAAACGGGTTCTGGGCCGGTTTTACCTCCCCGAAGGAGACTCCGCCCTTCGGCTTAGCCTTTTTCGGGTTCCTCCCGCCCGTAGGAAGAGAGTTCAAACCGAGCAGTCTGTTCAAAAGTGAACTGACTGACGATATTCAGTCACCCCCCACGAGGGTGTCATGTGGCACAAGGCCTTTTTAACGTGGGCATTCCCGAGCCATTAGGCTCGGCCAAAAAATAGCCCATTTGAACCCGTATAAACGGGTTCTGGGCCGGTTTTACCTCCCCGAAGGAGACTCCGCCCTTCGGCGTAGCCTCCTTCGGGTTCCTCCCGCCCGTAGGAAGAGAGTTTAACCGAACAGTCGCTCAGAAAGTGAGCGACTGACTGACGATATTCAGTCACCCCCCCACGAGGGTGTCATGTGGCACAAGGCCTTTTTAATGTGAGCATTCCCGAGCCATTAGGCTCGGCCAAAAATAGCCTATTTTAACCCGTATAAACGGGTTCTGGGCCGGTTTTACCTCCCCGAAGGAGACTCCGCCCTTCGGCGTAGCCTCCTTCGGGTTCCTCCCGCCCGTAGGAAGAGAGTTGAACCGAACAGTCGCTCAGAAAGTGAGCGACTGACTGACGATATTCAGTCACCCCCCACGAGGGTGTCATGTGGCACAAGGCCTTTTTAACGTGGGCATTCCCGAGCCATTAGGCTCGGCCAAAAAATAGCCCATTTGAACCCGTATAAACGGGTTCTGGGCCGGTTTTACCTCCCCGAAGGAGACTCCGCCCTTCGGCGTAGCCTCCTTCGGGTTCCTCCCGCCCGTAGGAAGAGAGTTGAACCGAACAGTCGCTCAGAAAGTGAGCGACTGACTGACAATATTCAGTCACCCCCCCCCCACGAGGGTGTCATGTGGCACAAGGCCTTTTTAACGTGGGCATTCCCGAGCCATTAGGCTCGGCCAAAAAATAGCCCATTTGAACCCGTATAAACGGGTTCTGGGCCGGTTTACCTCCCCGAAGGAGACTCCGCCCTTCGGCGTAGCCTCCTTCAGGTTCCTCCCGCCCGTAGGAAGAGAGTTCAAACCGAACAGTCAGTTCAGAGGTGAACGACTGACTGACAATATTCAGTCACCCCCCACGAGGGTGTCATGTGGCACAAGGCCTTTTTTAACGTGGGCATTCCCGAGCCATTAGGCTCGGCCAAAAAATAGCCCATTTGAACCCGTATAAACGGGTTCTGGGCCGGTTTTACCTCCCCGAAGGAGACTCCGCCCTTCGGCGTAGCCTCCTTCGGGTTCCTCTCCGCCCAAAGGCAGAGTGTTCAACCGAACATTCAGTTCAGAAGTGAAAGACTGACTGACGATATTCAGTCACCCCCCCCCACGAGGGTGTCATGTGGCACAAGGCCTTTTTAACGTGGGCATTCCCGAGCCATTAGGCTCGGCCAAAAAATAGCCCATTTGAACCCGTATAAACGGGTTCTGGGCCAATTTTACCTCCCGAAGGAGACTCCGCCCTTCGGCGTAGCCTCCTTCGGGTTCCTCCCGCCCGTAGGAAGAGAGTTCAAACCGTGCAGTCGGTTCAAAAGTGAACGACGGACTGACAATATTCAGTCACCCCCAACGAGGGTGTCATGTGGCACAAGGCCTTTTTAACGTGGGCATTCCCGAGCCATTAGGCTCGGCAAAAAAATAGCCCATTTGAACCCGTATAAACGGGTTCTGGGGCGATTTTACCTCCCGAAGGAGACTCCGCCCTTCGGCGTAGCCTTTTCGGGTTCCTCCCGCCCGTAGGAAGAGAGTTCAAACCGAACAGTCTGTTTCAAGGTGAACGACTGACTGACGATATTCAGTCACCCCCCACGAGGGTGTCATGTGGCACAAGGCCTTTTTAACGTGGGCATTCCCGAGCCATTAGGCTCGGCCAAAAAATAGCCCATTTGAACCCGTATAAACGGGTTCTGGGCCGCCGGTTTACCTCCCCGAAGGAGACTCCGCCCTTCGGCGTAGCCTCCTTCGGGTTCCTCCCGCCCGTAGGAAGAGAGTTTAACCGAACAGTCGCTCAGAAAGTGAACGACTGACTGACGATATTCAGTCACGCCCCCACGAGGGTGTCATGTGGCACAAGGCCTTTTTAACGTGGGCATTCCCGAGCCATTAGGCTCGCCAAAAAAAATAGCCCATTTGAACCCGTATAAACGGGTTCTGGGCCGAATTTTACCTCCCGAAGGAGACTCCGCCCTTCGGCGTAGCCTCCTTCGGGTTCCTCCCGCCCGTAGGAAGAGAGTTAAACCGAACAGTCGTTCAGAGGTGAACGACTGACTGACAATATTCAGTCACCCCCCACGAGGGTGTCATGTGGCACAAGGCCTTTTTAACGTGGGCATTCCCGAGCCATTAGGCTCGGCCAAAAAAATAGCCCATTTGAACCCGTATAAACGGGTTCTGGGCCGAGTTTTACCTCCCCGAAGGAGACTCCGCCCTTCGGCGTAGCCTCCTTCGGGTTCCTCCCGCCCGTAGGAAGAGAGTTGAACCGAACAGTCAGTTCAGAGGTGAACGACTGACTGACGATATTCAGTCACCCCCCACGAGGGTGTCATGTGGCACAAGGCCTTTTTAACGTGGGCATTCCCGAGCCATTAGGCTCGGCAAAAAAAATAGCCCATTTGAACCCGTATAAACGGGTTCTGGGCCGTTTTACCTCCCGAAGGAGACTCCGCCCTTCGGCGTAGCCTCCTTCGGGTTCCTCTCGCCCGTAGGAAGAGAGTTCAAACAACAGTCAGTTCAGAGGTGAACGACTGACTGACGATATTCAGTCACCCCCCACGAGGGTGTCATGTGGCACAAAGGCCTTTTTAACGTGGGCATTCCCGAGCCATTAGGCTCGGCCAAAAAATAGCCCATTTGAACCCGTATAAACGGGTTCTGGGCCGGTTTTACCTCCCGAAGGAGACTCCGCCCTTCGGCGTAGCCTCCTTTCGGGTTCCTCCCGCCCGTAGGAAGAGAGTTCAAACCGTGCAGTCGGTTCAAAGGTGAACGACGGACTGACAATATTCAGTCACCCCCCACGAGGGTGTCATGTGGCACAAGGCCTTTTTAACGTGGGCATTCCCGAGCCATTAGGCTCGGCAAAAAATAACCCATTTGAACCCGTATAAACGGGTTCTGGGCCGGTTTTACCTCCCCGAAGGAGACTCCGCCCTTCGGCGTAGCCTCCTTCGGGTTCCTCCCGCCCGTAGGGAAGAGTTCAAACCGAACAGTCGTTCAGAAAGTGAACGACTGACTGACGATATTCAGTCACCCCCCACGAGGGTGTCATGTGGCACAAAGGCCTTTTTAACGTGGGCATTCCCGAGCCATTAGGCTCGGCAAAAAATAGCCCATTTGAACCCGTATAAACGGGTTCTGGGCGGTTTTACCTCCCCGAAGGAGACTCCGCCCTTCGGCGTAGCCTCCTTCGGGTTCCTCCCGCCCGTAGGAAGAGAGTTGAACCGAACAGTCGCTCAGAGGTGAACTATTGACTGACGATATTCAGTCACCCCCCCACGAGGGTGTCATGTGGCACAAGGCCTTTTTAACGTGGGCATTCCCGAGCCATTAGGCTCGGCCAAAAAATAGCCCATTTGAACCCGTATAAACGGGTTCTGGGCCGGTTTTACCTCCCCGAAGGAGACTCCGCCCTTCGGCGTAGCCTCCTTCGGGTTCCTCCCGCCCGTAGGAAGAGAGTTCAAACCGAGCAGTCTGTTCAAAAGTGAACTACTGACCGACGATATTCAGTCACCCCCCACGAGGGTGTCATGTGGCACAAGGCCTTTTTAATGTGGGCATTCCCGAGCAATCAGGCTCGGCCAAAAAAATAGCCCATTTGAACCCGTATAAACGGGTTCTGGGCCGGTTTTACCTCCCCGAAGGAGACTCCGCCCTTCGGCGTAGCCTCCTTCGGGTTCCTCCCGCCCGTAGGAAGAGAGTTGAACCGAACAGTCAGTTCAGAAAGTGAACGACTGACTGACAATATTCAGTCACCCCCCCACGAGGGTGTCATGTGGCACAAGGCCTTTTTAACGTGGGCATTCCCGAGCCATTAGGCTCGGCCAAAAAATAGCCCATTTGAACCCGTATAAACGGGTTCTGGGCCGGTTTTACCTCCCCGAAGGAGACTCCGCCCTTCGGCGTAGCCTCCTTCGGGTTCCTCCCGCCCGTAGGTAGAGAGTTGAACCGAACAGTCAGTTCAGAAAGTGAACGACTGACTGACGATATTCAGTCACCCCCCACGAGGGTGTCATGTGGCACAAGGCCTTTTTAACGTGGGCATTCCCGAGCCATTAGGCTCGGCCAAAAATAGCCCATTTGAACCCGTATAAACGGGTTCTGGGCCGTTTTACCTCCCCGAAGGAGACTCCGCCCTTCGGCGTAGCCTCCTTCGGGTTCCTCCCGCCCGTAGGAAGAGAGTTCAAACCGAACAGTCGTTCAGAAAGTGAACGACTGACTGACAATATTCAGTCACCCCCCACGAGGGTGTCATGTGGCACAAGGCCTTTTTAACGTGGGCATTCCCGAGCCATTAGGCTCGGCCAAAAATAGCCCATTTGAACCCGTATAAACGGGTTCTGGGCCGAGTTTTACCTCCCGAAGGAGACTCCGCCCTTCGGCGTAGCCTCCTTCGGGTTCCTCCCGCCCGTAGGAAGAGAGTTGAACCGAACAGTCAGTTCAGAAGGTGAACGACTGACTGACGATATTCAGTCACCCCCACGAGGGTGTCATGTGGCACAAGGCCTTTTTAACGTGGGCATTCCCGAGCCATTAGGCTCGGCCAAAAATAGCCCATTTGAACCCGTATAAACGGGTTCTGGGGCAGTTTACCTCCCGAAGGAGACTCCGCCCTTCGGCGTAGCCTCCTTCGGGTTCCTCCCGCCCGTAGGAAGAGTTGAACCGAACAGTCAGTTCAGAAGGTGAACGACTGACTGACAATATTCAGTCACCCCCACGAGGGTGTCATGTGGCACAAAGGCCTTTTTAACGTGGGCATTCCCGAGCCATTAGGCTCGGCAAAAAAATAGCCCATTTGAACCCGTATAAACGGGTTCTGGGCCGGTTTTACCTCCCCGAAGGAGACTCCGCCCTTCGGCGTAGCCTCCTTCGGGTTCCTCCCGCCCGTAGGAAGAGAGTTGAACCGAACAGTCAGTTCAGAATGTGAACGACTGACTGACGATATTCAGTCACCCCCCACGAGGGTGTCATGTGGCACAAGGCCTTTTTAACGTGGGCATTCCCGAGCCATTAGGCTCGGCCAAAAAATAGCCCATTTGAACCCGTATAAACGGGTTCTGGGCCGATTTTACCTCCCCGAAGGAGACTCCGCCCTTCGGCGTAGCCTCCTTCGGGTTCCTCCCGCCCGTAGGAAGAGAGAGTTGAACCGAACAGTCAGAACCCGTATAAAGGTGAACGACTTGAGCCTCCTTCAGGTTCCTCCGCCCGTAGGAAGAGTTGACAATATTCAGTCACCCCCACGAGGGTGTCATGTGGCACAAGGCCTTTTTAACGTGGGCATTCCCGAGCCATTAGGCTCGGCGTAAAAAAATAGCCCATTTGAACCCGTATAAACGGGTTCTGGGCCGATTTTACCTCCCCGAAGGAGACTCCGCCCTTCGGCGTAGCCTCCTTCGGGTTCCTCCCGCCCGTAGGAAGAGAGTTGAACCGAACAGTCGGTTCAAAGGTGAACGACTGACTGACAATATTCAGTCACCCCCCACGAGGGTGTCATGTGGCACAAGGCCTTTTTAACGTGGGCATTCCCGAGCCATTAGGCTCGGCCAAAAAATAGCCCATTTGAACCCGTATAAACGGGTTCTGGGCCGGTTTACCTCCCCGAAGGAGACTCCGCCCTTCGGCGTAGCCTCCTTCGGGTTCCTCCCGCCCGTAGGAAGAGAGTTCAAACCGAACAGTCAGTTCAAAAGTGAACGACTGACTGACGATATTCAGTCACCCCCCACGAGGGTGTCATGTGGCACAAGGCCTTTTTAACGTGGGCATTCCCGAGCCATTAGGCTCGGGCAAAAAATAGCCCATTTGAACCCGAATAAACGGGTTCTAGGCCGGTTTTACCTCCCCGAAGGAGACGCCGCCCTTCGGCGTAGCCTCCTTCGGGTTCCTCCCGCCCGTAGGAAGAGAGTTGAACCGAACAGTCGTTCAGAAAGTGAACGACTGACTGACAATATTCAGTCACCCCCCACGAGGGTGTCATGTGGCACAAGGCCTTTTTAACGTGGGCATTCCCGAGCCATTAGGCTCGGCAAAAAAATAGCCCATTTGAACCCGTATAAACGGGTTCTGGGCCGGTTTTACCTCCCCGAAGGAGACTCCGCCCTTCGGCGTAGCCTCCTTCGGGTTCCTCCCGCCCGTAGGAAGAGAGTTTAACCGAACAGTCGCTCAGAAAGTGAGCGACTGACTGACGATATTCAGTCACCCCCCCACGAGGGTGTCATGTGGCACAAGGCCTTTTTAACGTGGGCATTCCCGAGCCATTAGGCTCGGCCAAAAAATAGCCCATTTGAACCCGTATAAACGGGTTCTGGGCCGGTTTTACCTCCCGAAGGAGACTCCGCCCTTCGGCGTAGCCTCCTTCGGGTTCCTCCCGCCCGTAGGAAGAGAGTTCAAACCGAACAGTCGGTTCAGAAAGTGAACGACTGACTGACGATATTCAGTCACCCCCCACGAGGGTGTCATGTGGCACAAGGCCTTTTTAACGTGGGCATTCCCGAGCCATTAGGCTCGGCCAAAAAATAGCCCATTTGAACCCGTATAAACGGGTTCTGGGCCGGTTTTACCTCCCCGAAGGAGACTCCGCCCTTCGGCGTAGCCTCCTTCGGGTTCCTCCCGCCCGTAGGAAGAGAGTTGAACCGAACAGTCAGTTCAGAGGTGAACGACTGACTGACGATATTCAGTCACCCCCACGAGGGTGTCATGTGGCACAAGGCCTTTTTAACGTGGGCATTTCCGAGCCATGAGGCTCGGCCAAAAATAGCCCATTTGAACCCGTATAAACGGGTACAGGGCCGGTTTTACCTCCCAGAAGGAGACCCCGCCCTTCGGCGTAGCCTCCTTCGGGTTCCTCCCGCCCGTAGGAAGAGAGTTGAAACGAACAGTCTGTTCAAGGTGAACAGTGACGCTCACCCCCCACGAGGGGTTTCTGAGGAAGGCATTTTTTTTGGGAACCGAACAGTCAGTTCATTTGAAGAGGTGAACGACTGACTGACAATATTCGGCGTAGCAGTCGGGTTCCCCCCACGTAGGGAAGGGTTCAAACCGAGCAGTCGGTTCAAAAGTGAAGGACCAATTTTAACCACTGGGGCAGTGGGCATTCCCGAGCCATTAGGCTCGGCCAAAAATAGCCCATTTGAACCCGTATAAACGGGTTCTGGGCCGGTTTTACCTCCCCGAAGGAGACTCCGCCCTTCGGCGTAGCCTCTTTCGGGTTCCTCCCGCCCGTAGGAAGAGAGTTCAAACCGAACAGTCTGTTCAGAAAGTGAACGACTGACTGACGATATTCAGTCACCCCCCCCACGAGGGTGTCATGTGGCACAAGGCCTTTTTAACGTGGGCATTCCCGAGCCATTGGGCTCGGCCAAAAAATAGCCCATTTGAACCCGTATAAACGGGTTCTGGGCCGGTTTTACCTCCCGAAGGAGACTCCGCCCTTCGGCGTAGCCTCCTTCGGGTTCCTCCCGCCCGTAGGAAGAGAGTTCAAACCGAACAGTCTGTTCAAAAGTGAACGACTGACTGACGATATTCAGTCACCCCCCCCCAGGGTGTCATGTGGCACAAGGCCGGTTTTTATTGTGGGCATTCCCGAGCCATTAGGCTCTGGGGCCAAAAATAGCCCATTTGAACCCGTATAAACGGGTTCTGGGCCGTTTTTTACCTCCCCGAAGGAGACTCCGCCCTTCGGCGTAGCCTCCTTCGGGTTCCTCCCGCCCGGAGGAAGAGAGTTGAACCGAACAGTCTGTTCAAAAGTGAACGACTGACTGACGATATTCAGTCACCCCCCACGAGGGTGTCATGTGACACAAGGCCTTTTTAACGTGGGCATTCCCGAGCCATTAGGCTCGGCCAAAAAAGCCCATTTGAACCGTTTGAATAAACGGGTTCTGGGCATTTTACCTCCCCGAAGGAGACTCCGCCCTTCGGCGTAGCCTCCTTCGGGTTCCTCCGCCCGTAGGAAGAGAGTTGAACCGAACAGTCTGTTCAAAAGTGAACGACTGACTGACGATATTCAGTCTCCCCCACGAGGGTGTCATGTGGCACAAGGCGGTTTTTTTATTGGGGATTCCCCGAGCCATTGGCTGGGCCAAAAAAATGCCCATTTGAACCCGTATAAACGGGTTCTGGGCCGGTTTTACCTCCCCGAAGGAGACTCCGCCCTTCGGCGTAGCCTCCTTCGGGTTCCTCCCGCCCGTAGGAAGAGAGTTGAACCGAACAGTCTGTTCAAAGGTGAACGACTGACTGACGATATTCAGTCACCCCCCACGAGGGTGTCATGTGGCACAAGGCCTTTTTAACGTGGGCATTCCCGAGCCATTAGGCTCGGCCCAAAAAATAGCCCATTTGAACCCGTATAAACGGGTTCTGGGCCGGTTTTACCTCCCGAAGGAGACTCCGCCCTTCGGCGTAGCCTCCTTCGGGTTCCTCCCGCCCGTAGGAAGAGAGTTGAACCGAACAGTCTGTTCAAAGGTGAACGACTGACTGACGATATTCAGTCACCCCCCCACGGGGGTGTCATGTGGCACAAGGCCTTTTTAACGTGGGCATTCCCGAGCCATTAGGCTCGGCCCAAAAATATGCCCATTTGAACCCGTATAAACGGGTTCTGGGCCGGTTTTACCTCCCGAAGGAGACTCCGCCCTTCGGCGTAGCCTCCTTCGGGTTCCTCCCGCCCGTAGGAAGAGAGTTGAACCGAACAGTCTGTTCAAAAGTGAACGACTGACTGACAATATTCAGTCACCCCCCACGAGGGTGTCATGTGACACAAGGTCGGCCTTTTTAACGTGGGCATTCCCGAGCCATTAGGCTCGGCCAAAAAAATAGCCCATTTGAACCCGTATAAACGGGTTCTGGGCCGGTTTTACCTCCCCGAAGGAGACTCCGCCCTTCGGCGTAGCCTCCTTCGGGTTCCTCCCGCCCGTAGGAAGAGAGTTCAAACCGAGCAGTCTGTTCAAAATGAACGACTGACTGACGATATTCAGTCACCCCCCACGAGGGTGTCATGTGGCACAAGGCCTTTTTTAACGTGGGATTCCCGAGCCATTAGGCTCGGCAAAAAAATAGCCCATTTGAACCCGTATAAACGGGTTCTGGGCCGGTTTTACCTCCCCGAAGGAGACTCCGCCCTTCGGCGTAGCCTCCTTCGGGTTCCTCCCGCCCGTAGGAAGAGAGTTGAACCGAACAGTCTGTTCAAAAGTGAACGACTGACTGACGATATTCAGTCACCCCCCCACGAGGGGTGTCATGTGGCACAAGGCCTTTTTAACGTGGGCATTCCCGAGCCATTGGGCTCGGCCAAAAAATAGCCCATTTGAACCCGTATAAACGGGTTCTGGGCCATTTTACCTCCCGAAGGAGACTCCGCCCTTCGGCGTAGCCTCCTTCGGGTTCCTCCCGCCCGTAGGAAGAGAGTTGAACCGAACAGTCTGTTCAAAAAGTGAACGACTGACTGACGATATTCAGTCACCCCCCCCACGAGGGTGTCATGTGGCACAAGGCCTTTTTAACGTGGGCATTCCCGAGCCATTAGGCTCGGCAAAAATAGCCCATTTGAACCCGTATAAACGGGTTCTGGGCCGGTTTTACCTCCCGAAGGAGACTCCGCCCTTCGGCGTAGCCTCCTTCGGGTTCCTCCCGCCCGTAGGAAGAGAGTTGAACCGAACAGTCTGTTCAAAAGTGAACGACTGACTGACAATATTCAGTCACCCCCCCCACGAGGGGTGTCATGTGGCACAAGGCCTTTTTAACGTGGGCATTCCCGAGCCATTAGGCTCGGCCAAAAAAAATAGCCCATTTGAACCCGTATAAACGGGTTCTGGGCCGATTTTACCTCCCCGAAGGAGACTCCGCCCTTCGGCGTAGCCTCCTTCGGGTTCCTCCGCCCGTAGGAAGAGAGTTGAACCGAACAGTCAGTTCAGAAGGTGAACGACTGACTGACGATATTCAGTCACCCCCCACGAGGGTGTCATGTGGCACAAGGCCTTTTTAACGTGGGCATTCCCGAGCCATTAGGCTCGGCCAAAAAATAGCCCATTTGAACCCGTATAAACGGGTTCTGGGCCGGTTTTACCTCCCGAAGGAGACTCCGCCCTTCGGCGTAGCCTCCTTCGGGTTCCTCCCGCCCGTAGGAAGAGAGTTGAACCGAACAGTCTGTTCAAAGGTGAACGACTGACTGACGATATTCAGTCACCCCCACGAGGGTGTCATGTGGCACAAGGCCTTTTTAACGTGGGCATTCCCGAGCCATTAGGCTCGGCCAAAAATAGCCCATTTGAACCCGTATAAACGGGTTCTGGGCCGGTTTTACCTCCCCGAAGGAGACTCCGCCCTTCGGCGTAGCCTCCTTCGGGTTCCTCCCGCCCGTAGGAAGAGAGTTTAACCGAACAGTCGCTCAGAAAGTGAACGACTGACTGACGATATTCAGTCACCCCCCACGAGGGTGTCATGTGGCACAAGGCCTTTTTAACGTGGGCATTCCCGAGCCATTAGGCTCGGCCAAAAAATAGCCCATTTGAACCCGTATAAACGGGTTCTGGGCCGGTTTTACCTCCCCGAAGGAGACTCCGCCCTTCGGCGTAGCCTCCTTCGGGTTCCTCCCGCCCGTAGGAAGAGAGTTGAACCGAACAGTCAGTTCAGAAAGTGAACGACTGACTGACGATATTCAGTCAACCCCCCACGAGGGTGTCATGTGGCACAAGGCCTTTTTAACGTGGGCATTCCCGAGCCATTAGGCTCGGCCAAAAAATAGCCCATTTGAACCCGTATAAACGGGTTCTGGGCCGGTTTTACCTCCCCGAAGGAGACTCCGCCCTTCGGCGTAGCCTCCTTCGGGTTCCTCCCGCCCGTAGGAAGAGAGTTGAACCGAACAGTCTGTTCAAAGTGAACGACTGACTGACAATATTCAGTCACCCCCCACGAGGGGGTGTCATGTGGCACAAGGCCTTTTTAACGTGGGCATTCCCGAGCCATTAGGCTCGGCAAAAAATAGCCCATTTGAACCCGTATAAACGGGTTCTGGGCCGGTTTTACCTCCCCGAAGGAGACTCCGCCCTTCGGCGTAGCCTCCTTCGGGTTCCTCCCGCCCGTAGGAAGAGAGTTGAACCGAACAGTCTGTTCAAAGGTGAACGACTGACTGACAATATTCAGTCACCCCCACGAGGGTGTCATGTGGCACAAGGCCGGTTTTTAACGTGGGCATTCCCGAGCCATTAGGCTCGGCCAAAAATAGCCCATTTGAACCCGTATAAACGGGTTCTGGGCCGGTTTTTTACCTCCCCGAAGGAGACTCCGCCCTTCGGCGTAGCCTCCTTCGGGTTCCTCCCGCCCGTAGGAAGAGAGTTGAACCGAACAGTCTGTTCAAAAGTGAACGACTGACTGACGATATTCAGTCACCCCCCACACGGGGGTGTCATGTGGCACAAGGCCGGTTTTTTTAACGTGGGCATTCCCGAGCCATTAGGCTCGGCCAAAAATAGCCCATTTGAACCCGTATAAACGGGTTCTGGGCCGGTTTTACCTCCCGAAGGAGACTCCGCCCTTCGGCGTAGCCTCCTTCGGGTTCCTCCCGCCCGGAGGAAGAGAGTTCAAACCGTGCAGTCTGTTCAAAAGTGAACGACTGACTGACAATATTCAGTCACCCCCCACGAGGGTGTCATGTGGCACAAGGCCTTTTTAACGTGGGCATTCCCGAGCCATTGGGCTCGGCCAAAAAATATGCCCATTTGAACCCGTATAAACGGGTTCTGGGGCCGGTTTTACCTCCCGAAGGAGACTCCGCCCTTCGGCGTAGCCTCCTTCGGGTTCCTCCCGTCCGGGAAGAGAGTTCAAACCGAACAGTCTGTTCAAAAGTGAACGACTGACTGACGATATTCAGTCACCCCCCACTGGGGTGTCATGTGACACAAGGCCTTTTTTAACGTGGGCATTCCCGAGCCATTAGGCTGGGGCAAAAAAATATGCCCATTTGAACCCGTATAAACGGGTTCTGGGCCGGTTTTTTACCTCCCCGAAGGAGACTCCGCCCTTCGGCGTAGCCTCCTTCGGGTTCCTCCCGTCCGTAGGAAGAGAGTTGAACCGAACAGTCTGTTCAAAAATGAACGACTGACTGACGATATTCAGTCACCCCCCCACTGGGGTGTCATGTGGCACAAGGCGGTTTTTAACGTGGGCATTCCCGAGCCATTAGGCTCGGCCAAAAAAATAGCCCATTTGAACCCGTATAAACGGGTTCTGGGCCGGTTTTACCTCCCCGAAGGAGACTCCACCCTTCGGCGTAGCCTCCTTCGGGTTCCTCCCGCCCGTAGGAAGAGAGTTGAACCGAGCAGTCTGTTCAAAAGTGAACGACTGACTGACGATATTCAGTCACCCCCACTGGGGTGTCATGTGGCACAAGGCCTTTTTAACGTGGGCATTCCCGAGCCATTAGGCTCGGCCAAAAAATAGCCCATTTGAACCCGTATAAACGGGTTCTGGGCCATTTTTACCTCCCCGAAGGAGACTCCGCCCTTCGGCGTAGCCTCCTTCGGGTTCCTCCGCCCGTAGGAAGAGAGTTCAAACCGAACAGTCTGTTCAAAGGTGAACGACTGACTGACGATATTCAGTCACCCCCCACGAGGGTGTCATGTGGCACAAGGCCTTTTTAACGTGGGGATTCCCGAGCCATTAGGCTCGGCAAAAAAAGCCCATTTGAACCCGTATAAACGGGTTCTGAGCCGGTTTTACCTCCCCAAAGGAGACTCCGCCCTTCGGCGTAGCCTCCTTCGGGTTCCTCCCGCCCGTAGAAAGAGAGTTAAACCGAACAGTCAATTCAAAAGTGAACGACTGACTGACGATATTGAGTCACCCCCCCCACGAGGGTGTCATGTGGCACAAGGCCTTTTTAACGTGGGCATTCCCGAGCCATTAGGCTCGGCCAAAAAATAGCCCATTTGAACCCGTATAAACGGGTTCTGGGGCCGTTTTACCTCCCCGAAGGAGACTCCGCCCTTCGGCGTAGCCTCCTTCGGGTTCCTCCCGCCCGGAGGAAGAGAGTCAAACCGAGCAGTCTGTTCAAAAGTGAACGACTGACTGACGATATTCAGTCACCCCCCCACGAGGGGTCATGAACCATGTGACACAAGGCCTTTTTAACGTGGGCATTCCTGAGCCATTAGGCTCGGCCAAAAAATAGCCCATTTGAACCCGTATAAACGGGTTCTGGGCCGGTTTTACCTCCCCGAAGGAGACTCCGCCCTTCGGCGTAGCCTCCTTCGGGTTCCTCCGCCCGTAGGAAGAGAGTTCAAACCGAGCAGTCTGTTCAAAAGTGAACGACTGACTGACGATATTCAGTCACCCCCCCACGGGGGTGTCATGTGGCACAAGGCCTTTTTTAACGTGGGCATTCCCGAGCCATTGGGCTCGGCAAAAAATAGCCCATTTGAACCCGTATAAACGGGTTCTGGGCCGGTTTACCTCCCGAAGGAGACTCCGCCCTTCGGCGTAGCCTCCTTCGGGTTCCTCCCGTCCGGAAGAGAGTTAAACCGAGCAGTCTGTTCAAAAGTGAACGACTGACTGACAATATTTCCCCCCACTGGGGTGTCATGTGGCACAAGGCGGTTTTTTTTAACGTGGGCATTCCTGAGCCATTGGGCTCGGCGGTTTTGAAAAAAATAGCCCATTTGAACCCGTATAAACGGGTTCTGGGCCGGTTTTACCTCCCGAAGGAGACTCCGCCCTTCGGCGTAGCCTCCTTCGGGTTCCTCCGCCCGTAGGAAGAGAGTTAAACCGAGCAGTCTGTTCAAAGGTGAACGACTGACTGACAATATTCAGTCACCCCCCACGAGGGTGTCATGTGGCACAAGGCCTTTTTAACGTGGGCATTCCCGAGCCATTGGGCTCGGCCAAAAAATAGCCCATTTGAACCCGTATAAACGGGTTCGGGGCCAGTTTTTACCTCCCCGAAGGAGACTCCGCCCTTCGGCGTAGCCTCCTTCGGGTTCCTCTCCCGCCCGTAGGAAGAGAGTTAAACCGAACAGTCTGTTCAAAAGTGAACGACTGACTGACGATATTCAGTCACCCCCCCCACGAGGGGTGTCATGTGGCACAAGGCCTTTTTAACGTGGGCATTCCCGAGCCATTAGGCTCGGCCAAAAAATAGCCCATTTGAACCCGTATAAACGGGTTCTGGGCCGAGTTTTACCTCCCCGAAGGAGACTCCGCCCTTCGGCGTAGCCTCCTTCGGGTTCCTCCGCCCGTAGGAAGAGAGTTAAACCGAGCAGTCTGTTCAAAAGGTGAACGACTGACTGACGATATTCAGTCACCCCCCACGAGGGTGTCATGTGGCACAAGGCCTTTTTAACGTGGGCATTCCCGAGCCATTGGGCTCGGCCAAAAATATGCCCATTTGAACCCGTATAAACGGGTTCTGGGCCGAGTTTTACCTCCCGAAGGAGACTCCGCCCTTCGGCGTAGCCTCCTTCGGGTTCCTCCCTCCGTAGGAAGAGAGTTCAAATCCGACTGTAGGAAGAGAGTTAAACCGAGCAGTCTGTTCAAAATGAATTGACTGACGATATTCAGTCACCCCCCCACGAGGGTGTCATGTGGCACAAGGCCTTTTTAACGTGGGCATTCCGGAGAGCCATTGGGCTCGGCCAAAAAAGCCCATTTGAACCCGTATAAACGGGTTCTGGGGCCGAGTTTTACCTCCCCGAAGGAGACTCCGCCCTTCGGCGTAGCCTCCTTCGGGTTCCTCCCGCCCGTAGGAAGAGAGTTAAACCGAGCAGTCTGTTCAAAAGTGAACGACTGACTGACGATATTCAGTCACCCCCCCACGAGGGAACCATGTGGACACAAAGGCGGTTTTTAATTGGGCATTCCCGAGCCATTGGGCTCGGCCAAAAATATGCCCATTTGAACCCGTATAAACGGGTTCTGGGCCGATTTTACCTCCCCGAAGGAGACTCCGCCCTTCGGCGTAGCCTCCTTCGGGTTCCTCCCGCCCGTAGGAAGAGAGTTAAACCAACAGTCTGTTCAAAAGGTGAACGACTGACTGACGATATTCAGTCACCCCCCACGAGGGTGTCATGTGGCACAAGGCCTTTTAACGTGGGCATTCCCGAGCCATTAGGCTCGGCCAAAAAAATAGCCCATTTGAACCCGTATAAACGGGTTCTGGGCCAATTTACCTCCCCGAAGGAGACTCCGCCCTTCGGCGTAGCCTCCTTCGGGTTCCTCCCGCCCGTAGGAAGAGAGTTAAACCGAACAGTCTGTTCAAAGGTGAACGGCTGACTGACGATATTCAGTCACCCCCCCACTGGGGGTGTCATGTGGCACAAAGGCCTTTTTAACGTGGGCATTCCCGAGCCATTGGGCTCGGCCAAAAATATGCCCATTTGAACCCGTATAAACGGGTTCTGGGCCGAATTTTACCTCCCCGAAGGAGACTCCGCCCTTCGGCGTAGCCTCCTTCGGGTTCCTCTCCGCCCGTAGGAAGAGAGTTAAACCGAGCAGTCTGTTCAAAAGTGAACGACTGACTGACGATATTCAGTCACCCCCCACGAGGGTGTCATGTGGCACAAGGCGGCCAAAAAATTTTTTAACGTGGGCATTCCCGAGCCATTAGGCTCGGCCAAAAAATAGCCCATTTGAACCCGTATAAACGGGTTCTGGGCCAATTTTACCTCCCGAAGGAGACTCCGCCCTTCGGCGTAGCCTCCTTCGGGTTCCTCCCCGCCCGTCCGGAAGAGAGTTAAACCGAGCAGTCTGTTCAAAAGTGAACGACTGACTGACGATATTCAGTCACCCCCCCACGAGGGTGTCATGTGGCACAAGGCGGTTTTTTAACGTGGGCATTCCCGAGCCATTGGGCTCGGCCAAAAAATAGCCCATTTGAACCCGTATAAACGGGTTCTGGGCCGATTTACCTCCCCGAAGGAGACTCCGCCCTTCGGCGTAGCCTCCTTCGGGTTCCTCCCGCCCGAGAGGAAGAGAGTTAAACCGAGCAGTCTGTTCAAAAGGTGAACGGCTGACTGACGATATTCAGTCACCCCCCCGAGGGGGAACCATGTGGCACAAGGCGGTTTTTAACGTGGGGATTCCCGAGCCCGTGGGCTCGGCCAAAAATAGCCCATTTGAACCCGTATAAACGGGTTCGGGGCCAGTTTTACCTCCCGAAGGAGACTCCGCCCTTCGGCGTAGCCTCCTTCGGGTTCCTCTCCGTCCGGAGGAAGAGAGTTAAACCGAACAGTCTGTTCAGAAAGTGAACGACTGACTGACGATATTGAGTCACCCCCCACTGGGGTGTCATGTGACACAAGGTCGGTTTTTAACGTGGGATTCCCGAGCCCGTGGGCTCGGCCAAAAAATATGCCCATTTGAACCCGCATAAACGGGTTCTGGGCCGAGTTTTACCTCCCCGAAGGAGACTCCGCCCATCGGCGTAGCCTCCTTCGGGTTCCTCCGTCCGGAGACAGAGAGTTAAACCGAGCAGTCTGTTCAAAAATGAACGGCTGACTGACGATATTCAGTCACCCCACTGGGGAACCATGTGACACAAGGTCTTTTTTACGTGGGCATTCCCGAGCCCGTGGGCTCGGCCCGTAAAAATATGCCCGTTTGAACCCGTATAAACGGGTTCTGGGCCGTTTTTTACCCTCCCGAAGGAGACTCCGCCCTTCGGCGTAGCCTCCTTCAGGTTCCTCCGTCCGGAGACAGAGAGTTAAACCGAGCAGTCTGTTCAAAAGTGAACGACTGACTGACGATATTGAGTCTCCCCCCACTGGGGGTGTCATGTGACACAAGGTCGGTTTTTAACGTGGGGATTCCCGAGCCCGTGGGCTCGGCCAAAAAATGCCCGTTTGAACCCGTATAAACGGGTTCGGGGGCCGGTTTTACCTCCCGAAGGAGACTCCGCCCTTCGGCGTAGCCTCCTTCGGGTTCCTCCCGTCCGGAGACAGAGAGTTAAACCGAGCAGTCTGTTCAAAATGAACGGCTGACTCACGATATTGAGTCTCCCCCCACTGGGGAACCATGTGACACAAGGTCGGTTTTTTATTGGGATTCCCGAGCCCGTGGGCTCGGCCTAGGAAAAAATATGCCCGTTTGAACCCGTATAAACGGGTTCGGGGCCAGTTTACCTCCCCGAAGGAGACTCCGCCCTTCGGCGTAGCCTCCTTCGGGTTCCTCCGTCCGGAGACAGAGAGTTAAACCGAGCAGTCTGTTCAAAAAATGAACGGCTGACTCACGATATTGAGTCTCCCCCACTGGGGAACCATGTGACACAAGGTCGGTTTTTTATTGTGGGATTCCCGAGCCCGTGGGCTCGGCCCAAAAATATGCCCGTTTGAACCCGTATAAACGGGTTCTGGGCCAATTTTTACCTCCCGAAGGAGACTCCGCCCTTCGGCGTAGCCTCCTTCGGGTTCCTCCGTCCGGAGACAGAGAGTTAAACCGAGCAGTCTGTTCAAAATGAACGGCTGACTCACGATATTGAGTCCACCCGGCACCCCCCACTGGGGAACCATGTGACACAAGGTCGGTTTTTTTACGTGGGATTCCCGAGCCCGTGGGCTCGGCCAAAAAATATGCCCGTTTGAACCCGTATAAACGGGTTCGGGGGCCGGTTTACCTCCCCGAAGGAGACTCCGCCCTTCGGCGTAGCCTCCTTCGGGTTCCTCTCCGTCCGGAGACAGAGAGTTAAACCGAGCAGTCTGTTCAAAATGAACGGCTGACTCACGATATTGAGTCTCCCCCACTGGGGAACCATGTGACACAAGGTCCTTTTTATTGTGGGGATTCCCGAGCCCGTGGGCTCGGCCCAAAAAATATGCCCGTTTGAACCCGTATAAACGGGTTCTGGGCCAATTTTACCTCCCCGAAGGAGACTCCGCCCTTCGGCGTAGCCTCCCTTCGGGTTCCTCTCCGTCCGGAGACAGAGAGTTAAACCGAGCAGTCTGTTCAAAAATGAACGGCTGACTCACGATATTGAGTCACCCCCCACTGGGGCAACCATGTGACACAAGGTCGGTTTTTTATTGGGGATTCCCTGAGCCCGTGGGCTCGGCCCAAAAATATGCCCGTTTGAACCCGCATCAACGGGTTCAGGGCCGGTTTTACCTCCCGAAGGAGACTCCGCCCTTCGGCGTAGCCTCCTTCGGGTTCCTCCGTCCGGAGACAGAGAGTTAAACCGAGCAGTCTGTTCAAAAATGAACGGCTGACTCACGATATTGAGTCCCCCCACTGGGGTGTCATGTGACACAAGGTCGGTTTTTTAACGTGGGGATTCCCGAGCCCGTGGGCTCGGCCAAAATAATGCCCGTTTGAACCCGTATAAACGGGTTCGGGGCCGTTTTTACCTCCCGAAGGAGACTCCGCCCTTCGGCGTAGCCTCCTTCGGGTTCCTCTCCGTCCGGAGACAGAGAGTTAAACCGAGCAGTCTGTTCAAAAATGAACGGCTGACTCACGATATTGAGTCTCCCCCACGAGGGGGAACCATGTGACACAAGGTCGGTTTTTTTTGTGGGATTCCCGAGCCCGTGGGCTCGGCCCAAAAAATATGCCCGTTTGAACCCGTATAAACGGGTTCGGGGCCGGTTTTACCTCCCGAAGGAGACTCCGCCCTTCGGCGTAGCCTCCTTCGGGTTCCCTCCGTCCGGAGACAGAGAGTTAAACCGAGCAGTCTGTTCAAAATGAACGGCTGACTCACGATATTGAGTCACCCCCCACTGGGGAACCATGTGACACAAGGTCGGTTTTTAACGTGGGATTCCCGAGCCCGTGGGCTCGGCCCAAAAATATGCCCGTTTGAACCCGTATAAACGGGTTCGGGGCCAATTTACCTCCCCGAAGGAGACTCCGCCCTTCGGCGTAGCCTCCTTCGGGTTCCTCTCCGTCCGGAGACAGAGAGTTAAACCGATCAGTCTGTTCAAAAATGAACGGCTGACTCACGATATTGAGTCTCCCCCCACTGGGGAACCATGTGACACAAGGTCGGTTTTTAACGTGGGATTCCCGAGCCGTGGGCTCGGCTTAAAAAAATATGCCCGTTTGAACCCGTATAAACGGGTTCAGGGCCGGTTTTACCTCCCCGAAGGAGACTCCGCCCTTCGGCGTAGCCTCCTTCGGGTTCCTCTCCGTCCGGAGACAGAGAGTTAAACCGAGCAGTCTGTTCAAAAATGAACGGCTGACTCACGATATTGAGTCTCCCCCCACTGGGGGAACCATGTGACACAAGGTCGGTTTTTATTGTGGGATTCCCGAGCCCGTGGGCTCGGCCCCCAAAATATGCCCGTTTGAACCCGTATAAACGGGTTCGGGGCCAGTTTACCTCCCTGAAGGAGACTCCGCCCTTCGGCGTAGCCTCCTTCGGGTTCCTCTCCGTCCGGAGACAGAGAGTTAAACCGAGCAGTCTGTTCAAAATGAACGGCTGACTCACGATATTGAGTCTCCCCACTGGGGGGAACCATGTGACACAAGGTCGGTTTTTATTGTGGGATTCCCGAGCCCGTGGGCTCGGCCTGGGGAAAAAAAATGCCCGTTTGAACCCGCATCAACGGGTTCAGGGCCGGTTTTACCTCCCGAAGGAGACTCCGCCCTTCGGCGTAGCCTCCTTCGGGTTCCTCTCCGTCCGGAGACAGAGAGTTAAACCGAGCAGTCTGTTCAAAATGAACGGCTGACTCACGATATTGAGTCTCCCCCACTGGGGAACCATGTGACACAAGGTCGGTTTTTTTGTGGGATTCCCGAGCCCGTGGGCTCGGCCCAAAATATGCCCGTTTGAACCCGCATCAACGGGTTCGGGGCCGATTTTACCTCCCCGAAGGAGACTCCGCCCTTCGGCGTAGCCTCCTTCGGGTTCCTCTCCGTCCGGAGACAGAGAGTTAAACCGAGCAGTCTGTTCAAAATGAACGGCTGACTCACGATATTGAGTCTCCCCCACTGGGGAACCATGTGACACAAGGTCGGTTTTTATTGTGGGATTCCCGAGCCCGTGGGCTCGGCCCAAAAATATGCCCGTTTGAACCCGCATCAACGGGTTCAGGGCCGGTTTACCTCCCGAAGGAGACTCCGCCCTTCGGCGTAGCCTCCTTCGGGTTCCCTCCGTCCGGAGACAGAGAGTTGAACCGATCAGTCTGTTCAAAATGAACGGCTGACTCACGATATTGAGTCCCCCCCCACTGGGGGAACCATGTGACACAAGGTCGGTTTTTTTAACCGTGGGTGGGATTCCCGAGCCCGTGGGCTCGTTGTTTTACCTCCCCGAAGGAGACTCCGCCCTTCGGCGTAGCCTCCTTTCGTCCCTCCGTCCGGAGACAGAAGTTGAATGATGTCCCATTTGAACCCGTATAAACGGGTTCAAGGGGTTTTTATTGTGGATTTTACCTCCCGAAGGAGACTCCGCCCTTCGGCGTAGCCCTCCTTCGGGTTCCTTCCGTCCGGAGACAGAGAGTTGAACCGATCAGTCTGTTCAAAATGAACGGCTGACTCACGATATTGAGTCTCCCCCACTGGGGAACCATGTGACACAAGGTCGGTTTTTATTGTGGGATTCCCGAGCCCGTGGGCTCGGCAAAAATATGCCCATTTGAACCCGTATAAACGGGTTCGGGGCCAGTTTACCTCCCGAAGGAGACTCCGCCCTTCGGCGTAGCCTCCTTCGGGTTCCTCTCCGTCCGGAGACAGAGAGTTAAACCGAGCAGTCTGTTCAAAATGAACGGCTGACTCACGATATTGAGTCTCCCCCACTGGGGAACCATGTGACACAAGGTCGGTTTTTTTATTGGGATTCCCGAGCCCGTGGGCTCGGCCCAAAATATGCCCGTTTGAACCCCGTATAAACGGGTTCGGGGTTGTTTTACCTCCCCGAAGGAGACTCCGCCCTTCGGCGTAGCCTCCTTCGGGTTCCTCTCCGTCCGGAGACAGAGAGTTAAACCGAGCAGTCTGTTCAAAAATGAACGGCTGACTCACTCTTTGCCTACTCCTGAGGTGCAGTATTTATTAAGTATGGAATAGTCCATTATTATTATTATGGGTAAGGTCCCATAACACTTCACTTCGGGTTGTCTGTCTGGATTTACATTCATAGCCTTTTCTGTATTTAGGTAAAGACCGCAAGGCAGCAGCGGTTTAAAATTATAGTTTCCTCCCCTAGATGGACTTTATGGAATGTCGAGCTCCATCTACCCGAAGTAACTGGTTATGAGTCGCCAGTTCTCCGCCTTCACCCATTCTTGGAACTGGATTTAATTGTCAGAGATTATTTGAAACGCATACCAAAGAAACATCTTATAGAGAATGTGAGCTTTTTTTCTACTATTAACCGTGGCTTTTGAACATATATATGCATATAAACATTATATACATTACGTGTTTTAAAAGCTCCTCCTCCTCCAAATTAACGGTTTTTTTTTAAATATAGAAAACATTAGGCAAACTTAAACACTAGAAAGCAACATAAATTACAAAACTGTGTATAAATAAAGAAACAAAAATATCGAAAACTTCGTTAATTCTAGGAAAAAAATATAGCAAAAACAAAAAAAAATGAAAATATAAATCAGGATTTAAATCTAAAATAATCGAAGATTATGAAGTCACTATTTAACATACAATGCATTAATTTATACTGCTTTTTGACAGAAATAACATTTAAACTTTATCAATTGATAAAAAATGATCGGGTAATGGGAAGTTGGTAAATATAATTTTTGGTAAGCAGAAAAAGAAAATAAAAATAATAAATAATACATATATATATATCTCAAATAAATACAATAATCATGAAAACTGCAATAAAATAAATAATAATTGCAAATTATATTAATTTACGATATTAATTTTAAGCAATATATAAGTTTTTCAGTAAAACTTAAAATCCATTGATTTTTTGGAGCTTCTACAAAACGCGTCATCTTTCCTTTAGTTCAGAACGAGGTTCGGCAAAATACGTCAACCGTAAACATTGACAACAGTCAAAGATATGGATAAAATAACTTAGATTTGCAAGCAATTAATACTTGCTAGAGTTCTACGAAAAACAATGTCTGTTTAAAATATAGTCGATGTTCCAACGGTTTTGGAAATTTTGGAAGTGGATTTTGGCATTCCTTGATAGATAATGTCGAAAAAAACTCAACCCCACAAAAAGTCCAGAGAAGCTGCAGGCCGAGGAATGGAATTTCTTTGGGGAATTAAAATTTTGGGAAAAAAATTTCCTTCCGCCAAATCAGTTGAATTGAGTTACAAGAAGAGCGAAAAAAAGGAAGAAAAAATATTTCCTTTATAACCAATTCACGGGATCACGTGGTAACAAGTCGCGTGACCCTGTAACTACAAAAAAAAAGGAAAAAAAAACAATAGTAAAAGTTAACAGCTTTTAGTCAAGAAGAACCAACAACCTAGGTAAGTACACAACTCCTTACATCGCCTGAACCGTCAATGTCTCCACAATATCAAATAAAAAGAGGAAAATTTAATTAGAAAGAAAACAATTTTTTAAGCAAGGTAATAAAGTCACTAAGACGCAAGGGGGGGTAGTATGTTAGAGAATATGAAAAAAACAAACACTATTATGCCGAGAGAACAGTAAAAGAATTAAGAAGACAGGAGATAACGATTGACATTGCATTTAAATTTCTGAAGATCAAAGTTGACTGGAAAGTAAGAAGCCATAAGAGAGTGTCAGAGAAGAAACTGTTAGCATATAACTTACTGTTACATCTAACGATTTCAACTTTAAAATTACGAGACCTTACCGCCAATCTAGTACTGCGCTTAAATTCATAAAGTCATGCCACAAAGTTCATCAGAAAAATTTCCATGAAAACATTTATAGAAAAGCCACCGGGCAGCTTCTTAATGTCGTTGGGAAAATCTCTGAAACCAATATACCAGGTCAGGACCAATAACATTGTCAGATTCGTCTTTGGATTTTATTAAGAATCTCAAAATATATAGCAGTAGCACCCGTTCAGATGTGGCAGCAATATTCAAAGCAAGAACTGGCAGCAAAGAGCATGCAAGAGGATAAAGAACAAGTTCAGTGAATATACAAAAATAGAAAGGGGCGTCAGGCAAAGATGCGTCTTCTCACTCGACCTGTTCAACCTATACAGCCAGGCAATTCTGAGAGATTTGGAAATTCTACCGGGGTTTAGCGTTGGTTGCCACAATCCCAACAACATAAGATACGCAGACGACACATTACTGATAGCAGACACGGAATATAAATTACAAAATCTCCCACGGAAGGTAGCAACGGAGAGTGAGAAGAAGGGACTAAGCATGAACTACAAGAAGACGGAGTGCATGGTCATCAGTAAGAGGATGAGTCCGATTTGCATGTCGAGAACACTAGAATAAAGCAAACCTGGAAGTTCAAATATCAAAGCGTTCTAACAGAGGACGGTAGGTGTATTGGGATGGCCAAGGACGCATTCCATAAAACTGGGCAAAGTACTACGAGACAGGAGGTAACAAAGAAAAGAATACTGAGCTGTTACGTGATATCTGTCCTTCTTTACGGCAGCGAATGATGGACGATTTCCTCAAGAGTGAAGAGGATCGAGGCGACGGAGATATGGTTCTACAGAAGGATGCTGAGGATTTTATGGACCGAGCGTGCGAGCATCTGAAGTTTTTGGGACACATAACGAGGAAGGAAGGCCTTGAGAATCTGATACTCACGGGACGAATAGAGGGAAAGAGAGAGACAAGGTAAAGCAGCGCGTGGCATTCTAGGAGGGCTTGAGCAGGTGGATGGCAGAACGTGGTCTGGGAGGAGATGGCAGAGGGAAGGAACTTGTTGAGAGCTGCAAGGGGTAGAGGGAGATGGAAGGCCTTGATCGCCTACATCCTGAAAGGACATGGCACATAAAAAGAAAACAAGTTAAATTCTGGTGAAAAAATTGTGTAGCCCGACATAGGCAACTAACCTTCTTAGCAGCAACAGTTATGCAATATTTTCACAGCTATATGGCAGTTAATGCTGGACAATCTCAGCATTGATGAAGTTGAGTCTTGGGCAACAGAAATGTGATTCAACAGAACAAACTTGAAAATACCATCGATTGAAAACGTGAGCAACGATGAAGTTTTAAAGCTTTCAGTCCTCACCCTGAAGTAACGTGGCATTTTAAAAATGGTTAGAGAGATAGTCTGGTTGAAAGCTATGTCTGAATAGATGTTTTGGTCCTAACTTTTTCTTTCTTCTTGTACCAAATTACGCTATGCTTTGTAAATGAAACCTTCGAAAACATTAAAAAAATGGACAATTTTTGGTGAAGAGATAAAAACCGGTTCAAATATCCGTTCATGTACCAGACAGGCGACAGTCGGGCTTATAGCGAATGCCACAGGCCGTTTGTTGGCTTCATTGCATGTGCTTCGCCAGGCTTATATACTAGATGCCTACCACAGCTAGAGACGTCAGCTCGCACTATGATTCAGCTAAGCCGAGCGAGGGAGAGAGTATTCGAGCGAAATTATATGTAACGAAGCTCAACTGTATTTGGAACTCTGCTTCGCACATGCCTTGTTCGTAGTCGTTAACATCAGACCAGCCGCACATCCATATATAACCACAGTTAAACCCTCTTAGTCAATAAAACAGTCATCATTATTAACGATGATAAAAACAACTTTAAGATTAATATTAGGTTGTCCCAAAAGTTCGTAAACACTTGCAAAAAAATTGAAATTTTACTCGCCAAGTAATAATAAAAACAACAAAAATTATTCCTCAAAATAAAGACCATCATTTTCCAAGACTTTCTGCCATCGATCTGCAAGCTTTCGGATCTGGTGAAAGTACCATTCATCCGGCTTCGAATCAAAGAATTCTTGACACGCTTCCTCGACTTCATCAAAAGTGTTGCATTGAGCGGAAAAGGCCGTAATCTGATGGAGCTCAGTCAGGACTGTAGGCTGAATGTGGCAGAACCTCAACGCCGTCCAGCTCTTCAAACTTGTCTTTGGTCTTCCTGTGTGGCTTGGCATTGTCCTGCTGCATCAAAGCGCACTTTCGGTTGATCAGATCCGGGTACTTTTGCTTTAACTTTTCGTAGACCCGCTCCAGTTGCTGACAGTAAAGTTCAGCACTGATGGCACGACCATTCGGAACCAACTCAAAATGCACGATTCCTTCAAAGTTCCACCAAACGCACAACATGACTTTCTTGCCGAATCGATCTTGTTTTGGAACCGACGGTGTCTCTTGCCCTTTCTGAACCCATCGCTTATAAACGCAAAAAACAATTAAATAAAAAATTTAATGAAATAAAATTTTTCAAAATTATCAAAATTAACAATAAAGTAAAAAAAACAATTAAAAATTGCATAAAAATTCAATTTTTCGCAAGTGTTTACGAACTTTTGGGAAAAACCTAATAATTTTATTTTTTGTCGAAACTAACGGATTCTTGATGCGTCCAGTTTTAGATTGAGCACAAAGATTGGGTCCCCAGTGAGGTTCGATATCACTATCTGTCTATATTGGTATTATGTACACTATTTAAATTATTCGGACTATTGTCCTCATCTTTGTTGCCATATTTATTACAACGTTTCAGCCGTTGTACGCTCCGGCCTTCTTCAGGTGGTTGGAATGTCAAACTGAACCCTTTATTTTGCTCACTGGGGTAGACTGTTCTAGTTTCACGTGCCATATCTAATGGATGTCAGTTATCAGTTATCTCCAAGTTCTCCGCCGCCTTAACCAGGTATTGAACTCACACTCTTTGGGTCCTGTCAGTAGATCTAACAACCACTTGAAGAAGGCCGGAGTGTACAACGGCCGAAACGTTGTAATAAATATGGCGAAAAAGATGAGGACAATAGTCCGAATAATGTGAAGAGTGTCGATATCACTATATTAATAATGAATTGCAAAAATAGTTTGTTGCAGATTTCCTTTTCATATTATTAATCATTTCATCCCAAGAGCAAGACAATAACACAACTAAGATACAAAGGGTTATTGAGTGTGAGAGAATATGAGAAAAAGTAAAAAAGAAAAAAAAAACATTAAGGAGAGAGAACAATAAAAGAAGAGGAATTACGAAGACAGAAGATATGAATTGAAATTTTATTTCATTTTTTGACGATCAAAGTTGACTGGAAAAGCAAGAAGCCGTAAGAATTTTATCATGGAGAAGTTCTCCGATGAATTCATTCCGACTTTGAAGTATTTTCTTTTCTCTATTACGAACGTTCCCTCTTTAGAATTTCATGCATCCTACCGAAGCGCATCTGCTTTTTTAGCCTGTTATTTATTTTTATTCTTTCATGCCTGCCTACCGTATCTATTGTGCTTAGTTTTTCTATCTCTCCTACTATTATTTCTATCTTTTTACTTATTTTTTTCCTGCGTCTTTTTAAAGATCGTTCTTTCCTTAGATTTCATGCATCCTGTCGAGGAACAAGACTTTCTTCTATTATTTCTTTTATTTGATTCTTTTATGCGTGCATCTACGATACCCAGTTCTTCTATCTCGGCACACATTTCTTTGAGCCATTTATCTTTGATCTGTCCGAATTTGGATTTAATATACTATTAGGTTGGTGTAAAAATAATGACGTACTAATGTCGTTTTTGACGTATTTTTTAACGTCAAAAAACGACATTATTACGTCATTATTTTTGCACCAACCTAATATATTCTATACCAGTGTTTCTCAGCAGTTTTAAGCAAAGGCACACCCAGGAGCAAATGAAAATATCACGGTACACTTAGCAATTTTATTTTTAATAAATTTAAACGTTATGAAATAAACCCATAGAATTAAAAAAAAATGAAAATTATGAAATCAAATGCTCAATGCTGAATATCGGAATAATCGACAATATCAATTCATAATTCAATATAACTTTGCAATAATTTTGAATTAAACAAATGTTGTATACAATTATATGAAAAAAGGGTTAATAATTCATCTATTCAGATAAAGGGAAATTTTAAAAAGTTAAATTAAAAAAATAAAAATACATTTAAAAAAATTACTATTAAAACAAAGTATCAAAAAAAAAAAAACATAATCGGAAATAGTGAAAAGAATTATTTTTAGAACGTTTAATACTTGTACATAAATTCCAATACTAACGCTGTACAATTTACGACTTCCACACGTGAAAATTGGTGGTTGAGATTGTTCTATACCATTCCTTGGCATTACTTGCAGTCTTTTTTTTTTTTTATCACCACCAGATTTTCATCTGTCATCCACTTCTTTTTTTTTCTTTTTTTCTTGAAATGCTCTCTTTCAGCGGTACCACACCAATTTCACTAGAGCTTTCCTTAAAATGTTCCACTTTGAATGACCTAATATATTTGTTCTTAACTCTGTCGGCAGGTGGAGTTGTGCGGGAGTCCCTCGCATCGGACTTTACATGTTGCTTTGGATCTCTTTAATTTCTATAATTTTATCCCTGCACACTTTTCGTTGAGCTTGTTTATAACATCTGCGCTTCGAGACACCCATATTATTTAATAAACTTCCATTGACACTGCCCGTGCTTACAAGTGAGAGAGACCTAGTCAGGATCGATCTCATTACTCAAGACTTACAAGATCAGTTTACTGACCGTTACATTATGATATAGTGCGCGAAAACCAAGAGATACAAAAATGAATAATTCGCCAAGAAAAAGTAATTAAGACTTATTAGTTAAAGTGTATGTGACGAATTTATTGACCACAGCTTCACAACAGAGTGGTTTGTGATTACTAAGTCTATTGCTCTGTCAGATCTGCTAGTTACTAATTTTACTAGAGTTTGCCCAGTACAAGGCTCGAGAGCCTCACAAGGCAGAGTCACAATGCTATTCTATACGAATCTTGCTAGATGTTATAACTCCCTACTCCTCCTCTGTAGTATATGATTTCAGGCCAGAAAATACTAAATGTAAATAATGAACCTTTGTTCTAAAAGAAGTTGATCTCTGATGACCACAATATGAAACTGGGTGAGACTAACCCATTGACGTGTTGATATGCCGTAAGGTTAGAACGTGCATACGCCGTACAGCCGGATGGCCAGAAGACATATAAGCACCCCAACAGACTGGAAAAAGCCATAGAGTATCATAGATCCTCACGAGAAGAAGAATCACCGAAGGTGTATAAAAATAATTTTATGTACAAAAGTTTAGTCTCATTCCCAGAGACACCAAAGTAGGTTTTTTCACTCAGTGTCACACTAGAGAATCAGAAAAATCAGCGGAATGAACTGAAAGAAACCCTCCTGGACACCATGTGCAAATTCGTACCCCACCGTATGTCGTTCGCTGTCCCTGGACGACCCAGCTGAGGTTAGAACGTGCATACGCCGTACAACCGGATGGCCAGAAGACATATAAGCACTCCAACAGACTGAACAAAGCCATAGAGTATCATAGATCCTCACGAGAAGAATCCACGATTGAAGAAAAAAAAAAGCCCAAGCCACAAACTCACTCACCGAAGGTATATAAAAAATTTTATGTACGAAAGTTTAGTCTCTTTTCATTAGACAGTACAGCGATAATATTAGCCTCCTCCTAAAAAAAAATGTAATTCTAAAGAGATTCTGGAGCATGGGTCTCCGATTACTCGTTACTCATTAAATTACACTTAAATGAAATAAGCGATGTGAAAATATATTTCTTTGTCCCAAGATAACAGGAAAATGTCTCATTTCTGTTGAAGAAGATATTCCCTAATATCAGCATTAGCCTTGTTGTGTAAAAAGACTGATTAAACTTTTCTACACTTGAAAACATGGGCTCGTCCATCTGCTATGAGGAGAATGTCTTATCATGGAACAGTCACTAAAAGTAGGCCGTAAAGGTGTAGCGCTTTCAGTCGTACGCTTGTAGTACTGAATTACTATATTCTCAATGTTTTCCTGGGATTAAACGCTTCTTCTCTCAATCCTGTGTTTCTATTGTTTTTCCTTATAATCTTACTAACGAGTAACAGTTTAAGTTTATTTTTTTACGGTATATCAACACATCAATGGGTTATTTAATGCCGACACGATTTTTAAGATAGGTTGGTATGAATAGAATATGTATTTTTTGTAAGAGATCAGTTTTCTATGACTTATTTATGTGAAGAGGGCTTTTCGAAAGCTAAATGTATTGCTAGTAGAATTTTTTTCAAAATGTATTGCTGATAATATTAGGTTGGTGCAAAAATAATGACGTAATAATGTCGTTTTTTGACGTATTTTTTAACGTCAAAAAACGACATTATTACGTCATTATTTTTGCACCAACCTAATATTTTTTTCAAAAATGTTTTCCTGGTACTTTTACCGTAAAAATCCATTTTTATGATTTCATACTGTTTTAACCGTAGTTTGGGGCTTAACTGCTTGCCCATAACTGGGACCCCCCCCAAAGGTGCTACCTCTTCAAGCCAGGGTGAACCTGAGAACAACAACAATTAAGAGACGGTTCCGCCCTCTTGAAAACCTACTGATTAGAGATCTTGCTGCCGGTTATAGTTTATCGTCATACCCAGGACGCCCAGCAACTATGAGCGTTATACGGACATTATAACAATTTTGAATCAAGCTTCTTGGAACATTTTTATGTTGTTTAACAAAATATAACCGATGTGTTTGACCAAAGCAAATTGAAAATTCTTTGAAAAATCATTTATTAAGAAAATATTTAGCCTAGGCTTTTCTATTTATTATCTTTGCAGCAAGCTGTCAGTTTCTTCATAAAGTGTTGTAACCTAGGCAAGGTTACTGAATAGAATAATCACACGAAGGTTGGTAATGAACGATAATACTTATGACAAAAACAACGCATATAAGATTTGCCAGCGGCGCGTAGAAGAAGTAGTCAAATGCTAGAAGTGAGTCAAGTGAAGTCCACAATAAATCTCCAAATGCAGACCAACTGTTATGGCGAACGAAAGTTTTTCTTCCTCCGAGTGAGTTCGAATCCTCGTCGTCAAGTGTGTTATGGAGAGGTTTCAAAGTGGAGGCTTGTATTTGTACTAAGTCGGTCCTAAAATAGGTTCGACGTAAAAATGTTAGGAACTTCATATAATAGGTAATGACGCAGAGAAATCTAGTTTTGTCGTTGATACTTTAGTATCCGACTAACGGTCGTCCGACAACGACTGACTGACCGACAGCCTGAGCGATATTCAGTCACCCCCGCCACGAGGGTATCATGTAGCACAAGGCCGGTTTAACGTGGGATCTTCGAGCCCGTGGGCTCAGCCAAAAGTATCCCCTTTTAAAACCCGTATAAACGGGTTCAGGGTCGGTTTACCTCCCCGAAAGAGACTCCGTCCTTCGGCGTAGCCTCGTTCGGGTTCCTCCCCGTCCGAAGGCAGAGAGTTCAACCGGTCAGCCGGTCGTCCGATTTCAGACTGAACTCAGACCGACTCACTGAGCGACTCCTCGTTACTCTTACTACTCCTACTTATTATAGGTTGGAGAGTCTATTAACTATAGAATAGGTGTGTTCCCCTATAATACCAACATACAGTATTTACTACTGTATTTATGCCAATGGGGACATACCCATTATCGTTCGTAGGTATGCTACAATATAAAGAATTCTAAATTTAAAGAACTGATTTTTTTACAGTAAAGTTTATATATAAATATATATATATAAAGCATGGAAAAGACTAAAATATAACATAGCTTATGAATCGTGTTAAAATATATTTTATGACTTATTAATTCACTAGCCGAATTTTGTGCGCATTTTTTGTAAGAAAATTATGATTGATTTTAAATCAGTGTTATAATTTGTGGAGAAAAAAAAAACGTGCATTTCAATATTACTCAATGATCTTGACGATATGACCTCCATCTTCTGGTTTTCTCCTATATTTTGGTTAGGAGTCATTCCCTTGTTCAAATTTAAATTTAATTTAAATCAAAGGGAAAAAATTTATACACCACAAGGATTCCCTTTCAGCAAAATGAAATTTACTTATCCAAGTACCCTAGGAATCATTCCCTTGTTCAAATTTAAATTTAATTTATATTAAAGGAAAGTGAAATCAGTGGGGGAGGGTTGTTCCCCACGGAGACCCCTCCTTGGTCAAAATGAAATATCTCCAAAATTACCCAAGTACTATGGGTAATGTAGTTTCAGAATATATATGTTTATGGGGTACCTCCAAAACTCTAGGAGAAGTTTGATAGCAAACAGACAGAGGCTACAACTTTATATATACAGATTCCTAATTTTCGGTAAAATATTTAAATCATTTCTAGACATTGAAAGGTTAAGTTGAGCCTGAGTTGAGAATTTCTTATCAGTATAGCAATGGTAATGGTGATGATAAAAATAGCCGTTTCTATACAGGAAACTTTCAATATTCACTAACCGAACAATTAGCGTTATTGACGGTTAAAACTTATGAAATATTTCTCATAAAAACGGTCTATAAAGAATTTAGACTTCTCAAGTTCAATGTTATCCCTCTTTCTAGTATTGATGGTTGGGGGGAGAGGGATTCTTCCAAACATTTTTAAAGATGGCGTAGAGAGTTACCATCTTGATCGTATTATTATCTCTTCTTGTTACATGTTCTGTCCACGGTTCTTTGTTATTTCCTGTTGTTTTTCTTTTTTGTTATTTGGTAAAGCTTATTTCTTGTGAATCCGTAGCTCTTTACTTTGTGATACTGTACCACCAGTCAACAAGGTCTCTATAAATAATTGCCTTATTTCAAATCTGAATGATGCATTCGCTTGATCCATTTCTATCTGAAAACAACAATAATAATTTAGTATTTGTGCTGTCATAAACCTACCATTATTGGCAGAAGGAAAATTGGAGCGGATGTGGAATTTAATAGAAGCATTTTGTTTTTAAATTTAAATGGTAATAAGAACTTTGGCAGAAATTCTTATATATTAACTAAATCTCTCTGATATTCTTTGGTAAGAAATATCGTTTCTTTTTTCTCTGCTTCTCTCTCTTCTACTTGAATTGCATTTTTGCACGGCTAACAGAAATATTGATATCAATGAAGCAAGCCGTTATGATCACGTTTCCTGTGAACTGTTCTCTCTTACAGCCACAAACCCAGACCACACTCTTTGTAAATCATCACTTTAAGTCCGGTAATTAGGATGACGTCTGGAGTTGTCATGACGACGTGATATTAAATTTACTTAAAAAATCAAATGCGTACGAAAACTTATAAACATCTTTTGTTCTTATTCATTTATTCACTTCTTTAGATTATCTTCACACACACACACACACACACACACACACACACACACACACACACACACACACACACATATATATATATATATATATATATATATATATATATATATAGTCTCGAGCAAAAGAAATGTGTCACCTACGTAAAAAAATCAATTTTATCAAATATTTACTAAGAAGCTGGTACGCATATGGCATAATGTTCAACGGTTCGGGAGGTAAATGCTGTTATTCGAATTTCAACAGAGTGAATTACGTTCGCACAAATAACCTTCGGACAGGAACGGATCCACCTCTTCCTCCCCTCCAGCTATAGGTTAAATAGCAGGGCTGTCTAGCCATGGTTAACAAGCAGTATATGAGGAAGAAATATTTCAATTCAAAACCACATGTAGCCATGTCGAAGCACATTGATATGCAGCCAGTGACAATATCATGAACTTCGAAATTACACTCAACCTACGACAATATTCATTTATTATTATTATTATTATTATTATTATTATTATTAAGATAATCTAAGTATTGAATAATGTGCTTTTATGTGTAGTATTTGTGATCATTCAAAATTGTGTAATGCATTGTGTAATCCAAATTGTATTCACGTGAACAGAGTACAAGTGGAGATACAATCCTGGACGCACCATACTACAGAAAATATTCCATGAAAAAGTTATGAGCCGCTTGACTCCGTGTTTTCTGTCTGGATTTATTTCCATAGCCTTTTCGATATTCTGGATATGACCGCAAAGCAGCGGAAGTTTAAAAATACGGTTTTCCTTTCATTAGATGAACTGCCTTTCTGGGCTGTCGAGTTACATCTACCCGAAGTTAGCGGTTATGGGGCGCCAGTTTTACTCCTTCGAGCATTCTCCAGCTTGGAATGGGACTTACAAACGATTGATTTGCCTGGAAAATTGACATAATCTCAGATTAAGCTACAATTGCCCATTTCCCATGTTGAATGCACAGACTGTATAAAGTATGGAAAATTCAACTTGTATTTTTAATGTAGTGGATTTATGTTTTCAAATTGGTACCGTGGCTCTTGGAGAAGAAGGAGAAATTTTATGAAAACGTTACAAAGAATGAAGGACCAACCACCCAGAAGAAAGCATGCTGATAATGGAAGTGTTTTGGACATGAAAAAGACGTAAAGAAATTCAAAATTAGACAAAAGAAACCAAAGTCATATCAGGACGTTACCAGTACTTTACAAAAAAAATAGTAGCTCGCCGATCGGACCCAGAACTTATCCATTACACCAGACGCGACTTGAAGTTTACAGCATCTGATATTGTGGAATCGGTATATTGATTTCCTGTCAACTACAATGTCCAAAAATGTAAATGCAACGTCAATCGTCATCTTCTGTCTCCGTGGGTTCTGCTCATTTTATTGTCCTTTCTCCTCTAAAAAAATTGTTTCAGATTTCTTCACTCTCAGTAAACACATGCGTCTTAGTGACTTTATTACCTTTAATTGACACACACACACACACACACACACACACACACATATATATATATATATATATATATATATATATATATATATATATATATATATATATATACATATATACATATATATATATATATATATATATATATATATATATATATATATATATATATATATATAAAGATATACGACAATTTTGAAAATTTTCATTCTGAGATATTTTGCCGAAAAATCGGCGTCCTCAGAAAAACAATTTATTTCAGTAAATCCCGTATATGAATGCCTGATGTAGACTTGTGCTGTATCGTTTCAGAAACGAAATTTTAATTAATTTCAGCTGTGTTGCTTCAGACACGAATTAAAGTAATTTGAGCTATATCGTCTCGGAAACGAGATTTAAAAAAAAAATGAGCTGTATCGCCTCAAAAACGGCATTTTAAATATTTTTAGCAGCTAAGTTACGAAATTTTAATTAATTGTATTTATATAGCTTTAGTCACGAAATTTTAAATACTTTGAACTCTGTTTTTTTTTTTAATTTGAATTATTTATATATACATTCATTTTAAGATTTCCGTGTTCCACCATAGTCTTAATACTAATTCAATAAGAACAGTAGATAAACTGCAATAATCCGGTCGTATATTAGCCGTAAGGTGTTCTCAGATAATATACGACCGTTCTGTTTTAGTTTATCGTCTGTTCTTATTGAAGAAATACCTCTGCTTTCTGTGAAGTGAAGCCATTTATTAATACTATCGTGATGTAAAACTTTTTCAAAAGTGGGGCATGAAACAAATCATTGCAATCTGGAAATTTTCAATAGAATGTATCTTGTAATTTCGCAATGAAAGAATTTACGAAATATTGTCGAATTTGTTTGTTTCTCATTATCGCCATCTCCTTCTTTAACAGCCAGCATCTGAGCTACTGATAGCTCAGGGTTTGCCAGATCAAATTTGATTGAACATCTTTTCTCTTCTCCTCTTTGTTATTTCTGATTAATTAAAATAAAGAAACTTTGTCCGTTCACATACTAATGAACTTTCGACGGCTCACAAATAATGAACCAAAAATTGGAGTCTATATGCCTGTTTATCAGAAATCGACCATGATGCCTAGGCGGGAAAAATAGGGTCTCCATTTCTTTCTACTTCTCTCTTAATTAAGGCGCTGATTTAAAGTCCACAGTAAAAACTGTTATGGTTTGAGCCAGTTAGGTAATTATAGAGAGAAAAAAAAAAACCCAAAAAAACAAAAAAAAACCAAAAAAACAACAAGAAACAGAATTTAGTTGTAGGGATATAGAAGGCGATTATCTCCCTTTCGGGGAAATAAATCACATGGGTCACATGGGATGTCCTTATTTACAGTGACGAAAGCGGCAGGCAAATTCAGTTTATTTTCAGCAGCTAAACCGTAAGGTTGCTTTCTTTAGCTCGACCCTACCCTCCGCCGCAGCTCTGCCTCGGTCAGAGGCTAAATCTGACTCCCCAGTAGCTGAGAAGTACCTGGTGCCATTTCCCTTTGCGAATATATCTTTCCCAGATATAGAAAGAAACTCCAGTTTGCAGTCCTCAATTTGGGGAAAGCCCAAGACACGCTGTTTCCTGTTCGTCGAATATGTCCTCGCCTGGGATATAAATGAATCCGGCTGGTCTGAATCTGGAGCCGTTAATGGGGCTTCTCTAGGGTATTACATATAATAATAAGAGACTCCTGTAATACCCTTCCATTTTTGTTACTCCTTATACTCTGCTTTGCTGTTTAGTTATAAGTAATATATTTCCCCCTCCTCTCTCCCTCCCTCCCCCTCTCTCTCGCTCTCTCTATATATAATCTTAAGGACAATGATCATAATTTATCATTAAAATAGGATACAAAATTATCACGACGTTTCAAATTTAAGGCGCCTTTCGGCCGACACTTCTTCAGAAATAAAATCGTCGGCAGAATAAAACGAAGTAGTTGATAAGAAATTTTTTTTACCAACAACTGATATTAGACTGCCAAGATGGAGGAGAGAATTGGGGGAAAATATTTTCTTCCCATTCAGGCGACTGATTCCCCGAATAAGGAATAAGTATGTTTCAACGTATGTTTCAAATCCCGTTCACATATATATATATATATATATATATATATATATATATATATATGAAAACTGGTGTAACAGGTTTAACTTGTGTAATATTGGAGGAATAAGACTTTTCTCATACAGTCTCAGTTACGGTAGACTGGTTATGTCTTGAGAATGTCTGATGACAGGATACCCAAGATCCTAATGTACAGCCAGTTAGATCAGGGCTACAGGGATGTAAGATACCCATGGCTAAGATACAAAGACAAGCTGAAAAGCAACTTGTCAACTGTCAATATACCACATAACACCTTTGAGCGCTTAGCCTTGGGGCAGGTAAAATGGAGATCAACGAGTTTTACTGGACTCAGCAGTTTTCAATCTGCTTGTCTGAATCATCTTCAAGAAGCAAGAGCCAAATGTAAAAGGTCAGCCAATCTAACAGTGATCTCATCACACAATCCTCACCCTTGCTCCATATGCGGCCTCCTTTGTAAATCACTAGCGGGTCTTAAGTGACACTTAAGATTATCGCACAAAATTTCATAATGAATGAAGTAAGCTGTCAGATCCTTTCAGCAGCCATTCAGAAATCCGTCAGTGGATATAACAATGCCCTCAACAGGGGGGGATACAAAAGAAAGAATAAATCTTTTTTCCATGGCTCTCTTCCGTTACAAAATGTTTGTTATCAGCAATAATATATCACTGAATTAATTAGTTCTTTTTTATACTAACATTCTCCCAGTGTAAGGCTTGAGTACCACCCAAGTGTGAGCGTTACTTGTTAAAATGATTATGAATAAAGAGGTGGGTGATATGACCGGAAGGGAAGATGA
This sequence comes from Acanthosepion pharaonis, assembly GCA_903632075.3. Taxonomy (NCBI): domain Eukaryota; kingdom Metazoa; phylum Mollusca; class Cephalopoda; order Sepiida; family Sepiidae; genus Acanthosepion; species Acanthosepion pharaonis. The sequence continues at coordinate 763,805 of CAHIKZ030004234.1, forward strand.
TCGTGAGTGAAGATTATGAGAATAAGAAGGATAGGTAACGATACCCGCTTGATTTGAAGAGCTTATTAATTAATTACGATTTTTACACCATGTTATTATGGCTGCTTTTTAGATGAAGGTTATTACTATTATTATTACTATTTTTATTCTATTACTACGTTTACAGCATCTCATTATTAGTTCTTTTTAGTTAAATTACTTTGCTATTATTTTATAGTAATTTTTACACCATCTTATCATTATTGCTTTTTAAATGAATTATTATTATTATTATCATCATCATTATTCTTATTCATTTCAGCTTTTACATGACCTTATTGTTTCGTTTTGATGTAAGATTGTTATTTTCGTTAATTCATTACGATTTTTACACTATTTTAGTACTCTTGCTTTTTTGATGAAGGCTTATTATTATTATTGTTATTATTATTATTATTATTATTATTATTATTATTGGGGCAATGCCTCATCATATTACAGGCGAAATGACCAAATATAATCGAAGGTTCTATGCTAACATTTTCCTTCTATTGCACGTCTCACTTGTATAACCTTCTTTCCAGCCAATTTTGATCTCCAAATATTTAAAGGCCAAGTCATTCACTACCTTCTGTCGTTTTAATTCTTGTTCTTCTATTGTCATCTCTTCTTAATAGCATATTTTCTTCATATTCTTCAACACTCAGTAACCCCATTGCTTCTTAATGGCGTTATTGATTTGCTCGGAGTGAAATAATTAAGCCCAATTATTTTTATTTTATTGCTATTTTACCCACAATCGCCTTGTTTCTTTTTAGATGAATAATTTTTCTTCTTATTACTTTTTTCCCTCTTTTTATAAAATCTTATTACTATTGTTTTTTTTTATCGATCCTTTTCATTATTAGTTTTATATTACTACTTATAATTCTTGTAATTATTGTTTCTTTTTTATTTATTTAGCCAGCACTCTCGAACATCAAAAATACCGAACTCAAGATTCAATGAAACTTGAATTCGCAGCTCCCATCGATTCTGGGATAAGAATTGTTTACACATTTACTTTATAATACGAAACTACGATTTACTCTTTCTAACAGCTTTGACACATCTGCATGTGAAGGTGAATTCGTGCAATCGTAAGGTTTCTCGATAAAGCAATATCGTGTTTAAAGCTTTATAGATATTGAAAAACATTTGGTCAATTTCGGAAAATAACTATTTACACCAGCGTTATTTTGAATACAGATTCTCGAAGACTTTTAATGCTGTTTAATAAAAATATAACCGATGAGTTAGAATAACGCAACTTGAAAATTTTCTAAGAATTATTTAGATAGCAAAATATTCAGCCTAGGATTCTACATGAATTGTATCTTTTGCAGCAAACCGTCATTTTCTTTATAAAGAATACTAAATTCAAAAAACAAATATTTTCATTGCCGTTTTTGTAACCTTTTAGTATCGATTGTTCTAGGAGCTGAATTTATTTTAAGACATATTTTTAGTTCCAGACAAGTATTGTTTTGGTTATTTTATTTTTGCATTTAAAACAAAAGAAAGACTAAAATACATTACGTTCTTACAAATCGTGTTAAAATTTCTTTTATGACTTATTAATTAATTCCTAATTTTTGGTAAAATGTTCAATCATGTCCAGGCATTAAACAATTAAGTTGAGCTTGAATGGAGAATTTCGGATCAGTATAGAAATAGTGATGATGAAATCAGCCGTTTCCATACAGGAATCTTTCGGCATTCATTGACTAAACAGTTAGCGTTAGTGACGGTTGGAATTTATGAAATATATGTCATAAAATGGTTTATAAAGAATTTAGACTTCTCAAGTTCAATGTTACCCCTCTTTCTAGTATTGATGGTTGGTGAGAGGTGTGTACATTCAAACATTTTTAAAGATGGTGGGGAGAGTTAACATTCTGATTATATCGTTATATTCCCTTCTGGTTGGGGTACCTCAAGGCGGTGTAATGGTTAGCAAGCTTGGCTCGCTAGAACAATTACAACTGAGTAGTGAGTTATATCCTCACTGGTTGTCCCCTAATTTCGGCCTTGTTCCACATCTGCTCTACGCTTGGAAAATCACTATGTTCCCTTCTGGTCACATGTGCTATCTACGATCCTTTGTGGTTGCTAAGTATTTTTTTGTTGTTGTTGTTGTTATTTGGTAAAGCTTATTTCTTGTGATTCTGCAAGTCTTTGTGATGCTGTACTACCAGTCCACAAGTCTGATAAAGAATTGACTCCTTTAAGACTTAAAGGGTTTATTCGTTTGAAGTCATTTTTAATTACGGATTTAGGAAAAAGGTCTAAATCTTAAAAAAATCATTGAACATAACAAACTAACAGATAAAAAAAAAATAACGAAAAAAAAAACGACAGCTGTTCGTAGTAAAAAAACATAAAATGGCTAGACTAAATGCATTAGACGCTGAATTTTTACTTGCCTGAATGTTACATTATTACACAGGTGGAATAATGGATAGCGACTCGGACTGAGGAATCGGAGAGCCGATTTCGAATTCCAGTCGAATCCAATACATTCACTTACGTGCTAATACCATTGGGAAAGGTATGAATCCTCTATTTCTACTCGCCCCCGTTTATTGGTAAATATCAAGACAGACCGGGTTCTAAAACCTTGGATAGCAAATGGTCTACCGCAGAAAGACATGGCAACCTACTACGGGGAAAAATCTGCCTCGTCAGTCAAGTATCGAAAGATAATTACCTAAGCGTGTATCACGCATAGCACATAACTATTATTTGGGTTGGTGAATAATTATCAAGCGTTTTTGTAGGCGAGTTATTTGTTAATAAAAAAAAAATAGATATTTTGTTTACTTTTTCTAATAAAAATATTATTTTTATTTTCAGGTTATAAAAATGCGTGTCAATATTCATAAACTCGATATTGATAATCATTAAACATTTTATTGTTGAATTGTAATGTTTCTTTTTTCATGAAAAAATATTCTTTAAAAAACGCCTGATAATTATGCACCAACCCTCTATATACAGGGTAACCCATAACGGTTTAAATGAAAGTATCTTGGATTATAAAAATGGCATAGAGTATGAAATATATTTATTACATAACTGATATGAAAGAGTTTATAACTGATATAAAAGAATATCTAGAATTTGAATATTATATCCCTGAGATGGTCACCACTACGAAGAGAATATGCACAAGTCCGTTTTCCCATTTCAAACAGTTGGCATTACCTGACTGACGGAAATCTATAACAGGACGTATGGTCCCCTTCCGAGATAGTGACTGTCGCTTTTCAAAATGCTGTCGGAATGTCGTTTGGGATGCAACGATGCATATCTGGCTGGTGATGTATGCTTCTACTACGTATACAATTTGTTTTGGAGTCCACGACATTTTGAGGATCCACCGTCATCAAAATAGATATCAGATAACTGTAGGAAATAGCTAGATTAGCTTAGGTTTGTGTTGTTTTACGGCATATGAACCTCAACTCCGACAAGCTTTTTATTGCTCGTAATAATTTGTTTCCAAAAGTGTACTGCTGGTAATAAAACCTATTTTCACACTTTCATAGTGTTTTAATCACAGTTTAGGTGTCAACTATTTGCCCATAGCTGGGACCCTAACAGGGGCTACCACCCCGGTTCAGGATGGACCTGAGAACATCAGCAATTAAGTGGTAGTTCCATGCTCCTCAAGAACTCCTGATCTGACGCCTTGTTGCCGGATGTAGTTTATCGTCATAGGTGCAATCGGCACATTCTGAAGCCCCAACTAGCAGGGCGTAGGAAATAGCAAAATCTTAGATAATGTATTCGAAAACATATATATCAGTTATGCAATAAATATATTTTGTAATATCATTTTTCTAATCTGAGTATGTAAGATCTGTCGCATCTTTATGGGGCACCTTGTATATATGGTGTCGAACATTATTATGCAGTTTGAAGATATATTTAGTGTACGAATTGTATAAGCGTTGAATGTCATTTTCGGTCTGGTGTACAGGGAATAGATTTTGAACGACTTTCAGTGAACCTATCACGTATAAAAACAGTACCTTTTCGAATAAGAACTCACCATATATGTCCTGGATGTGACTCCATTTTTACATGGCATTTCGGATTCTCACCCCCTATTAACTCTTGAAGAGATCAAACATCAGTATTATACAAAATAGACTAGCGTCTAGATCTTATCAATTTACAGTTGAACTGGCCAGTTGTAGCCGTAAGTTCTATGCTAACAATTTATCTTCTCGTACTTCTTTCTTGTGGAACTCATTTTTAGCTCCATGATTTCCAGCCAACTTTAATCTGCAAAACTTTAGATACAATGTCAATCGCTATCTATTGTCCTTCTGATTAATCCTTCCTTCCGTTCATTATTAATGATTCTGTTCTTAATTCTACTACACTCTGTAAATCCTTATGGCTTTACTGCCTTGAATGGAGGTGAAAAGAAAAATATATAACAAATCTATTTGATATTAGTTTTCGTAATTAATTTAAACTTGCATACATTTAATTTTTTGTTACGTAATTTAAATAGCGCTCACTTTTTTTTTCGTCAATCAGTTTTAAATTATTTGTGATGATTTAAAATTAATACTGTGAAGTTTGGGAAACGTTCGGTGGTTTTGGGAAAATTTTCGATCTCGTTTTTCACAATCGATTAATGGTTTCGGTTTTTCGAAACTGGAATATCGATCTGGAAATTTTTTAGACATATTCTTCATTCGCTAATAGTCTTGCCTCCAGAAGCGGAAATTGTATTCCTCTCAGCTACAGTTCTATTAAAACTTCAGTCATGAGTTAAGATGGCTTTCTGTATTTGCCTAAAAACATAATAATGGAATGAAATTATTTTTCTTGAGTAAATATTATTGAAAATACGTTATTTAAAAATTTTCTGTTTATGGACCTTATTATATTAGGATACTATTACTATAAACTCTTATTGAAATTAATGATTTTATGTACCGTGCTTTATAGGCAATTTTATATTTATGGTCATATATATATATAAGTTTACCATTCACCCATGCTTTGGAAATTGCTACCATATCGGGTTTGGTGTTTCTTTTATATATTTAGAGATGCTCGATAAAACCAAAAGAAGAATCTGCAATATTATTGGTCCTGATTTGAAATCTCAACTTCAGTTTCTTTTCCACCATCATAACATAGCTCCCGTGTGCCTTTTCAATAAATACTTTCAAGGTAATTGTTCTGATGAACTTTCTGCTATGGTACCTACAGAATATGAATTTAAGCTCAATACAAGATTGGCGGCAAGGTCTCATAGTTTTACAGTTCAAATGGCTAGATGTAACCGTAACAACTATGCTAACATTTTCTCCTATCGCACTTCTTCATTGTGGAACTCGCTCCCGGCATCTTGCTTCCAAGTAAACTTTGATCTTCAAGAATTTAAATGCAATGTCAATCGTTATCTTCTGTCTTCTTAATTAGCTTTCTTTTATTGTTCTCCCTCCTTAATAGTGTTTTTTTTTTTCTCATATTCTCTCGACACTCAGTAACATCTTAGGGGATTTCTTAAGGTCAAATTAAAAAAAATAAAAATAAAAAGTTGAAAACAACTGGTATGATCGCTAAAGGTAAGCAGAGTTGAACCTCTTATAAATGTAAGGTCGCATCAGCACCCATCAGACAGCCAGCATGACATGGGCTTGCGTCAGACTGGGTTAAATTTGATAATTAAAAATTCTCATCATTATCAATATCAAGCCTTTGTCCAGATGTGGACGGCGAGTTGCTATGATACAGAACGCCTGACCAATTCGCTCCACATACCTGGGTTGAAAGGGACACTTTGAAGTGGTGTACTGGGTAACATGCTTATATAGCTAGATCAGTTAGTGAGTTCGATCCTCACATACTTTTGACCTTGTGCCACATCTAAGCTACTCTTAGAATACCATCGAGGTATACTAGATTGAAGGCCGGAGATGTATTCCCTAATGCGTTACCGGGCAAGTGGCCCAGTGGCAACCCATCGCGTCGCTTTCCAGGGGAAGACATAACCGATGTCCTACAAGGCTCACCTTGGTTACGTACGCGTGGCCGTTGATTCCTTTGGGGGGAATTTTCCGCTCTAGCCGATGGCTTCAATTTACGAAACCCCTATCCAACGATGTCGTGTGATTACCGCGTTGGCTTTATACATGCCTATACAACCCAGTTTCCTGTAGTGTATTAGATGACCGTTGATCCTAAAAAAAAGTTTCACCCTTCTTTTCAAAGTTCGGAATTTCAAAATACAGCGCATATATTAACTAAAACATACTGGAAGTTGGCGGGAATAAATTAATCTGTTATATTCTAGAGCTGACCGTAACCGAATATGAAATTAACTATTGTTAACAACAAAAGCACCCTACGTTCTTGAGCTTGGCTAAAGGAAGTCAACAGTGAAAAGGAGGACAGTAGATTTGGAGAATTTAATTCTCTCGTGACATAATAAAGTCAAGAGAGGCAAAGGTAAACAGCGGAAGAACGACAAAGATAAAAAAAAGAAAAAAAAAGAGACTGGAAGTTTCGGGGAATACCGATTAGTATGTCCCGGTACATAAAAAAGTGACATAAACTTTGAAAAAACAAACATGATTTCGACTGTTTTCTGCGAAATGAATATCGTACAACTTAAATAAACAAGTTTCAAATGACTCATTTCTTTTGTTGACCTTCGTATGTCTGTGTGAATCAATAACAAGGTATCAGATTTCAATGGGAAAATCAATGTCTTCTTTTTCTTTTTTACAGTGAGATCCATCCTCTAAAAGGCCCGGGTGCAACTCGAAGTAGAACGTTACAGAGTGTTATGGGTTCCTCCCCTTTTTCATATAAGTGGACTCGACCAGACTGCTGCCGTTAAATACCCAGAGTCCGAATAAAGGGAGTGAGAGTAGGCAGAGATTGTGATTGAGTTGGAGGTAGATTAATAGTGTGAGGTAACCGCTTGTAGAAGTCACAGTTACAAGCACGTAGACACTAAGGAAGTCCTACTTCGAGACTGTATATATATATATATATATATATATATATATATATATATATATATATATATATATATATATATATATATATATTATTACCTACCAACCGCGTTCCTGGATTTACTAACAGTATTACCCATTGTATTATTGTATAAATACATTTAATTTCTTATATTTAATTCTGGCGTTTATCATTCATTGGTGATCGAATTTCATCTCGGAATCCACAACACAGATTAATTGGGTAAGAACAATTTACGTGGATATGCACGAACACCTAGACGATTAAACCTACACTTTAACAAATTAAGATTATAGTGATATAGAAAAAATCCGGTTGTAAGTCGGTTTCACAGAGCAGTGATTCGCAGGACAACCTGCTCGAATAGAACTTCTCACCAATGGAATACGGTGGGAATGAAGATGGTTTGAATGTAGCACGGTGGGTCCTAGCACTTTATATGGGTGTAGCTCTAGAACAGTGAGAGAATTTCGATATTTCGCCTGTGGAAAAAATCTATCACCTACAGAGACACGGAGACGCTTTTGTACTTTATCAAGACGGGGAAAATGAGGACTGGACTGCTCCTGGCCAGATGTGATAGCATTACTCAATTTTAGGCCGGATCTGGCTCTTGTCAACGATAGCACGAGGAGACAGGAATATACTGAAGCGGTACAGGAAACTGACAATTTTCGTTGCATCTTTAGCGATGGATCGTATAACACTTAAGGGTTGGATTGAGCTTACCCAACAGTCGCTCAAGGCAAGGAACTCTCTGTTGGAGCATCCATTCATTGTCACTGGTATTAATTCAGGGTCTGATCGGTGATGATAGAACGTAACTAGCTTTTTTTTTTGAGGCATTGAAAACAACCAGCCAATTGTTCTTCCACTGAGAAGACAATGGTAGATCCGATGAGAGATCAGCTGATAATCTCTAATTATCAAGAGTTTTTGAGATGGAGAATACACATAGGCAGACCATTTGGTCTGAGTAGTGACGTGTAGAGGTGGCTGCGTTGATTACTAGGACCCCGGAAAACTGGTCGTTAAAAACTACCCTCAGGGGCCTACCTGTTAGGAAGGACGTTATTATTGAAAAGATTCTTCCAGTGAGACCATAGCCAGAGGGCTTAGAAGCAATCCTTTTTTTCACATCTTGTCAAAGGCTCTTGAAACATCTAAAGCTATGGTCCGTGAGATGTATTTTCTGTCTTGTGCCTCACTGATTCTGTGAGAAAACAGTTAAGACATCAGCAGTGGATCAGGCCGATCGAAATCATTACTGCTTGTCGCTCGAGAGTTTTTCTTATTTAGAGAATCAACAACATTCTTATTGATTATAGCCCCAAAATGCTTTCTAATGACACTTAGGAGACTGGTGATTCCATACCGTAAGGGCGATGAGTGCATACCCGATTTCTTGAAAAACAGGCATACGCTTGACACCTTTCAGAGACTTGGGAAGGATTTCTCCTTCAAGGAGCGGTTAAATAATTTAGGTAAGATTGGGGATAGTATCTGGTTGATATTGTTAAGGACAGCCACTAGGATATTTTCAGGACCAGTAGCTTTTTTTTACGATGAAGATTTAACTACAGGAAAGCTTGAGACTTCCGATTGGTATTAACCAAAAAGTAAAAAAAAACAGCAGTGGGGTCTGTGAGTAAACTCTATAATGAGCTTAAATGAATTGATAGCTGAAGAAGGACAAAGAGAGATTGTAACTGGACAAGTGTTTGTTTTGTTTTGTTTTACGGCATATCAACCACAATGGGTTATGTAATGCAAACAATTTTTATTGCTGGTAATATTTTTTTTCATAAATGTATTGCTGTAATTTTTTTCCTTCACAAATGTATTGCTGGTAGTATTTTTTTCAAAAATGTATTGCTGGTGATAATGTATTGCTGCTAATAATTTTTTTACAAAGTAGTTCTAGTATTTAAACCTATTTTTACACTTTCATAGTGTTTTGACCCCAGTTTGCGAGGGGTAATCATTTACCCATAGCTGGGACCATAACAGGTGCTACCACCCCGAATCAGGATTTACCTGGGAATTAAGAGGTGGTTTCATGCCCCTCAAAACTTTCTGATCAGAGGATGTAGTTTATCGTCTTATCCAGGACGCTGCACAAGAGTTTACTTAGAGGAAGAAAAATAGGGGAAAGTTGGGGAAAACCATAATCTCTCAGGTATTAGTAGAACTTGGCACATAAAGGAAGTAACTTAATATTTTTCTTATATAATTCCTAACATTTTTCGAGTAATTCAAATCACACAACTTAAATAATAGGATTTTACATGATTCATTTCTTTACTTAACTAAAGAAAATTACAACATTTGTTAAAATTAACTAAAGAGTGTCAGATTTCTATAGGCACGTCAATGTTATATAATTGGTACAAATGTTGGTGAAATTTTCAGGATATAGTTACATCGAAGACCCTGACTAAGGATAGTTGACACTTAATTACCACAGAATTGCACACGCCATGTAGTACTACACGAACTGATCAAGCTTTTCCTCCGGCATAGTATTATAATAGGTAATATAATGTCTGCCCAAATGACTGTCAGTGCTCTCCAACATCTGTATTGTTTTCCAATTTTCCTTTATCGCATCGTCACTAGAGCTGTACCCATTGGACATGCATGGAACATGATGGGACAATGCTTGGTTCGTTCAGTTTTCCTACCTGTAGCTACTATATAACGCCAACTAATGAAAATCCTATACATATGAGATTATAGAGTTAATTGGAGTTTCTAAACACTGTCTGCATCAGACTATTTGGTCAGGACTGCTACCTTTTTCAGGCGCAACAGTTATCTAGAATAACCAACGTTTGGTGATACCTAATACGTTTAGGATGCTACATTGGGGGAATTCAAGTAATGGATCCACCGTCTTGGGTAAGACGATAAACTATACTCGTCAGTAAGCCCTCTGATTGGGAGATTGGAGGTTTTGAGTATCGTGGAAACACATCTGAACTGCTGTTGTTTTCAGGTCCACCATCAACCGGGTGTTAGACATTTTCATGACGGTCGTCTTCGAGTATAGAATCCAGAGGTTGGCAGTGAATATTTCGGAGACAGGAGGAAAGCGTAGTTTAGGTTCGCAGTGGATATCGCAGCAGAGCGTAGTTCTTCCTTCTGTCGTGTTCGCCTGACAAGTTGGCTCTGGTCCTTCCGGTAGGAAAACAAAGATGGCTGCCTGTATACACGACTGATACAGTGTTCTGCGGCTCCTGATTGGTTAATCTTCCATTGGTAGACTATAAAGGGAAATAAGTCATTTTGACCCCCTCACTAGTTATGCATAGTATATACCCAAAAAACCGTAACCCGGGGTCGTAGCACCTGTTAAGCTCTCAGCTATGAGAAAAGAGAGAAGCCCAAAGAAAAGTTAATAGTACGTATTTTTTTATAGTAAAATTGCATAAATTAAGTTTTTTTTTTAGTAAAATTAGAAGTATTAAATTAAAAAGATACCAACAATATATTTTGTTATCTACAAACAATATGTCTAAGAAAACATACATTTACTTTGAAAGTAATTAATTTATTTACAAAATATCTGAAGGGAGAGAATATCGTACAAAATATTTAGATTTCAGAATTAAATAAACCCCTGAACAAATCAAAGCAACCAACTAATGCCTCCATTGTACTGTTTCGGTTTTCCATGGGATGTGGTGCGCGTCAAGGCAAGGAGTGCTTCCCTTTGTGCACAAGGACAGTTTGGCAATGTAATCCAGTGCGAGAAGAAAGAAGAATCAAACTCCAGCGTGAGGGAAATAGAAGGCCTGTTTTAGCATTTGTAGGCGCCCGCTCGGATTCGAGTATCTCTGTAATCTATAATCTGTAATCTCTGTCTGTTACCTTTCTCTCCCCTGCTGCCGGTAGCAAAGATGGCTGCAGATCAAAGAACGTTTGACGGTGGATAACTCTGTGCGACAGAGAAGACAACACACTTGGAGAGAAGCACACCCCTCACGGCTCAAAGTCGAGATCTGGCAAACCGGGTTACATTGGGCTGTCAGATGCTTGATCTATCAAAGTCCGCCTTGGTTACTTCAGCTCAACTGGTGCTGTTCTCTTCCGCTTGGTTGAGATGTAGATTTTTACCTATTCCGCCGTTGGTGTCTTCGGGAGTTGATCGCGTTCAGTCTGGACCTTCTTCTTCGACTTTTGACCGCTATGGGTTGCCCTACAGGAATTGGAACTACAGACGATTTCTCTCTTGGGATCACTGGGACAAGTAATCTCTCTATCAAGGAAAGAGCATATATATTTTACATTGGTTGCCGGGATGAAGATTTTATCAAATGTATCTCGTTGAGTTATTATTACTTTAAAGAGAATAATAGAATGAAATTAATAAATAAGAAAAAGAAAAAAAAATTAATAAAAGTATAAAAGTTAAAATTAAATATATGAGAAATATATTAAATATATAATATTTTCTTCTTATTGTTGTTACTAAAAATAAATATTTGAGAGATAAATACTAAGGCAAGAAATTCACTATAACAACAACAAAAAAAAGCACTAACCTAAAACGCTTTTCCTACAAATATGAAAATACGTCCTCGACAATAAAAATGTTACGTTACTACACTAAATAAATATGAAACGGATAACAGAATAAAATTATTGACCAATATTAAAAATTTCTGAATGATAAAATGATAGGTAAAGAAATCGATGATACTGAACCAATAGTCGAAGATAAACCAAAAAAAAACAAAAAAACATTGCGATACGAAATGCATTTCCTACAATTTCGAAAATTACGTCTTCTTTCATAAAAAAGAAATACTATGCTTAAATATAAATGTAGAAATGTCCATGCTAGTGTATAAGTAATTTAACAAATACAATACATTAACACCTATAAATTCTAGAGTTATAGTGTTTAAATACTGTGGATACACCCATTAAAATATATATGACACATTTTGCAAGGAATTTCAGAAGCTGCTTTTTTTTCGAAAAAATTCAATGTTTTATATTTAGTTTTGCGCAGACAAATATGGTTTATTGGCATCGATCTTTAACCGGATAATTCTGAAAAAAGCTGATTATGCAATAGAAAAACTGATGCTGCATACGCTCAAGGCCAAACCATTATGCCATACTAAACAGAATGCGTACATAAGCGAAATAACACAAAAAGTCTTTCGTATTTAGTCTACACTGTTAGATTTTATCCCGTAAGAAATATTTCACTATAATTATTTCACTATTATCTCACCGTAATGTAGAAAAGGAGGCACGGTGGAGTAATGAATAGCGGCTTGGATTGAGGAGTCGGAGAGACGAGTTCGAATTCCAGTCAAATCCATTACATTCACTTACATGCTAATACCTTTGGGAAAGGTTTGAATCCTCTTCTCTCTCCACAGAACAGGACAGACCGGTTTCTATATTCAGTCATGTATCGAAAGATACATGATCGCCTAAGCGCGTATCACGCATGGCACATAACTGATTGAACGTAGCTTTCCTGGCAGCCAGTCAGTCAGACATACACGCTTGGGCAATCATGTCTCTTTCAATTCTTGTCTTCTTTCTGCGCTAAACTAGATGCCAATGAAGGCTATATGACTGGGTATGTCCTGCTGAATTAGGAGAAGAGATAACTTTTCCCAAGGTTATTTGCACAGAAGTGTATGACTGGTTTGGTTTGTTTTCTTTTACGGCATATCAACCTCAATGGGTTATTTAATACTGACAAAATTTTTATTGCTGGTAATATTTTGTTTTATCAAACGTCTATTTCTGGTAATATTTTTCCTTCAAAAATGTATTGCTGGTAATAATTTAAAAAAAAAAGTATTGATGGTAATATTTTTTCCTCAAAAATATATAGCTGGTAATATTTTTTTTTTCAAAAATGTATTGCAGGTAATATTTTTTTTTCAAAAATGTATTGCTGGCAATATTTTCTCCAAAACTGTATTGCTAGTAATGTTTATTTAAAAAAAAAAAATGTTGGTAATATTTTTTCATAAAAGTATTACTGATAATAGTTTTCTTTCTTCAAACATTTGTTGCTGGTAATAATTTTTACAAAGTATTTCTGGTATTAAAATCAATTTTTACGCTTTCATAGTGTTTTTAGCCCAGTTTAGGGGGTTAACTATTTGCCCATAGCTGGCACCCTAACAGGTGTTACCACCCCGGGTCAGACTGGACCTGGAAACATCAGTAATTAGGAGGTGGTTCAATGCTCCTCAAAACTTCCTGATCAGAGGCCTTGTTGTTGGATGTAGTTTATCGTCATACCAAGGACGCGGATGTAGTTTATCGTCATACCCAGGACGCGGATGTAGTTTATCGTCATACCCGGGACGAACGAACCTGACTGGATTCATATCTTGCCTAAATGGCGTTTGCACATAAGTAAATTTTACGAACCCGACTAGAATTCGAACTCGAATTTCTTATTCCGAATCGATATCCATTACACTACAACGCACATCCACAAGGCAATCTATGTAGTTTTTCTGTAAATATTTTTTGTTCTGAATAGCTCTTCTCCTTGGTACCTCGACTTTAAGAATTTAAATGCAGTACTAGATCAACTGCAAGGTCTCATCATTTTACAGTTGAAATGGCTAGATGTAATGGGGGCCGCAAGTTCTATGCTAAAAATTTCTTCTCTCGAAACTTCCGGTTGTGTATTTCTCTTCCGGTTTATTATTTTCAGTCAAACTTGATCTTCAAAGATGCAATATCACTCTTAACCCTTTCAGCCCTGACCACTGCTTTACCGGTGGTAGAAAAAATGACGTAATGTCCAGCCACCGGTTGAACAGTGGTAGAGAAAAATGACTTAATGCCCAGCCACCGTTTGAACGATAGATAAACACTTGTAACTATTTTTATATCTACTGTGAAATATTACATATCGATTCTTTGCGACTTTTCACCCAGGAGCTCAGGCAAAAGGGTTAAAATTGTCCAAGAACGCAGGGATCAAAGAGTTAATTTCCTTTTCTTGTTTTCTCTATTAATATATTTTTCTTTATTTCAGATTATTTTACACTCAGTAACCACTTCCATCCCAAGCAAGGCAAGAATTCTGATCATAAAACTCAATAGCTGAGGAGAAACGCCTCTTCAACTGCTACTGCAAGTGCTACGGCGCGGTCAGCGGAGTCGTCTGCTATCCATCAAAATAGACTGAACTCTAACAGCTCACGGAGGGATGCTCAGCGTGGTATATCGACAATCAGCAGTGGCTTTTGGTTAAACCAGGCTTTCCGTTACAACCCTGACACTCTTCCTTATACTATCAATGCATCTATAGCTCTTTCCACGGGCCACCTACAGCCGCATCGCTCCTCATGAAATGGAATCATTTCCAGCACATTGAATAACAGTAGAAAATGCATTTACATTCTGAAGAAACATTCTCGCCACTCCCGATTCTCCTCTTCCAACATTACATGGAAGAGGTTCTTTCCTTGCAAGATTGAGAACGCAAAAACGGCCCTTTTCAGTCCCCAACCCCGTTCAAATATTTAACTTCCCCTACTTGGGGATGTGCCTCAGTTGCACCCAATTCTTGTTAAGAATATTTATTTTCGGGTGGGATGTCTTTAAAATTAAACTACTCCAATAGAACTGCAAAGATTCCCAATAACGAAATACCCGGTCGTAGACGGGTTATACTGCTAGCAGTATTGATAGTCTGTCTATTTATCTGCGGGTAATTCTAGTGTTAACGGCACAGAAAGTGTCATTGGCGAGCCGTGTTCGAATTTTGTTTGGGTTTGTTTCATTAAATTCCGCACATGGAGTCTTGGAAAAAATAAATTGGAACCCATCTTTTCTCACACTGTCTATGGGTTAAATAGTACAGCAAACCAGCCTCTTTTGCCTTGGTTGGCAGCCAGTTTAGAGATAGTGATGGATAAACATATTCCCCAGCAGCTTGAGCCGTTGAGATGTAGGGCCCGAAAAAAACGCAAAATGACTGAAATTCTCAAGTCAGATGTGTTGTGAAATCTGTTGCGGATGCTTTCCCCGTCTACTTTCTCGATATTTATATTTAATTTTAGATTTATAGAGATTGCCAGGTGCCGAAAGAAAGATATAATCTCAAAAGAGAAGCAAGATATTGTAAAATTATTGGGTGATAGGAACACAACGTTGATAAGTGCGAAAAGTTGAACGGAGATCATAAAACAATCAGAAAAAAATAAATTGGAATCATCGGCAAGATGAAGCGAGAAAATGAATGGCTTAAAAAAGGAGACGAGAGAAAAGTTAGGAGATTAATAAGCAAGAAAAGCGGATTGGCCAGCAAAAAAATAGTTTTAGAAAATGGCGTGGTGAGTGTAAACAAACGGAACAGAGCAAGAATATTAAGAACATTGGTTGAAGGTATGAAAGTAACCAAACATACCACCTTGAAGCAAACATCACAAAGAGAAATATAAGTTGAGTAAAGGGGTACATGAAAACTGATAGGGGTTCCGGTCCTTGACATTAGTTAACATGGCATAGAATCCAAACAGAGCCCAGCCTCTCCATATCCAATCAAAACTTACAATCCGTCCTTATATCATATATATATATATATATATATATATATATATATATATATATATATATATATATAGAGAGAGAGAGAGAGAGAGAGAGATAGATAGATAGATAGATAGATAATTGATAATATTAGTGGTTAATATACACATACATATGCAATCATAAATCGCAACTATATAAATATATACATACATACATACATACATACATACACATACATATATATATATATATGTATAAAAATAATTCCAAGAGGATAGAATCCAGGTAGAACTCAATGTCCTGGACAGAGTAATGATATAATAAAAAAGGCTTAAACACTGAAATTCCATGGTCATAATTTAGCCCATTGGAATCGTAAATACGATCCAATTCATCAGACCTACAAATTCTACAATTTGTAGGTCTGATGAATTGGATTGTATCGCATGGAATTTCATGTCGTACTATCGACGTGGAATATATATATATATATATATATATATATATATATATATATATATATATATATATATTCACTAATACATATTTAATAGCTCTGTTATATAAAATCGAGCACTATTTTCATAACACCTGAGAAAAAATATATGTACATGTACGTGCTAGTATATGTCTGTGTACGTATATCTTTATCATATCTATCTATCTATCTATCTATCTATCTATATATATATATATATATATATATATATATATATATACCAAGTATAGGATTGGTGTATACGGAATAAATTCCAATAACCAATAAATACTATTCTTAAAAGAGGGCTCAATACAGAGTAGACCAAATATAATTATTTATTCGTAAATTATACCATAAATATGTTATAAAATCACTAAAAAATAGCCATTTTATTTCAACACTTCTGGCGTCTTATCAAGTGATGGTGTTCTCCATCACTTCCATGAATTATCTGCGACACACTGCGGTTATCTCAAGAATTGTTCCAACTCCTATATCTTCCAAATTTTACCAACATGTGTTGGTTAATAACAATTCAATTACAATTTGATCATTTCAAATTAAAAGACAGGTTCTTAAATAACTAATATAGAAAAAAACAAAAAACGAAATAATGCACGGTTCATATGATACATCTTCAGCCGTTTTGCAAATTACGCACTAAGAGTTCTTTGAGTGAATGTATTTATTTTTCTTCAAAAGGCCAATGATGCTGAAGTGATCACGTGGTTGCTGCTGTCCCATCACTATGGAGCTGCTAATCCACTCTCCTGATCACATGACGAGTATCCGGACGTGGACCATCTGGTACTGAAATATTTCGTTTGACATTCCCATTAAAGTTTCATCAGCCTACTCTTTCGTGCAATTCTTCAAAGAGGATGTCAT
Organism: Acanthosepion pharaonis; assembly: GCA_903632075.3. Taxonomy (NCBI): domain Eukaryota; kingdom Metazoa; phylum Mollusca; class Cephalopoda; order Sepiida; family Sepiidae; genus Acanthosepion; species Acanthosepion pharaonis. The sequence continues at coordinate 780,744 of CAHIKZ030004234.1, forward strand.
ACCCTGACACGGAGAGATTTATGCGCAAGTAACCATATAGAGCTTATGAAATAAAGAATGTTGCCTTCGAGAAGCTAAGCAAACTATTAAGAAACAGGAAAGTTTTATTAGAAACACAGATAAGGACAGAGAAATATTATATAACATCAGTCCTTTTATATGGCAGTGAATGCATCGAGTTTTTGAGTGATTGTGTAATACTTATTACACGAAAGATAATGGGAAATGTAGATTTTTTCCTGACAGACTGCCTACACTACAACCCAGGAACACTATTTCTATTAACCACCACAAGGTCGTATAGATTTGAAATCATTTTTCTTTTACTGCAGAAAGAAATTTAAAATTAATCTTCCATCTTTGATACTTCAAATATAATTTGCATAGACCTATGGATATTTCCATACAAAATGATATTCTATGATTGATTGATAGAATTATTTAATGCATTGATATATAGAATAAATGAAGACGTCCAAAGAGAATCGATTTTTCTTTTTTATAACGGCCTACACGGTTGAGCTTAAATGAGCTAAGTGCAATATTTGATGCCAAGAATTTATATGAATAAAATATTTTGTCAAACGTGCAGTAAAAACAGTAACAGTTATTGGCACAGAAAGAAGTGTCAGGAAGTTGAGTACAAATCTATCCCGAGTCTGTTTCGTCCCCTTTAGTACTACTGCTCTTGGGAAATTAATGAGTCTTGTTCTATGATTTAAACGGCAGAGTAGACAGACTCTTCATCCCTTCGGTGACAGATCGCTTAGGAGAAGGAGTAATCTGAATTTATAAACGAGTAATCACTCCATTGTTTTTCCCAAGAATTATATGACAATTCACATATAATAAAAGAAAAGGAATGTGTGGATAACTATGATCGCTTGAATTGATATGACATTAAAAATTTACGTTCTAACTGTTGGAAGCACCAACTAAACCACTATGAGAGACTGAAGGCGAAAGTCCTGAAGAATATATTAAACATGAAAGAGTCTTATTCCATGAATGCGAGTCTGAAGGCGAAAGGACTTAAGAATATATTAAACGTGAAAGAGAGTCTTATTTCATGAATGCGAGTCTGAAGGCGAAAGGACTGAAGAATATATTAAACGTGAAAGAGAGTCTTATTCCATGAATGAGAGTCTGAAGGCGAAAAGACTGAAGAATATATTAAAAGTGAAAGAGAGTTTTATTCCACGAATGCGAGTCTGAAGGCGAAAGTCCTGAAGAATATATTAACCGTGAAATAGTTTTATTTCATGAATGCGAGTCTGAAGGCGAAAGGACTGAAGAATATATTAACCGTAAAATAGTTTTATTCCATGAATGCGAGTCTGAAGGCGAAAGGGCTGAAGAATATATTAAACGTGAAAGAGAGTCTTATTCCAATTACACATACTGCGTAACATTTGCAGCAAGTAAGTAGGCATTGTCATGTAACAAGATCACTTCCTTACTCCAAAAAAAGTAAGTTTTCTTCCAGTACGCCATTCAAACGAATTTACTTGGTAACCTCGATTCCCCCACCCCAGCAATTTCACATGTTTATGCAGCGTCTTTCTTCAAATATTCCTCCAGTTAATCAATTTTCAAGATTTGGAGATTTTTGTAATGCGTTCTTCCATGTTCATTGGTTTTTTTTTAATGATCTTCTATTTTAACACTTCGCAGACATCTTGACTCTTAAGTGTAACAGCATCCGTTTCATTATTACATTAGTTTCAATTATGATAGCTTAGATTAACTTATTGCAAAGGTTTACTGCACTTTTTGACAAAACATTTTCTTCATATAAATTCCTGGCATCAAATATTTTACTTGCGTTTCAAAGACCTCACAACGCATTCCAACTCAGCCGTATGTTCCATTTTAAAAGAACGATTCTCTTTGGACCACTTCAATTTGCGTAGATTCTATTATTCTACAGTTTTGTACTAATAATTATTTTGTCAATTTTGATGAAAGAATCAATCTATTTGGCCTTATTCTCATTCACAGCAGCAGCTGACCTACCCCTGTGGAACCTGTCATTAAGATTAGTTTCTCTTTTCTTTCTAGAATTTTTATTAATCCCACTGATCCACCCTCTAAAAGCCCTTTTCATAAGTATCTTTGGATCACTTCAATTTACGTAGATTCTATTATTCTACAGTTTTGTACTAATAATTATTTTGTCAATTTTGATGAAAGAATCAATCTATTTGGCCTTATTCTCATTCACAGCAGCAGCTGACCTACCCCTGTGGAACCTGTCATTAAGATTAGTTTCTCTTTTCTTTCTAGAATTTTTATTAATCCCACTGATCCACCCTCTAAAAGCCCTTTTCATAAGTATCTTTGGATCACTTCAATTTGCGTAGATTCTATTATTCTACAGTTTTGTACTAATAATTATTTTGTCAATTTTGATGAAAGAATCAATCTATTTGGCCTTATTCTCATTCACAGCAGCAGCTGACCTACCCCTGTGGAACCTGTCATTAAGATTAGTTTCTCTTTTCTTTCTAGAATTTTTATTAATCCCACTGATCCACCCTCTAAAAGCCCTTTTCATAAGTATCTTTGGATCACTTCAATTTACGTAGATTCTATTATTCTACAGTTTTTGTACTAATAATTATTTTGTCAATTTTGATGAAAGAATCAATCTATTTGGCCTTATTCTCATTCACAGCAGCAGCTGACCTACCCTGTGGAACCTGTCATTAAGATTAGTTTCTCTTTTCTTTCTAGAATTTTTATTAATCCCACTGATCCACCCTCTAAAAGCCCTTGTCTCAAGTGAAACCACTTAATAAACATTCACTAACCTCCAGCGAGCATTTGCAACATTTTCTCCTTCTGAAAACAAAATTCTATGATTGGTATTTGCTTTCTGTATGTGTTCCCGTAGGGCGGCCATTTTCAAAGAAGATTATGAATACGAATAGAAAATACAACTTCAGTTGGGCTTCTAGATCTTTTGAGCTTTATAGCTGAAATATCCCGAGGAATTTTGACTAATAATTTTGAAATATGACAGGCATTAGCTTTTGCTCAGAAATAGTAATGTTCTCAAAAACTGCTGGGAGCTTTTGCATCCACCTAGAAGATAAACGTGCGTGCTTCCTTTTCCTTTTCTTGTGATATTTTATTTATTTGCAGATATGTATATATCAACGTTGCAAGTGGTGGTGTGAACATGTACTATTTATTACTCGAAAGATAATTAAATATTAGCACATTGCACACACAGAAACAAAACACACACATTTTATATATATATATATATATATATATATATATATATATATATATATATATATATATATAGTATAGGTAATCGATCCGTTGGTATATAATCCGGGTAGATCCTAGTAGTATTAGTTATTACAACTGATTCACAGAGGGTTTGATGTATTTGTTATAACAGAGCATACGTCTTTTTACAAAAAAAAAAAAAAAAAAAATATCTCAACATAAAGATATTTTTTCAAGCCGTTCTGCACACGGCTATCATCAGCTATCTCTCCTTAGACACAGACACTTAGGGATTATGTTGAGGTAATTTCGTTTTTTGCTGTAATATATATATATATATATATATATATATATATATATATATATAGAAAAAGTTTCAAATTAAAAAAATAATAATGTTTTATTTTATGAAAGTATTTATTTATTTATATATATATTTGATATTTCAAATTGTCCTCAATCTTCATCATCAGAAATAACTGTTTGTTACAAATAAATTAAAAATATATATATATATATATATATATATATATATATATATATATATATATATATATATATATATATATATGTACGAGGTGCGGCAGAAATGGCTCCTACATTGTTATGGTTGACCTTGATAACTGCTATTAAACATTTATTTCACTTTTGTTGAAACAAAGGACGATAATGATTTAATTTTAAAAATGACATCCTCCAAATAGTGACCTCTATTTGCTATACACTGTTGTACAAGATTTTAAAGAGTCCCATCGCCCGGGGGTTCGAGCGCTTGCAGGTTTTCCTTATTACTTTCTTTGAAGCGCTGAACCTGTGGCCCTTAAATTTTCAACCCATGTCAGTATCGATTTTCAATCCTGAACAGCACCATTCTGACTTAAAAGGAAAGGCACGTTATGCATCGGTCCAATTAGTCAAAAACACGCTTGCTGCTGGTCTAAGTTCTTTAGCTCCTAACAGGTGACAGTTTATTGTGCGTGATATATTTCTGTCGCACCCTGTATATAAAGAGAGCGTGTGCTTCTTTTATATTTAGTTTTTTTACTTTGTGTACGTGTGCTAGTGATTGTGAGAATATGCAATATTTATTACATGATGACAACTAAATATTCGCACATTGACTATATATATATATATATATATATATATATATATATATATATATATATATATGTGTGTGTGTGTGTGTGTGTGTATATATATATATATATATATATATATTAGCACGTAAGTGCTAATACCCTTGGGAAAGGTATGAATCCTCTTCCTCTCCCACCAGCTATGGGTAAAATAGCAGGACAGACTGGGTTCTATAGCCTTGGATGAAAACTGGTCTAGGAGAAGCACAACTCTGAATTCAAAACCTGCGAAGGGTCGTTTGGGAACCTTGTGGCATTCGGTGCACCAGGTCTCTGTATTCGTCCCTTCAAAAGTGTGGATGGTCCTGCACGAAGCCTTCGCCACTATAATCAAATCTCATGCGCTGTTGTCGGGCTGTCGGTTTCCTGAAACAGATCTGCTTTGACCCTCATACGTCGAATCTCGACAGGAGAGTCGATTATATATATATATATATATATATATATATATATATATATATATATATATATCTTCCATGCAAACAAAACAGAATAGTCTTTGTTTGCATGGAAGATTTCAAGCAACGACAGACTCGTGCATACGCGACGCTGGAAGCGAAAATCGCACCGCGGCCCATGACATCATGCGAGATTGAAAACGAGAAGTGTTAAATATAGGAAGCGTTGGTATAAGCTATTGGCTTCTGTTATCAATTGTAGGCATTTAAGTAGATTTGTGGATTTTTCATAGTTTATTTTGTTAATATAGACAACTTTTGTCTATTTATTTTAATCAAATTCCTTTTATATCCTCTGATAAGCTTAATAACATTATCATTGAAAGACGAATGAACATCATCATATTGATACATGTTTTTTAATCCTAAGTTTTGACTTACATATATGATCGTCGAAGGTTTGTGTGTTTATAAACAGTAATTCGGACTTTGCTAACCAGATGCCTCTCTGTGGCTGAATGGTAACAACACGTCAGGCTACATAACGGTTCGCATAAGAGTTACAGGTTCGCTTGTTGGACTTAATCTATTGTCGGACTTAATCCATTTTATTTTATATATATATATATATATATATATATATATATTACAATATAATGGGGGTAAACAGTTATCCCAAAACTACTAGATTTCATCAGTAATATAATACATTCGGGGAAAAATATCCCGGCCCAAAAAGTCAAATTTATTTTTTATTTCTCGTTGATAAAAGAAACAGGCGTGATAAAATATAGTTTTAAGGTATGCTATATTTATGGGTTAAAATGATCAGTATCAAGGATAGAGCGTATATAAATATAAAAGTCGGCATGTAAATGTTGACTTCAGTGTCCACTTATATATATATATATATATATATATATATATATATATATAGAGAGAGAGAGAGAGAGAGAGAGAGAGAGAGAGGAGAGAGAGAGAGAGAGAGAAACCGCAAACGTGTGTATTTTAAAAAAAAAATATTATATTTTTTTTCCATTATTTTGCTACACGTGTTTCCGGGCTCGTGATTTTCTTCAGACAAAGAGTGAATATTTCCACATATTATTAAAAGGAAATAATTCTCTTCTTTTTGGATAGTAGTGACGCAATTGTCTTCCTTGGACTGGTGGTAAGAAAGTTCTTCTGCTTAAAGGGTAATAAAACAGAACACCTATAACCTCTTCCCTATATATATATATATATATATATATATATATATATATGTGTGTGTGTGTGTGTGTGTGTGTGTGTGTGTGATGCTTTTATTTACGCGTTCACTATTTCCTAAGAACTTAAATAATTGCCAACTTCAAATAAAATGAGAAATATCACTTAAAAGTTGCTTGTCTTGGAATCTTTTCGGTCTGAAATTGATTTAGAGCTCACGTCGATTTTTCCGATAACATTTGTGGAATTTGATGGACGTGTTTAAGTATGAAATGATTGTGAGAAGAATGGTAAGGTTAAATAAGGTTAAAATAGTTTAAGTCATAGTTAAGAAGTTTGTACAGATCACAGCCTTGTTGTGGTTTTCTATTGAATTAGCCAATAAATGCATTGATATAATATTATTCAATTCGAACGACTATAATATTGGTTGCTTTTAGAAGTCATTTTAAATACGAAATTTGGCATCGGCTTCCAGCTTAACAGACATTATTTATATCTACATTGACCGTCATTTTCTATCTAGATTTCAATTATATAACATTCATACAGTTTATTGAATAATAATCCAAAAACACACGGAAGAGAATTTATAACGGCAATTGAGATATGCCAAATAGAGACTTGTGAAAAGTTTTGTTCATGTAAAAAGTGGAAGGTTCTTGAGTTAACAAGGAAAAAATTGTCGTATGCTGAATTTGCGAAAATCTTCGGAAGGAACCAATCTTTTATTCGTCACGTATTCGGGTATATTGTGATAATTGTTATTTAATTAATTTTTTTTTTAATTTCTTATTTGTGTCGTATCCCGTCAAGAGGTAAGCGATTATGGCTCTTCACAATGTCCTACTGAATGCCAATTTTCCAAGCATTCTTACCTCATCCTATGTTTTAGAAATTTCGACTATCACTTACTTATTCTAAAATAATTTTTATTTTCCTTAAAACTTAATAAGTAGGACAATTTTCTTGTCTAATTATTTTATATATATATATATATATATATATATATATATATATATATATATATATATATATATATATATATATATATTCTTCTTTTGAAAATTGCACACACACACACATATATATATATATATATATATATATATATATATATATATATATATATATATATAATTATATGGTCTAGCATATTAGATTTTAATGTTTACATTGCCATCATTCCATTGATAACTTTTCATTGTTTTCGAAGTGGTGGTGATCACACTTGTCGGTCGACCAGGGCGCATGTGTGATTGCAGGATTACGGCCATATCCCATTGAAACACCGGGTCCGTACCATCACCGAAGTTAAGCAACGTCGAGCTTGGTCAATACCTAGATGAGTAACCACTTGGGGATGCCAGGTGCTGTAAGCTTGGGTATGCAGTTGGTAAAATGGATAATGGCACGAAATTGTTAATCGGAAAAGAGTGTTCCCATTCCATTTCGGTTGGTTATATGCACAAATACCCTTGAGGAAGCTATGAATCCTCCTATTCTCACCCCCATCTATGGGTTAATTAGTAAGACTTGTATCACTAGAACATTATTTTCTCCTAACCAAAAGTTTCATAATTTACAAATATTTTCTAGCTTTAAATAAACAGCAATGGGTTGATAAACCGTAGAATACGAATTACTCAATCAAGGTGTGATTTCTGGTCCACCCGCGTCAAAGTGCAGAATGTTTGAATTGAAGGGTTCTTGGGTTTCACGCCCAAAGATGACCCTGGTAAACTTGCGGTGTTCATTCGCATTTGCTTTGTTGTATGCGAGGGCGTATATATGTATGAATTTGTGTGAGCTTCAGTTTTTGCTCATGTATATACAGTGATTGAAAACTAACTTCCCATTTAAAAATACGTATAATTTAATTGTTAAGTATAATTTTTACAAGAAGTGGATATGAGAGAAAAGCGTTTAGAATAAGGTTTTATTTAAATTTCGATATGGGCACCAGATTTCGCTACCATCTCAAGATGCCCCAGCTGATTTCGCCAAGGCCTCTTGTGGCATGGAAGACCTAACTCCTTGTATTCGCCCTTCAAGTTCTTCCACAGGCCTTGGTTTAGTATAGTAGACTTACTCTTTTAACCAACCCCAAAGAAAAAAGTCACAAGGTGTTAAGTCAAGACTTATAGCAGTCATACATAAACTAGGGAGTTACTTTTCAATCCTCCTTATATGTATGTTAGGTCGTACTGTAAAGTAAATATTTTGGAAAGGAGACAGAATGATTTTCTTTTGTGACAGGTCACTACAACGCCACCCCCACAAGGTAAATTTAAAAATGTCCGTGGTCATCTTCTTTGCCGAAAATTGCACTTGCGTTTTGCGCCCTCTATAACTTGCTGAATATCACACTCGAACCTAAGAAGTCGCAAACGTTTGTATTAAAGAACGTAAAGAGACGAAAGCGCGCATTTTTCGATACAATTATAATTCACAATACATGGAAATTTATTATTTTCAAAAATAAAGCATATCTTGACTTTATTTCATGAGAAAAACTACATAACACCTGTTAAAATATCTAAATTATCCAGATAAATTTTTATTTTATTTAGTATATGTTATCTCTGCCATGGAAAATCTACAGGAATACATGTCCTTCACTTCAAGTAGTACTAACACTACAAACAATATCAACAATAGCAATAACAATACTCCAAAGAATCCTGCCCCAGCTATTGCAACTATAGACCTTAACCCAGGTGGAAGTCAACGGTCAGTTTTCCATGTCAAAGTTGATCATAATTTTTACTCAGAGGAGGAAAGTAAGCACAGGGACAATCTGCGCAACTACAAGGAAATGCACAATAAATATGATGAGGCTGGCTCTCGTCTAGCAGGGGCATTTGCCAATTCACTCAAGGACACAGTGCATGATGGCTTCGCTCAGAAATGTAACACAGTTCTCAGCAGATCTTTCTACAGCCTGCCAACTCGATGCAAAAATGTCACATTTTATTTAAATTGCATTTTGCACTCATTGTAGACTAATTTAACGTAATCTTATAAGTTGGTCGATTTTGTTTAGCTGTATATCAACACCTCTATGGGTTATTTAATACTGAAATCTGAATATTTTGAATACAATTTTATGGCTTCAACTAAATATGTTTTAAACGCAATTGTATGCCTTCAAATACAGATAAAATGTATTGTTGGTTATTTTGCTATAAAATATATTGTCAGTAATTCTGGTCTAAAATTAATTGCTGGTTAGTTTGCTTGCTAAATGTATTGTTCGTAATTTTTACTATAAAAATGTGTTGCTGGTATTTGTACAAAAATATATTTTTATACTTTCATAGTGTTTCGTTTTTGTTTCGATGTTCACTCTTTGCCCAGAGGTGGGACACTAGCAGATTCTACCATTCCGGGTGAGGGTGGACCTGAGAACAGCAATTAAGATGTCGTTCCAGATTCTTCAAAACCTCTGTTCTGTCGGACGTAGTTTATCATTAGAACCAGGACAAGACGTAACTAGAGAAAAAAGAAAAGCAAATACCTGTGAACAATTCCTTTCATCAAAATAATCAATTAGAATTTATTTACGTGTAAAATTTATTTAAAATAGTCATTAGTAAATTGAATTGTGTATAACAAAAATAAAAGTCAAGCTTGTTTTTTTTATACACGTTCTTTTCAGAGAAGTGTATTTTTATGAAGGCCAAACAGTTTGTATTAAAAATTGTTGCCCTTGTGTATATTTTTCAGCTCAGTGGTTAAAACCCGCCAACATTTTTGAAGGATCTATTTCCAGTTTACGGAAAAAAATTTTCGTATTTATTGACCAATGGGAGACGTGGTCTCAAGATCTAATGTCATCCCGAATAGTAGGGCAGAGGTGAACCGAATTTTAAAAATAAATAGAGCTCAGATCAGTAGATACCAGAAGAAGGTAGATCGTCATCATCAAAGAAGACATTTGACGTCAAGAAGAGAACATCAAAGAAAGGCACCAGTTATCAAGCAGTCTCGGATAGACCAATAGTTAAATTGAAAATTGAAATTCCTGTAGTTGGGCAGCCAAGAATGAAAACATTTCTAAGAAATTTTCCTAAGCATGGACTGTGTGCTGTTAAAAGGGACTTAAAATAAATACTGCATGTTCCAGAGACCCTCGTGGGCAAGTAAAGTAGGTATTTTCATTCTATTCTCAAAGCGTATTACATCTTCTTTTTTTTTGACTGCCTTCTTGTATTTTTTTCTCTTTTTGTCATTTTCAAAATCCTTGTCTTTTCCCAAGCAGTTATTTTTTCCATTTTTCGCTGAATACCTTCTATCTGAAATTGTTATCACGCCTTAATAGGCACACACACACACACAAAAATATTGTGCAAACTTTATTTTAAATGTTTTTTCTTTTTAAATTTTACGTAGTGGTTGTCTTGTTTTGTAATATTGCGCCTATTATAATAGAATATAATATATAATATAATATAATATATAATATAATATAATATAATATATAATATAATAGAATATAATATGTAATATAATATAATAGAATATAATATATAATATAATGGAATATAATATAATATGTAATATAATAGAATATATTATATAATATAATATAATATATAATATAATATAATAGAATAGAATATAATATATAATATAATAGAATATAATATATAATATAATATATACTATAATAGAATATAATATATAATATAATAGAATATAATATATAATATAATATAATAGAATATATAATATAATAGAATATAATATATAATATAATAGAATATAATATATAATATAATATAATAGAATATATAATATAATAGAATATAATATATAATATAATAGAATATAATACATAATATAATATAATAGAATATAATATATAATATAATAGAATATAATATATAATATAATATAATAGAATATAATATATAATATAATATAATAGAATATATAATATAATAGAATATAATATATAATATAATAGAATATAATATATAATATAATATAATAGAATATAATATATAATATAATAGAATATAATATATAATATAATATAATAGAATATAATATATAATATAATAGAATATAATATATAATATAATATAATAGAATATAATATATAATATAATATAATAGAATATAATATATAATATAATAGAATATAATATATAATATAATATAATAGAATATAATATATAATATAATAGAATATAATATATAATATAATATAATAGAATATAATATATAATATAATAGAATATAATATATAATATAATATAATAGAATATAATATATAATATAATAGAATATAATACATAATATAATATAATAGAATATAATATATAATATAATAGAATATAATATATAATATAATATAATAGAATATAATATATAATATAATATAATAGAATATAATATATAATATAATATAATAGAATATAATATATAATATAATAGAATATAATATGTAATATAATATAATAGAATATAATATATAATATAATAGAATATAATATATAATATAATAGAATAGAATATATAATATAATAGAATATAATATATAATATAATAGAATATAATACATAATATAATATAATAGAATATAATATATAATATAATAGAATATAATATATAATATAATATAATAGAATATAATATATAATATAATATAATAGAATATATAATATAATAGAATATAATATATAATATAATAGAATATAATATATAATATAATATAATAGAATATAATATATAATATAATAGAATATAATATATAATATAATATAATAGAATATAATATATAATATAATAGAATATAATATATAATATAATATAATAGAATATAATATATAATATAATATAATAGAATATAATATATAATATAATAGAATATAATATATAATATAATATAATAGAATATAATATATAATATAATAGAATATAATATAATATAATATAATAGAATATAATATATAATATAATATAATAGAATATAATATATAATATAATAGAATATAATATATAATATAATATAATAGAATATAATATATAATATAATATAATAGAATATAATATATAATATAATAGAATATAATATATAATATAATATAATAGAATATAATATATAATATAATATAATAGAATATAATATATAATATAATAGAATATAATATATAATATAATATAATAGAATATAATATATAATATAATAGAATATAATATATAATATAATATAATAGAATATAATATATAATATAATATAATAGAATATATAATATAATATAATAGAATATAATATATAATATAATATAATAGAATATAATATATAATATAATATAATAGAATATAATATATAATATAATAGAATATAATATATAATATAATATAATAGAATATAATATATAATATAATAGAATATAATATATAATATAATATAATAGAATATAATATATAATATAATAGAATATAATATATAATATAATAGAATATAATATATAATATAATATAATAGAATATAATATATAATATAATAGAATATAATATATAATATAATAGAATATAATATATAATATAATATAATAGAATATAATATATAATATAATAGAATATAATATATAATATAATATAATAGAATATAATATATAATATAATAGAATATAATATATAATATAATAGAATATAATATATAATATAATATAATAGAATATAATATATAATATAATAGAATATAATATATAATATAATATAATAGAATATAATATATAATATAATAGAATATAATATATAATATAATATAATAGAATATAATATATAATATAATAGAATATAATACATAATATAATATAATAGAATATAATATATAATATAATAGAATATAATATATAATATAATATAATAGAATATAATATATAATATAATAGAATATAATATATAATATAATATAATAGAATATAATATATAATATAATAGAATATAATATATAATATAATATAATAGAATATAATATATAATATAATATAATATATAATATAATATAATAGAATATAATATATAATATAATAGAATATAATATATAATATAATATAATAGAATATAATATATAATATAATATAATAGAATATAATATATAATCATTTGTAATATTGCGCCTATTATGTTTTACTATTTCTACCAGACTTAGTTTTTGTTTCTGACACAAGAACATGGATTTGGGAGGACTCAATTTTTTTTTTAAAAATGCATGTACACTATGTCTACGATGTTTTAACTTAAAATTTAAATCATATTCCTTTCAAATTTCGAGTACTGGTAAGAATTTTAGATCATGGCAACGAGCAAAAATAAAACCCTTACGCCTCTCAAATCTAAAAATATGAGTAGAAGAATAAGTAATGTCTGTTACAAATCGATAAACACTTTAAGAACGACAAAGAATAAAATGCATATTAAATGGCTTGCTTAAAATCTTACAATTTCTTTCTTCGTCAAGTTTAATATCAAGATTGGCTCAAACGGAGATTTTCAATAAATAATTTCCCTAATTTCTTTTTTTTTTGCGGATCAATTTAACCGAGGAACACGTAAAACACAAAGATTACTGTCTCCTTTTTCCGAATTGCTTCTATATTCAAGTTTTTTTTTTCAATAACTCGTTTTATGCGTTATCTTCACCAGAGAATAAAGAAAGGAGAAGATCTTCGGATAGATTTGCCCAGCATGTCACGAATTTGTTCTGGCAGAACATCCCGAATAATTCCCGTTTTATTATAAACATTTCCGAGGTCATTCAAAATTGTTGGTTTGCATTTGATATCAAACGATATTGAATAGTAATATAAAACAATGTTTCACAATCATTTCAAGACAGATTTTGATGTTGCCAATAAAATTATGTTTGATTATATCTTCTTTCTGTGCCGTCCTTTCATGACGTAGGCGATTTAAGCTCTCCACAATTTCATGTCCTTTGTAGCTCTTAATAAATTTTGTATTATTGTTATTTCTCCTAAACCACGTTCCGCCATCCATTTATTCAAGCTCACTGAGTAGGCTTTACGTGTTTTCTTCTGTCACTATTGCCTAGGATACGTCTTGTGAGGATCACATTTTTCAAGTCCTATTTCCTCATTATGTGCTCTAGAATTTCCAATTGTCTCTTCCTGATCTTAAGTACAAGTTTCCATATTGTTTCCATTTTCTCTAAAACTTCGTCGTTGCTCAAATGTTCGTTCCATGGTATCTTCAGCAGCTTTCTGATAGAACCACATTTCTGTTGCTTCAAATCTCTTCATCTTTGGGGAGATTGTCAAGTAATCGCATATATATACAGATATTACGTAACAGATCAATACTTTTTTCTTTATTCCTAACAGAATTTTTCTGTTTCTCGATACTCAGCTTTTGGAAAGCATTTTTGGGTATCCTAATGCAACATCGTATGTCAGTGTCGCACTTCCGTTGTCTGTTAAAAGACTTTCCAGAAATCAGTTAGCACTTGTGAGCCAACGTGATTGAGAGTCTGGAACCGATTGCAAGCTCAGTAAACTTTTTCAGTTTCTCCTCCCCATATCAGCTTCGACCTTTCATATCCTTAACAATGGCCATCCCTGAGATTTTGAATTAAGTCTTTCGGCAACTGATATATATATATATATATATATATATATATATATATATATATATATATATACACAATCGGATTGCCATAGTTTTTAAGCACAATCAGTATTCTCACACACTTATTCACAATTTAAAAAAGGATTACAAGAACCTCCAGTTAGACAAAAAGATCAAAGACATTTTCGATAAACCACCCATAAATGCAAAGAAACAATCACATAACCTATCAGCTATCCTCACCTCCACCAAATATCTAAACAATACAAACCAATCAGTAAATTACAAATATAACAAACCTCGTTGCTTAGTTTGCAAACACTTAATAATAGATAATGTATTTTCTGTACCCAACACCAATATCAAGATAAACCCACCTTACCTCACCTGTGATAGCCATAACATAATCTACTATTTATTCTGCACCTTATGTCCTAATAGTGGATATATTGGTAAATTTGGAAATAATTTTAGATTTCGCTTCAACAATCATAAACAAACCATACGTCAAAACAATCCTTATTCCCCCATAGCTGAACACTTTAATCAATCAGGACACTCATTAGAAAACTGCAAATGTTTATTGATAGATTCTGATTTCAGTTCCACATACACACGCAGAAAAAAAAAAGAAAAATACTGGATTTTAAATCTTTATAAATATTTCAATAATTAAACATTTTTTAGATATAGTTAAAAAAATTTTTTTAATTTTTTTTAAACAACATCTAAAATATTATTACAGTTAGATTTACGTTAGGAATATTCGAACACAGTGGCGTTCCATATCACGCGACGGACGCTACTTGTAAACAAACAGTCATTTTAATTTATTTGTAACAAAGAGTTATTTCTAAAGAAAGATTGAGGTCAATCTGAAATATCAAATATATATATATAAATAAATAAATACTTTCATAAAAAAACATTATTATTTTTTTAATTTGCAACTTTCTCTCTCTCTCTCTCTCTCTCTCTCTCTATATATATATATATATATATATATATATATATATATATATATATATATATATATATATATATATATATAATTGTCCATATATTGTGTTACAGCATAATTGCCCATTCCACAAAATATTTAATATCTAGAAAAACACTAAACTAATTGAATTTTTTCAGGTTTTCAAATAAGAGATAAGACGTTGAGCCATCTTGATACCAATTGTCGTAAGAATAACTGAAAAATCCTTTGAGTTATTCAGCTAGAAAGAGAACAGTTTAAAATCGTTTTGTGTCAGCCCCACTGTCTTTCAAGCCATCAGTAATGATACCAACATTCATACGATGGCTTCCATTTTCAAAGTTCACTGAAGAAACATCGAGAAAATGGTGAATAAGTTAAAGAAAAAGGCAAAAAGTGGAAGGGAAAACTGGATCAGGAGATCACAACAGGGAGAGGGATCATCATTTCAACGTAGATCTAAAGAGATCAATTAGAAAAGATCCGATTCAATCCATAAGACGTTTGACACGTGAGAGAGAAGTTTCAGATATGACAGTCTAATGAACAGTGTAAAAAAAAAAGACATGAAAATAAAATCGAACGATTGTTTTTTTTAAGCTTGAGAGTAATTATAGATTTTTGTTGCGTAAATCAGAGTCCAATAGTCTTATAAAAGTGGACATTGAAGTCAATAAGAAGTGGCGACCGTCTGTATCATGCTAAACGCAATCGTCAACAGGAATGCTCTCTCTCTATATATATATATATATATATATATATATATATATATATATATATATATATATATAAATTCTTTTTGTACTCTGTATTTCATACTTTTAATACTCTACATTTTTTAATAATGGTATAACATTTAGAAACGTTTCATCTCTGTTCCTTATCCTATAATATATACAAGTTAAAGAACAAATAGGAACGTTTCTAGATATGTTTCTTTTTTTATTAAAACTTCATCAGGGAATGTTAGATTGATAAACGTATCGTATTTGTTTATTATCTTATTGTTCTGACAGATTCCGATCAATATTTGATCTATATTTTATGCCAATTCACGTACACACATACCGATATATATATATATATATATATATATATATATATATATATATATATATATATATATATATATATATAAATAATTTTGCAGGTAAGTATTGCAATTTTCATCATTGTTCGCTCCAACGTCATTAAGTTTGAAAAAAAGTGTATTTGCGCATCAATTTTTTTTTTTTATCCAGAGAATTGTCGAGAGTGTTCGAATCAATGATTAGCATCATTCGTGTAGCAAAATATTTTTTCTCTTGTACGTAAACAAGAGAGAATACAGTAACAAAATGCGTACTCCTAATCTGTTGTGTTCAATAATATATATGCACACAAATTTATATATATATATACATACATGTGTGTGTATTTCTGTGAGTGGGCACGTGTGTGTGTGTAAAAAGAAAAAATACAGACGAATGAAATGTTTAGTCACATATAGTAATGCAAATTAAGCTGTAGAATCCATTCTCGCTTCCTCGTAGCCACCAGTTAAAAGAAGTTAAAGCTTAGTCTCAGTAAACGGCCATATTAAATTTTAGTTTATTGTTTTCTCAGAAAGTAGATCTTAAACTCTGCATTGATTTGCCATTCGCTTCTATAATTACTTCTATTGCCTCTGTCCTTCGTAAAAATAAAGAAAACTAAGGCGGTGTAGTTTCTTTTTAATGATGACAGTAACGTTGGAATATGTTTTAATGTTAATATTTTTTTTAGCTATTTCCTTTATTTTCAATGATTTTCTTCTTCTTCCACAGAAGCGAAAGCCTTTTTTAAAACTTTCTGTTATTTTACTTTAGAAATCTTATTTAACAAAAAAAATAAATAAATAAAAAATAAAAATAAATAAAAAAAAGTAACGTTTTACTTTTTCTTTTTATATACAGTTCAGAATGTGGACAATCATGTCGCTCTACAGCTTCCTGGTCTTTGCAGCTCGGGCTAATTTTTGACCCTTACCATCAATCACATGAAATCTTCATCCATTTACACAAACTTGTTAAATAAGTTACACGACCTTTCCTTTTGCCACTCTTGCCTTTAATATGTATTTTGAGTGTCAACTTCTTCAAGACACTTTTCTTCATTGGTATATGTGTCTGATTCCAAGTATAAGTGTCCTTGTCGTTTCCTTAGAACTTCTTTCGTTATCAGCGTTATTTCTACCAACCTTCCAGCTTCTATATTCTCTGCCTACTTCCTGATATGTATCACATTCAGTAACTTTTCAAAAAAGGTGTAAAAGCCCAGAGTGTACTTCCAGCCCATTATATTAAGCCTCAATCTTAGACGTTACTTGGATGTAGGCCTTCCTGATATGTATCACATTCAGTAACTTTTCAAAAAAGGTGTAAAAGCCCAGAATGTACTTCCAACTCATTATATTAAACCTCAATCTTAGACGTTACTTGGATGTAGGCCTTCCTAATGTGTATCACAATCAGTAACTTTTCAAGAATGTAAACCGGTGAAAAAGCCTAGGGTGTACTTCCGGCCCATTTTTATTAAGCCTCAGTCTGGGACGGTCCTTTTGTTGTGTGTAGGTCTTCCTCGGGTTTATAGAAAGGTATTGGCCATTACCTTACCGCGCTGGCCTAATGCGTGTTGGTGGAGTTGGATGTGACACTCTTGGACGTTCATGTCTCCTTTCGATTCATCATCAACCAAGGGTATTTGCCCGTAAGTGAATGCAGCAAATACGGCTGACATCCTAACTCGGCTCTCAAATTTCTCATCCCGAGCCGTTATCCATTACACTACCTGCGCATCCAAGCTTACAGCACCTAGTATTCCCGTCTAGTTACTGACCGGCTTCGATGTTGCTTACCTTCGGCGATCGGATGAGAACATCTTTTTGACGGCCGTGTATAGTCTAAACATTATTACCTCAAGACATGTAGTAGATTACCCCCAGTTATGGCCCAGGGTTATTCTGGATTAGATTAAACTATATCCAGATATATTTCGGATGGGGGTGGTTAAATATGGTTTGGTTTGTTTTACGGTATATCAACCTTAATGGGTCATTTAATGCTGGCAACCTCATTTTTTTTTTTTTTTGTAAATATTTTTGTTTTGTCAGAAATCTATTTCTGTTAATATTTTTTCATCAAAAACGTATAGCTGGCAATATTATTTTTTTCAAAAAATATTGCCGGTAATATTTTTTTTCTTCAAAAATTAATTTCTGGTAATAATTTCTTACAAAGTATTTCTGGTATTAAAACCTATTTTTACACTTTTATAATGCTTTATAACACCTCTAACAGGTGCTACCACCCCGGGTCAGGGTGGACCTGGGAACACCAGCAATTAAGAGGTGGTTCCACGCTCCTCAAAGCCTCCTGATCAGAGGCTTTGCTATTGGACGTAGTTTATTGTCTTACCCTGGACATGGATGTAGTTCATCGTCATACTCAGGACGGGTTAAATCTGGGCCTATACATAAAAACAGTTCATTTGAGTGCAATGGTTAGAAAGCTTGTCTCGCTAGATCAGTTTACTACTGAATAGTGAGTTCAATCCACACTGGGTGCTACATAATTTTGGCCTTGTGCCCCATCTAAGCTTACGCTTAGAAAATCATAAATGTGCAGTTCGACGTGGTGTAATGGTTAACAAGCTTGTATCGCTAGATCATATATAACTGAGTAGTGACTTCGATCCTCACTGGGTGTTCCATACTTTTGGCTTTGTTCCAGAACTAAGTAATGCTATTATTTGTTTACATCTCAAGTCTTGTGTTTTTTGTTGCGAATTTCAAGAAATTTGGTAGAACAGGAAATAAAGCGAAGAGATAAACTTTACAAAGGTCTACAAAGAACAGGAAATTGTGGAGAGCCATGATCTTTCATATCTTGAATGGTCATTGCACATAGAAAAAGATGAGGAACTGCCGTTTATTTCTTACACGTTCCGTCTAGACAATTTAAGACAATTCAAGTTTAAATATCTAGGAAGGGTTTTAAGAGAGGAAATGTGATACTGAAATCCGTTTTGGATTTAATAAAAGATGACTTCCAAAAGCTAAGCAAAGTACTAAGAGACAGGAAATTTTGTTAGAAAGAGAGAAAAGCATGCTGACCTTCTTATGTAATATCAATGCTCATCTATGTCAGTGAGATATCGACAGGGGATATGACGGCAAACAACATCCGATAGCAAGAATTGGAAGGTTTTGGAGGAGCCTGGAACTGCCTCTGAATTGCTGTTGTTCTGAGGTTCACGCGGATCCGGGGTAGTAGCACCTGTTAGCCTCCCAGCTATGGGCTAAACAGTTAACACCCAAATTGGGGTCAAAACACTACGAAAGTATGAAAATACATTTTTATAGTAAAAATGCAATCAACATATTTTCATAGTAAAAAAAGTACCAGCAATATATTTTTGCAAAGCAAATTACCCTTGATCCCAGGAAAATTAAATTTCGGCATTAAATGATTCATTAACAAATACAGAAAACGAACAATGAGACATTAAAAGAACATAAGGAAAATTTATTCCTTTTATTTGCCTGAAGAGGGTCACGAGAGTGGAAACGCGTGTAGCAGAAATATGAAGAATAAAATATAATATATATACTAAAACTAATCTACATTATAACCAAAAACGCTTGCGGTTTCTTTCTTGAAGCAACAATTTTCCCCAAAGAAAAGGTTGAAGAGAAAACGATATACATAGGAATATCGGCGGGAGCAAAAAAAAAAAAATGGATTACTCTTTCAATGTACTGTCTATGAATTTTTCCAATTGACTGTTTCATAGAAAATACCCAAAACTCCACCGAATTTCAAATTAATTTCTTCGTAGATTGTTCAGACATTTAGATATTTATCAAACCTTAACCTCCCAAATATGCACGTTAAAGTAACGCCAATTAACAGCGTCTAAGAATTTGAATGAAACCTGTCGTGTAATTGATTGGGGTTGTTGTAGCTTCTTCCTTTAATGTTGGTCTTATATCTAGAGACGAGACGCGTTAAATTTGAGCAACATCTAGCCGACACACTGGGGTTAAAAATAGGAAATTGAAATGATACATATGACACACTCATATCCTCCCTCCCACCTCACTTCCTCACTTCGTTAATTTTACGTATACTTGATGAGGTCCGTCAAAAACGTGTGAATTTCTTTTCATTTTTCATTTCAGCTTTTGGAAGTAAAGTGTGATGATCCAGAACCCCGTTAAAGGGGTTATGGTGAAATAGCTTATTACATGGAATCTTAACGTGGTCTGTCTTTTATTCAAACATATCTGCTCTGAATTTTACATTGAGCTCTCTGGATATCATCCTCCTCGGGTCTACCCATACGGATTACCTAAGTTTGCATAAACTATATATATATATATATATATATATATATATATATATTATATGCGCGGTACTTATTGGAAAGCACTCAATATCAGTGATAGAGCTAACATATTTAGTTGGATTGATGAGAGTTTGTGACCCGGTGCTTCACGCTATTTGCGATTGTCAGACAAACTGATTAATTTTTTAAACTTTGAATTTATATATGGTTGCGTATATCGGTGTTTTTATGGTAGTGGGAGGAAAAAAATCGTTGGAACGCCACTCATACGTACGCAAACATGCATACACGCACGTACACTCATTGGCGTACGCGCGCGCACACACACACACACACACACGCACGCTCACTCACCGGATATCACATAAACATATGTGGACAGTGTGAGATTGGGTACGCCTACTTATATATGTGTCGTTGCACACACACACATACGCATTTGATCGCTGATGTATTCCCTGGGTGTTTACTTCAATGTCCACTTATATATCTGTGTGTCTGTCTGTCTGTCTGTGTGTCTGTCTGTCTGTATCTATCTATCTATCTATCTATCTATCTATCTATCTATCTATCTATCTATCCATATCTATCTATATCTATATCTATCTATATCTATCAATATACATCTATGTTCGCACCTATCGACAAATATGACTTTCACTTTTATATAAAAGTAAAAGTTTATTCAGTTTTTATAAACTTCATACAGAGGAACAGAGATGCGAAGACATTTGGTTTTGAAATTAAGATTCATATGTTCAAAATTTTATTATGAAAATCCAGTAGAAATATAATTTGAACAAATAATACGTTTT
>CAHIKZ030004234.1:807500-920000 GCA_903632075.3 Acanthosepion pharaonis
GTCTGTTTCATGCTAGACGGTGGCCTGACGATTGCATCTAGCATGAAACAGACTGTCGCCTCTAAGTGTTGACTTCATGTTATGTTCACTTATATATATATATATATATATATATATATATATATATAGATAGATAGATAGATAGATAGATAGATAGATAATATTAGTGGAAAATATACATACATATGCAAAATATATAAATACCCATACATGTATATTTTTAGGTCATAATTTATTCATTTGGAATCGTAAATACGATCCAATTCATCAGACCTACAAATTCAAAAAGAAAACAGAAAAAAAACAACTCCGGAAATTAGAGAAAGTGTAAGTATGAGGAGGAGGGAGATTAAACCTTAACAGAGAGAATTTTAGGAGAGATGGGTAGAAGGGGTTTAAATAAGAGAAAAGAATGAATGTTTTCGGATGTCTAATGCATAAAGATATATTTCGTGGTGACATACACACACCATCGACAATCTAATGCTAGAATAAGAGGGAGGGAAAGACGAGGTGGGGGAGAGAGATGGGACGAAGGAAACATGAACACCGTTTTGTAACATGTTGTCACTTATGTCAGTTCCATCTTAGTCCAATAACATCGGGCATGACATTTTAATGGAATGACTATTATATTTATTATGTTTATCTCTAAATGTATCATTGTGTACGTTTATGTGATGCGCTATGTATTTATAAATATATATATATATATATATATATATATATATATATATATATATATATTTTACACGGCCAAATGTTTGAAATGTTACTTATTTAGATTTTAAATTTTGATTTTATGTATATATATATATATATATGTGTGTATGTTTATGGATATGGATATGTATGTATATGTATGTATATATATATATATGTATGTATATGGATATGTGTATATATGTGTATATATGTATGTATATGTATTTAAGTGTGTATATATGTATGTATGGAGGTGTTTTGTATGTATGTATATGTATATGTGTGTGTGTATGTGTGCATATGTGTATATGTATATATGTATGTGTGTGTGTGTATATATACATGTGTATGTGTATGTATGTGTATGTGTGTGTATATATTTGTATCTTTAGGCAGCAATCCTTCCTTTATGCATGTTTCATTGAAAACGACAGACAAGGTACTACGGTTGAGCTTTTTATTTAATTTGTCCAGAAAAAAAAGCTCTTGTCAGAACACAAGAAAAATTAAATAAAAAGCTCAACCGTGTATATATATATATATATATATATATATATATATATATATATATATATATATGTGTGTGTGTGTGTGTGTGTGTGTGTGTGTGTGTGTGTGTGTGTATGTGTATATATATATATATTTATATATGTATATGTGTATGTATGTGTATGTGGGTATATATGTATATATGTGTGTATACTTAGCTGTGTGTGTATGTGTGTATATGTGTGTGCATATGTAGGGGTGTGTATATAGGTATATGTATGTGTAGGTATGGATGTACTTGTATGTGTATAGATGTATATTTGTGTATACTTATATGGATGTATGTATGTGTAGATGGATGGACATATATGTAGATGGACGTATATGTAGATGTGTATATATATATATGTGTGTGTATGTTTTGGTATGTATGTACTCATATATATTTGTATATGTATGAATGTATGTGTGTATATATATATATATATATATATATATCGATTTAAAGAAAATGAATTTCTTTTGTATGACCATTTTTTTTTTTTTTTGCAGGACCTAGGTACCTTTCGGCCAACGCTTCATCAGGGTCTTTCGTTGGCAAATGATTTTAAACAAACAATGAAAATGAAAAGAACGACAAAATGGTATGGTTGGAACACGTCTAAAATTTTACGAAGATATATATACGTAAAATTAAAATAAATTTACGATTAAAATAAATGCGTAAATAATGAATTAATAATAATGAACCAACCTGAGCAGTAAGATAGGAAAATAAGTTGCTCATATATCAAAAAAATAAATTTAGCGATCGTGAAAAATTCTCCTTTTGTTTAGAAAGCGATGGTTTAAATAATTTGAGGCAGATGGCTTCCAAAAAGACAGATGATATTTGGACCTGCCTACGCATATAATTGAAAACGAGTCCATTGTGAAACGTTTTGAGCATGACTCATTTTCTAATAGGTGTTATTTGATCGCCGAATCGTGAGCTCATTGCGAAACACGAATGCGATTATCTAAATTTAATTTAATGTGTCTGGGTACATGTTGTCCGATTCTTGTTTCCAAACGAAGACATGTTCGCCCTATGTATTCAACTTCCCTCTGACATTTGAATTTATATATAATCGAACTTTTTATTATGATAGGGCAAACGATCCTTGGAAAAAGACGGGAAAACAGTACAGTACCAAAGACAACACGTACTTTGGCCGAAAAGAAGGTAGCAGAAACAACATCTAAAACTTTATCAGTGAAAAGTTTACATTTTCTGCCCATAAAGGTAATTTCAGATAAATAGGGCAAAGACCTGGGCCAAATTTTGGGGCATATTGAAATTCTCTATTTTTCCTCTTTATTGTGCGGTCAACAATGTTGGCTGGAAAACCATTGTTGATGAGAATGTCTCGAATTTTGTTCAACTCTTGTTGAAGTGTGCTAGAGGAACAAATTAATAAAGCCCTATGAACTAAGGTCTTAACCAGATTTATTTTTCTGGTATGGGGGACAAATGAGTTCCAATTAGTGACAAATTAACACAATTATTTCTTTCAACCCACATGATGTATCGTTCTCTTGTGGGCGGAATCAAGAGACATCTTTCGTTTTTGGCTTTTTTCCGTTTTTCGAAATATCTAGCTAAATGCAGATTAGATTTCGAAGAGAGAACCTTTGCAAAAGACAATAATTACATTAACGTTTTAATCAGAAAACGATTTGGTTTCGAGAATTATTCTTTGGACAGGCATATAATTAACCTGTCTAATAGTAATCTTTCTGAGATAGAAAAGGTAGTTTTGTCTAGAGGTTTGGATTTTTGTATTCCCCCCTCGAAATATAAACAAAGCTGAAGTTTTTTTAAACCAGAAAATTTGAAGTTATGGTTTCGCAGTTGCTTCATCTTGTTCCTTCCTCCACGGACCAATTTACATTTTGCAGAAAATCGAAAAAGATAATTTTTGGAAACAGCTTAGGACCACAAAGTTTTGTTTCCACACCAATCGAACGTGACATGGTCGTCCCATTTTATCGCGTTCATTATAAAAATGAGCATCAAATCTTTCTGAAAACTCGTAATGATATCTACATTACCAAACCAGACAAAGGTGTTGGTGTAGTCATTATGAACAAGAGTGACTATGTCAATAAAATGAATGTCATTCTAGGAGATACTTCAAAGTTTCTAGGAACAAATTGGTCCTTCCTCAACACATGACCGTACCGACAAACTGGTAAAACTGCAGAAACGGTTATTAGAATAAACATAAAAATAATTTTATATGTAAAGATACCTACAACAGGATTAGACCCCCAGGTTCCCAAGACCCAGACTTTATGGGTTGCCCAAAATTCACAAAAATAAACTTGCCGTTACGTCCATTTTATCTCTGTGGGTTCGGCACAGCATAAGCCAATGTACGTGTTGTGGTTATCAGAGTTAATTAAACCTATTTGTGACAATTGTTCTCAACCGAAAAAGTTCGATTATATAAATCCGTTTGTTAACCTTCTCTAAACTCATGGTTTAGGGCGAACATTTCTTTTTCAAGAATCGCGACGCCAACATGTCCCCCAAAAGCTGTTTCCAAAATTGATTTACAAATTAAATTTAGATAATCGTCAAATTCGTGTTTCGAAATTTCAACATTCGATTACGATTAGACAGGTTAATTAATTTACGTCTAAAGAAAATCCCAAATGCTCAAACGTTTCACAATGGTTCTCTGTTTTCAATTTTAGATATCGAAAAAAAAAAGCCAAAAACGAAAAGGCTCTTGAGGTCAAGAAATATCATCTATCTATTTTGGAAGAACCATCTGTCCCCATACCAGAAAAATTATTTAAACCATCATAGGGCTTTCTAAACAAAAGGAGACATTTCACGTTCCTCTAAATTTTTTTTGATATAACAAATTGAGCAATATTTATCCTATCTTCTGCTCAAGGTTGGTTCATTATTATTAATTTATTTACGCCATTATTTTTTCCGTCTTTTTAATCGTTTGCCCTAAATTTATAAAAAAGTTTTAATTTTACGTATATATATATCTTAAAATTTTAGACATCAAATGTACCCATACCATTTTGTCGTTCTTTTTCATTTTCATTGTTTGTTAGAAAAAGTCATCAAAATTTGCCAACGAAAGACCCTGATTTATTTGAAGCCACGAAAAGGTTCTAGGTTGCAAAAAAAAAATTTTGGTCTACAAAAGAAATTTTCATCTTTTCTTTAAATCGATTCATTATTTATATATATATATATATATATATACATATAGGTTTAAATATACAAATATATTTGTCGTTCTTTTCATTTTCATTGTTTGTTTAAAATCAAACATACAAACACATATATATATATATACACATCTACATATATCCATATATATATATATGTCCATCCATCTACATACATACATCCAAACATACACACACATAAATATACATCTATATACACACAATGTACATCCATACCTACACATACATATACCTATATACACACCATCCATACATATGCACACACATATACACACACATACACACACAATTAAGTATACATACATATATACATATATACCCACATACACATACATACACATATACATATATAAAAATATATATATATATACATACACACACACACACACACACACACACACACACACACACACATATATATATATATATATATATATATATACACGGTTGAGCTTTTTATTTAATTTTTCTTGTGTTCTGACAAGAGCTTTCTTTTCTGGACAAATTAAATACTCAACCGTAGTACCTTGTCTGTCGTTTTCAATGAAACATGCATAAAGGAAAGATTGCTGCCTAAAGATACAAATATATACACACACATACACATACATACACATACACATGTATATATACACATACACACACATACATATATACATATACACATATGCACACATACACACACATATACATATACACATACATACATAAACACCTCCATACATACATATATACACACTTAAATACATATACATACACATATATACATATATACACATATCCATATACATACATATATATATATATATATATACATATACATACATATCCATATCCATAAACATACACACATATATATATATATATACATAAAATCAAAATTTAAAATCTAAATAAGTAACATTTCAAACATTTGGCCGTGTAAATATATATATATATATATATATATATATATATATATATATATATATTTTATAAATACATAGCGCATCACATAAACGTACACAATGATACATTTAGAGATAAACATAATAAATATAATAGTCATTCCATTAAAATGTCATGCCCGATGTTATTGGACTAAGATGGAACTGACATAAGTGACAACATGTTACAAAACGGTGTTCATGTTTTGAATCGTTTCTTATGTCTACATTTAGAGAATATCTCATTACGAAGATTCAGCAGCTCATCTCGGTTCTTATCTTTGATAATGAAGATTTTTTCCGCCATATATATATATATATATATATATATATATATATATATATATATATATATACACACACACACTCACATGTCTTTGTATTTTTCCAATTTTTGAATATATACTGCCCCTGCGCTAGGGTGACTCGCAAATTGGTGAAGCGTTCCATATTTTTTAGGAGGTACGTTGGACTAGTGGATAGCGACTCGGATTGAAGAATCGGATTCTCGTCGAATCCATTGCATTCACTTACGTGCTAATACCCTTGGGAAGCGTATTAATCCTTTTCTTCTCCCTCCAGCTTTGGGCAAAGAGAAGGGCAAATAGCTGCACAAAGCCTTCACCATTATAATCAAGAATATTCCGAGCAACTGAGCTGCTTGATCCTCATCCATCGAATACGACGGGAGAGTCCACCATATGTATATATGTGTATATATATATAAATATGTATGTATATATGTGTGTGTGTGTGTATGTATGTGTATGTATGTATATATGTATGTGTATGTATGTATATATGTATGTGTATATGTATGTATAAGTATGTATATAGGTATGCATGTATGTATGTATACATGTATGTATATATGTATTTATATATGTATGTATGTATGTATGTATATATATATCTGTATCTATAAATGGCATTTTGTTAGTGTGTCTGTGTGTTTGTCACTTTGTTACCTCATCCCGAGCAAACCGTTCGTCCGATTGGCATGAAAATTCACACACAGATCGGAAATTCACGGCATTCGTACTTGACGTCTTCGATTTTTCGATCGTCCCTCCGATTTTGGAAAAAAAATCGGTAAAACCGATAGGGTGTCGAATATTGATTCGAAAGAAAATCATCAGTTTTTCAGTGATAGTTTTCACAAATTACAAGTGATATTCACGCAAACTGCAAGGAATTTATATGAAAATCATGTTGAGCATTAGTTTTATCAACAGTTATTAGTTGCTGACCTTTTTCTTCAATATCGGTATCAATTATCGGAAAAATCGATAACATTCCACTTTTGACTTACAATTCAATTCCAGTCAAGCTGATTTTTGGCTATATTTTTCTCAAATGGCGAAGAATTTTCACCAAAATTACGTTGAGCATTGTTTTTATCAACAGTTATGTGGTGCTGACATTCATTTTCAATATCGATATCAATTACTGGGAAAAATCGATACAATCGATTACTTTGGGACATCCGATTCAAGTCCAGTCTAGCTGATTTTTGGCTATATCTTTCGCAAATGGCGAAGAATTTTCAGCAAAATTCCCGTTGAGCATAGTATTTACCGACAGTATTGAGGTGCAGACTTTCGTTTTCAATATCAGTTTCAATTATCGGATAAAAATCGATGAAATCCTACCACTTTTGACTTCCCATTCAGATCGAGTTTACCTGAATTCGGTGATGTTTTTTGCAACTTGCTTGGGATTTTGATTAACTTTATCGGCTCTAGTCGTGACAATTAAACACTTTTGCCCTGTGAGATCCTTTGTGACCAACTAATACTTGAGAGAAGTCGATACAATCATGTTTTCATCGGAATTTGCGAATACACTAATCAAACGTATGTTCAACTGAGACGTCTACATTACAGACTCTACAGCTGATTGTTATTCCCACACGCGTGACCAGGCTTAACATAGCGGTATCTCATTGCCAGATTGTAATACACAGTCGCTGATTGGTGTTCGAGACCCTTGAATGCTCGCTGATTGGCCAGTAATACTTCGCATTTGAACTTGCTGTGCACAGCTGTGAGACGAAGGTCTCACTTCTGCTTCTGTTACGCCGCCATCCGGTTGATACGATAGGCTCCTTCAACTGATCATTTCTCCTACCGCAAGTTGTATCTTACGTTTGTGTTTTCCGTTTGTCTGTCTAACTACATTTTTCCAACTACCATAAACTATTTATTCAGTTGTTTTACTTAAATACCTGCCTTCCCGATTCTGGCTCATGCTTTGCGATACTAAGTTAGACTTTTTACTCCCGCAATTGAGCAACCCTAATGAACCACTACTAGCATCACTCTTCCACATGCCTCCAAAAAGGAGGATACGTCTTAGCCTTCGGTCTGAACGAGCCTCCGCTATGAGGGCAAGAAGAGCCCGCGAGTCCCAAGAGCAGACTACAATTCGACTATCATAGGCCACTCAACGCAGCGCCCTAACGAAGGCCTCGCAGTCACAAGAGGAGCGTGTCACCGGCTTTGCTGGGAAAGCTGCCTACAGGGCTTCGTTGCGGTCAAGGCTCAAGAATGCACAACGGTCGAGTATAGACGCACAGTCTTCCGCAATCGCCACTGCATCTCGGGCTTCCGACACTCATCATCAAAGGCTTCTTCGTAACGTAAGAAACGCTGCTGCCACTGCGAAATCAAGGGAAATAGAAACACTTGACTGTAGGCGCGCCCGTCAATCCAGGGAGGTTGCTGCAACAGCGACTGATAAGGCTGCTGAGACTTCGCTCCGTAGGTCTGTTCGAAATGCTACGAATGCTGACACCACTGCCAGCTCGAGGGCAGCTGAAACATTTGACCGAAGGCGCGCGCGTCAATCCAGGGACGCTGCTGCAACAGCTACCTAGCTGTTGCAGCAGGGAGTTCGAGACAGAGCTGCAGCGGGCAAACCGCAATGCCCGCAACGCTGCAGTGACTTCTGCTGCCAGAAACTCCGTGGGCCCACAGACAAGGGCAATCAGACTTTCAAGGACTGCTACAAACATGGCCGCTGTGCGCTTATCTCAAACTCCCTAAACTCGCAGCATACCCCTCGACGGCGACATTCAGCGCCTTGCGGCCCCCCCGTAGTATTATCTGTCCCAGTAGCTCTTTTTGGTCTTTCTTAGCTTTCATTTACGACCCCGACATTAATTTAACTACGGGTGACGACATCAATGTAGGGTCCTGACCTGCGTTTGCCAAAACGCCCACAAATGGGCAGGAAACCTGCCGCCTGCTCCTCAAAGTTCGACTGCCACCTCTGCATGAACCACCTACCCCGTTGAGGGGACTAATAGCCGGCTCCCATCCCGACTCTAGCCACTTCCTTAATACAATTAGGCAATATATTTGGGGCTCAGGTGGTTCGAGAAGTGGGTTGGATGCCCACTTTCAAATTACAGGGGCAGGTACGCCTAAATTCCTTCAACTGTACTTTATTGCAGACTACAACCTATAGGCCGAAACCCGGATTGGTGTTTTGCCGCCGTTGGGAAGAGTTCCTCGCAGGGATGTCATACTACTACTTCAGGACATGCTTCACGAGGTTAACAGCTACATTCGCAGTTTCAAATATGCTTTGGAAAATGCTCCATTTCCTTCCTTCAGCATTGTAATTGACGTCGAAAAACGGCCTCAGGATGAACACGAACGCTGCTACAATGCTCCTGCGTGCAACGAAGTGGCCGCTATTATACATGGGGAGCAAGCCCTCGCTCGAGATATTGTCCTCAAATCAAGAGGTGGCGCGGATTTCAGAGACCCATCTATCATATGATGCATTGCAGTACCCTTTACTTTACCCTTATGGTGACGATAGCTACCACTTCGGCATTCCACTTCATACTCCGGGTGGCCAACCTGAAACGTCTTCCAAAGCCTTATCGTGCCAGGCCTTCTACTCATACCGGTTCATGTTTAGGAATGGAGACTTCAACCTGCAGGGAGATTTTCCACCAGTTTGCGGTTGACATGGCCGCTAAGATGGAATCGGTGAGGCTTTGTTTTATACGGAATCATCAGAAACAGCTGCGCTCAGACTCCTACGTACGCGACAGCCTTCGAAATGAAGTCAATCCCCGCGACCTAGGGAAGCTGTGCATTCTTCCCTCTACCTACACTGGGGGCCGGCTTTACATGCATGAACGCACGCAGGACGCTATGACATACGTTAGGCAATATGGGTGGCCAGACTTATTTATAACGTTTACCTGCAACCCCAAATGGGTTGAGATAATGCGTGAACTCCTACCCGGACAGGATTACACTCACAGACATGACATTACCGGCCGCGTATTCCGCTTAAACTGGGAAAACTTAATAGTGAAGTGGCGAGTCCGACAATGAAAATGCAACCACTATTTTACATTGCCAAAATGAAAAACCTTGACCGATTATGAATGGGTGGCAGTCTTCGGGTAAGCACGAAGCAGCAACACAGCAGCCACATATTGCAACCGGTTGCCCTTGATCTCATTGATTTTTCTACCAGTGAGATTCCCGGCCTATCAGTGACCTCAACAACTATACATATATATATACATATATATATATATATACATATATATATATACATATATATATAAACATATATATATATACATATATATATATATATATATATATATATATATATATATATATATATATATATATATATATATATATATATATATACATATATACATATATATATATATATATATATATATATATATATATATATATATATACGTATAAAATCATTACGTTAAACGAAGAGAAGAAAAATAAATAGCGGAAGTCAAATATAGCAGAATGAAGCAACGAAAGTAGTTGATGCCATGAAAACACAATAAGGAAAGGAGGAGAGTTAAGCGAGAAAGAAAAGTAGAATGAAGAAAAAAATAACGTAATTTTGGCAATGCAACAATAACAAAAGGGTGTAAGTCAATTAAACAAAAACAACAATAAATTTTGGATGGAAAGAGAGAATTAAGGATTGACAGACGAATGGTGGGTAAAATTGAGAGATCTATGAGAACCGTTGAACAAACGACATGTGCTCTCTCGCCAGCGAACCTACCAATTACTCCCAACAAAGACACAACAGGCAAGGACTGAGGCATAACGTTGGCTATTAAGGCAACAAAGCAAAATAAACGATATGTTTTTTTTGTATTTATGCCGATCAGGCTCAATGAAACATTGCTTCATTTGATTTCGCCAATATCTGCCTGGTTTGTGATCCAGGGCTGAGCGTTGGCTTCAATGAGCTGAGATAACAAGGAGAGATTTCAAAAGTTTGCGGGGAAAACTATCAAGCGTTTAACGAGGCTAAATCTAGCCATAATAGGTACACCTTGCTCGCCGATTTCCCGATAGACGTGCGCATGCGTAATCATAGCATGGCTTCCAAATGATATCTTGTCAAACAAACGGCTTGCAATCACGTTATAACTGACTGTATAATTTTTGTCGGGGGTGTGGGTTTTGCTAACTGAACGGTTTTGCGAAGTTAAACAAGGATAGAATATAATTCACTAAAATATTTTACATGACTATTGGATAGATTTTAAAGAACTTTAGCATCATTAGCGTTAAAAAAATGCATTAATATTTATTATGTATATATGATTGGAAATAACAGAAATTAATGATTTTTTAATATCAAAGGAAGTCGATAATGCCACTAAGACGCAAAAAGTTGCTGGATGTGGAAGAGATTGAGAAAACTTTAGAATAAAATTTAGACTCATTCCTAAACAGGAATCAAGGGATAATTCCGGTTCAAAAAACGGAGAGTGGGAAGCGGGATTTGAGGAAGACTGTGATACATAAAAATTCTAATTAGATTAAACTTCTAAAATATGCATAAGAAATGTTTTTGCCTGGTCTTTAATACTGGCTGTTAGTATTGATACTGCATGTGTCGTCTCCCGTCATGACGTGGAGATCATGGCTCTCTACTGTTAGACATTTCCATGACGGTCGTCCTTGAGTATTGAATCTAGAGGTTGGCAGTGAATATTTCGGAGACAGTAGGAAAGCGTACTTTAGGTTCGCAGTGGATATCACAGCAGAGTGTACTTCATCCTTCCTGGTTGCCTTTGGTCCTTCCGGTAGACGAAATAAGATGGCCGCCTTTTATACATGATGAATACAGTGTAGTGCGGTTTCGGATTGGTCAACCTTCCATTGGTCGACTATAAAGGGAATAAGTCATTCTGACTCGCTCACTAGTTATACTCTTATATACCCAAAAAAACCGTAACAGCCCCCCCCCTATTTTGGGTATATAATGGAATCTTCGTTCAAAATATTAGTAAAGTTAATAAATACTTTAATTCCAAAAATAATGTTTTTTTTTTTTTTTTTTTTTAAAAAGGGTAATATTAATATGTAACAAATACTTTAATATTCCAAATTTTATTTTTATGTTTTTTTTTTAATATTTTCTTGAAAGTTAATATTCACAAAATTAGTCATATCACTTTGTTCACAGTTAAATACTTCGGGTTAATAGAACATGAACAACAATACTATAAGTTTAGATTGCGATCACAGCAAAAAGTGGAAAGAATTGTTACTTTACCCATAGTTGGGACCCATTAAAATAGTTATTATTACTCCGGTTCAAAGTGATCCAGAAAAATCATTTATTATTTTATCCATAGCTGGGCTCATAACCTATGTTAGACATTTCCATGACGGTCGTCCTTGAGTATTGAATCTAGAGGTTGGCAGTGAATATTTCGGAGACAGTAGGAAAGCGTACTTTAGGTTCGCAGTGGATATCACAGCAGAGTGTACTTCATCCTTCTCCTGGTCGCCTTTGGTCCTTCCGGTAGACGAAACAAGATGGCCGCCTTTATACA
Source organism: Acanthosepion pharaonis (assembly GCA_903632075.3). Taxonomy (NCBI): domain Eukaryota; kingdom Metazoa; phylum Mollusca; class Cephalopoda; order Sepiida; family Sepiidae; genus Acanthosepion; species Acanthosepion pharaonis. The sequence continues at coordinate 819,750 of CAHIKZ030004234.1, forward strand.
TGATGAATACAGTGTAGTGCGGCTTCGGATTGGTCAACCTTCCATTGGTCGACTATAAAGGGGAATAAGTCATTCTGACTCGCTCACTAGTTATACGCTTATATACCCAAAAAACCGTAACATCTACAACTTCCGATATTTTTGTCACTTTTAGCAATGCTTATCTTCTTACTATTCCCTTCCATCTCTCTTCTGCCTTTCATTTACACAATACTGTCCCTCTTGCTTGCAATATATCCTGTGAGTGTCAACTTCTCCAAGTCATCTTCCCTTATTATATGTCCCTAGAAATTTCAAATATTTCTCTCTGATTCTTTTTTTCTTTCGAGTTTATTTAAAACGTCTTTCTTTGATCATATATTATGTTCATTATATTCTGCTGTGGGCCTGTTTAGGGGCCCAGAACGGAAGACAAAGGTAGGTTGAAAAAGTATATTGAAGATATATACAAAACAATAGTGTTAGTAATAAGGAGATTAGCACTGCGTTATACTACTCCACTACTCTTGACACTCTGCGCCCCCGTGCGACTCTCGCAGTTTGTATTTATGAGAGAAGGAAGAGTTCATTATACTCTAAGAGGATTGACAACAACATATTCATAGATATCGTCCTATAGAACCACATTTCTGTTGCTTCAATAAGCTCTCCATTTATAAGAAGGTTCTCCAACATTTCACTGCCATATATCCGTCCTGCGTATGACGATAAACTATGCCTGGCAATAAGGCCTCTGATTGGTAGGTTTTGAGAGGCGTGGAACCAGCTGTTAATTGCTGTTGCTTCCAGGTTTACTCTGAACCGGGGTGGTGGTAGCACCTGTAAGGGTCCCAGCTATGGGCAAATAGTTAACGCTCAAACTGGGGTCAAAACACTATGACAGTATAAAACTAAATTTTTATAGTAATAAATATCAGCAATACTATTTGAAAAAAAAATTACCAGCAGTACATTTTAGAAAAAAAAAATATCTAGCAAGACATATTTGAAAAAAAATATTACCAGTAGTATATTTGACTCTCGACAAAAACCCTTTTGACAAAAATACGTCAATGAAAACTCATCTAAAAATTGATTTCTTACAAAGAATACATATTCTATTCATACGAACCTATCCTCTTGTTGGAATTAAATACCCATTGATGTTGATATGCCGTAAAACAATAAACCAAACCAATAAATCAAACTGTCCTATATAAGAGAGATAACATATATCAGTTGTACACTCTTTTCTTTGTCTTTGGTGAATTCCTGTTTCTTAATACTTTGCTAAGCTTGTAGAAAGCATATTAACGTAACGATTTGATCAAGGTTTTTTTTCAATTTCAATTATTGAACTAGGTTTTTATTGGAGATCGTTTCTAAATTGACGTTTCTGACTTAAGCTCAAGAAAAGTCATAAACGAAGGCAAAGAAACAAAGAAGTTGTGAGACATAGTTTACACAGGGAATGAAGAAGTTGTCTAATGAAAGGCGAATGATTTGTGTAATTTACTTTAATGCAAATCGATTTGTGTAATGTACTTTAATGCAAATCTAAGTTGAAACCTGTTTTCTCTTAATTTTGCAGACGATGGCAAAAATATTTTGCGTAAAGGCTGAAAAACCGTGATGAAGCCTTTCTATTAATCCACCAGTTAATCTGGCTAGTAAGTAAATCGGGATTTTGCAATGATACAGATGGTTTTAGTCTTCTTAATTATCTACCTGGCACTCTATCTCAGCCTGTTTCTATCTATCTATCTATCTATCTATCTATCTATCTATCTATCTATCTATCTATCTATCTCGTTATTTTCTACATTTTTAATCTATCTTTCTGTCTTCCTTCAATATATGTTTTTCTTATAATTTTCTATATTTTTAATCTCTCTCTCTCTCTTTCTCTCTCTCTCTCTGTATCTATGGCATTCTTTTACTTATATATCTGTCTATCTATCTATCTATCTATCTATCTATCTATTTCTCTCGTTATTTTCTACATTTTTAATCTGTCTTTCTGTCTTCCTTCAATATATGTTTTTCTTATAATTTTCTATTTTTATTTTTCTCTCTCTGTATCTTCTTTTACTTATCTATCTCTCATCTATCTTTCATCTATTCATCTATGTATCTATGGCATTCTTTTACATCTATCTATCTATTATATATCTGTCTATCTATCATTCATCTATCTATCTATGTCAGTCTGTTTATCATATCATCTCTATTATATTATCTATCTCAGTCTGTTCAATATCTATCTATTCATCTGTCTATCCTATCTAATATTCATCTATTCATTCATCTATCTATCTAATTTTCTATATTTTTCATCTATTCATTCTCATCTATCTATCATCTATCTATCTTCTCAGTCTGTTCATTCATATCTATCTATCTATCTATCTATCCATTCATCTATCTATCTATCAGTCTGTTCCATTTACATCTATCTATATATCTGTCTATCTATCATTCATCTATCTATCTATCTATCTATGTCATCTATCTGTTTATATCTATCTATAATTATCAATCTATTCAATCTGTCTATCTATCTATCTTCAATTATCTATCTATCTATGATCTATTATCTATGTCAATCTGTGATATCTATCTATCTATCATCATTATGTCAATCTGTTTAATCGAATCTAATTGTTGCGAATAAGATACACGATCTATCTATCTTTTCTGTACATTTCATATATACAGAATCTGTTTATATCTCGTTATCATGTCAATTGTTTAATTTATTTTTATACGTCAATTGTTTATATCTATATAGATCAATTATTTTGCTTCTGAATTATTGGTGATAGAAAATAAATCGAATTTGTTGCGAATAACAGTGGATTTCATATATACAGAATTTAGATCTCGTTACACAAATTTATTTTATTGACATAGATAGATAGTTGTAGAAGTTTTCACAGTGGAGGTTTTGTATTTCGGTCCTAAAAGGGGTCCGACGTACAAAAACGTTAGGAACTTGAAATAAGAGTTAATGACGCAGCAATCTAGTTGTGATGGTTGATACTTCTATGTCCGACATTGACTGACTCACTCAACACCACTGAGCTCAACTGGCGACCGCTACTACTACTACTACTACTTATTATGTGTAGGAAAGTCTATAAATAATAAAATAGTTACGTTAGGTATAACAGATAGATAGATAGATAGATAGATAGATAGATAGATAGATAGATAGATATGAAGTGACTGAGATAGATATAATGGAGAATGAGATACATTGAGAGGAACAGACTTAAATGCATAGATGTCATATATTGAGGTTTATGGTTATATAGTTATGTTCTAGATAGATAAATAGATACGAACAAATTGAGAAAGATATCTTACAGAATGAAATAACCTGAGCTGCATAGAGAGCATAAGACACTGCCTAGCTACCAGGAAGTCTCACCTGTGTAGAATATTGGCATGTAAGTTTGGCTTGATCATACACACAGACACGGGAGACATTCTAAGATATGTTACATATTCAGTCACTGACGGCGATGTTCGTCGTGATGTAGGAGCTTCCAAACGATTCAAACACTGCCTGTTGCTATCTTTTTACAGTAAGGCTCACACTGTTCAAGGCCCGGGGGTCGCTCGAGGGAGAGGGTTAAGTTAGGAGGCAGTCTGTACAAATAGGAGAGGGATGGTTACCCCTAGACTTGAATTGTAGTGATCGGAGAAACATCCTCTTGGAAGTCGGTTCTACAGAGCAGCGGTTTACAGGAAGAAGCTATTCGAGTGGAAGTTACTTCTTACCGATGGAATACGGAAGAAACGGGAGTGGCTTGCTACAATGAATGTAGCGTGGCGAGTCCTTGCCGTGAGGGTTAGGCTTGGCGGAACCAAAGAATGTAGTTCTTCCGAGTACTTTCCGTGAGATTAGCGATAGAGGAGCGAGAGGTTTACCAGATCCCGCCTGGGAGCGAGACGCTGGAGTGTTGAAAATAATTCGTCTCCTGCAATGACGCGGAGACGCTTTTGTACTCCATCACGGTCTCCCGCCCAAATATGACGACAGTTCTCCATGGCACGTAAATGACTGACAGTTATAAAAAAAAAAAAAACGATACTGACTGGCTATGGTCAACCAATGAGAGACTTTCTAAGATATGTCACATATTCAGTCACTGACAGTTCTCCATGGCACGTAACTGACTGACAGTTATAAAAAAAAACGATACTGACTGGCTATGGTCAACCAATGAGAGACTTTCTAAGATATGTCACATATTCAGTCACTGACGGCGATATTCGCTTTTCATCTACGAGACGTCGTGATGTAGGAGCTCCCCAACGATTCAAACACTGCTTGCTTCTATTTTTTACAGTAAGGCTCATCCTGTTCAAGGCCCGGCGGTGGGAGCGCTCAAGTTAGGTATTTACTTTTATTTCAGTATGCACAACTACATCCGGAAGCAAAACCTCTGATCTGGAGATTGTGAGAAGTATCGAACTATGCTGTTTTTCGCAATTCCACCCTGACCATGGGTGGTAATAGGTGTTAGGCGCCAACCTATGGGAAAATAATTGTTATATAGGAATAAAGTGTTGCTGCCGATACTGGAGTTTGAACACAGATCACCAGAGAGCACAGGCAATCCCATTTGAATAAGTAGATCACGTGATGGTAAACGAAATGTTTATATAGGAATTAGTGTGACATCTAATTGATCACTATTTCTACACTATCCTCTATCACTATACGAAACGCTATTCTCTATATTTTTCCCTATACTATTTCTCTATATTATTCACTACACTATTTCTCTATAGTGAACACTATACGGATTACTATTCGCTGGTTACTATTCGAACGAGTATTACTGAGCAAGTACTACTTGTACGAGTTTTAGCCGAAGGCGTCTGACACCAGTATTGTTCAACGGCTTTTCTATAGTTGTATCTGCGATTACAAAGTCTCTACTACAACGAGCATTACGAAAGTGACAACGAGTATTCGTTAACATTACAAAATGTCAACGAGTATTCGCTGACATCCCAAAAATAATGAAACCTCAAACAAAAACAAAACACTATGAAAGTATGAAAATACATTTTTAGAGCAGAAATACCAGCAATACATTTTTGTGTAAAAAAATTACCAACAATACGCGCATACTAACAGATTTAACAACTTTACCCAAATCCGTTTAAAATACTACCAAGCAACCAATACGGAAGAACTTTCATGACATTAATCCATAAAATATCCTACAATTTCATAAAGGAATCAAACTGCATTCCAAAATACTCCAAATAATTCAACAAAACTCCAACATAGAAACACACATATTAACGCCTCTAGTAATCATGTCTGCACAGAGATGTACCGGATGTAACAGCAAAATTGTCCATTTGTTAGATTAAGATTTGAATCGTTGTATCTTAGAAATAAGTGAAGATATCATACTAGAATTCTCTGAGTTTTTTTTTTAACACCATTAGTCTCTACTTTATGCAATAAGAATGTATAATTACTTTCCAAGCGTAACAGAAAAAAAACCGTGATGAAATCGATCATGAACAAAAATGACATGTTCATCATTAATTAATCATAGCCAAGGATCGGAAGATCATGAAAGATTGAAATTAAGTTAATATATATATATATATATATATATATATATATATTATTTTTTTTTTCCAGGATTATTTTCCAAATTATTCAAGATGATCTTCGCACTCTGCCTTTCTAAGCTTCTGTCCTGGAATAACAAAATGCTTCACACGTTTCACGTACGATTTCATTTTCAGTTTTTTTTCACTGTTCTTTGGAGTGTCATAGTTAAAACTCCCTTCTAACGTGCCAAACGTCTTATCGATTTAGTTGGATCTTTTCTAATTGATTTCAAGTTGAAATGATGATCTTTCTTCCTGTTGTGACCTCCTTATCTATTTTCCTCTGTAGTGTTCCCTTTTTAAAAATTATTCACCGATCGCTTGATGGTTCTTGAATGGACTTGGAAGGTGGAGGCCAGAGTATGAATGTTGATACTATTACTGAAAGCCTGAATGATCTTTTTACTCCCACCATTGCTCATTTAGGGAAGACAGTGGGGCTGACACAAAACAATTTTAACCTGTTCTCTTTGTAGCTGAACAACTAAACGTTTTTTAGTGATTATTACGACAAATGGTGTCAAGATGGCTAAACAGTTTTTCTGAAAATGTGGAAAAAAGAAACTCAATTAGTTTAGTTTTTAGGTTAGATATTAAAAATTTTGTGGGATGGACAATTATGCTGTTACACGTTTTAGACAATTTTTCTGTTACACCCGGTATATGCACAAAACCTGAGTATCGTCTACCATGTATTCACTTGTGAAAGCAGAATAACATATATCGTTTTTTATTACTTACATGTTCCCCACAAAATTAAATTTTGGCATTAAATGAGCTATAAATGCCGTTAAACATCAAATCAATCAATCAATTTTGTCTGTTTTGTTTATTTTTCATTTTTTCTTCCTCTTATTGCTTTTTATTAAATTTAGCGTCGTCAGGCAGACCATATCGGATATCCGACGCTGATTGTCTCCAATATAATCTTGTCTTTGGGTCGAACTAGCCACCTACGGTTCTCCGAGAGGCGTCCTTAAATGATAAGCAGTTTTCTATTTGACATTTATTTAGGAGGCATAAGGTTCCCGATGTAGAGCACGGAGCGAATATTAAATTGATTTCAATAACAATGGTCTGCTAAAGTAAGCTTTGAAACACTCTTCCAAAACGAGACACCATGGCGTGATTTATTGCTATCTCCTAAATTTAGCTGTCCAAGGGTATAACGATGAAACATAATGACCTCCGTGACAATATTGTTATTTCTCCCTCGCGACACGACATTTTTTTCTTGCTTTTTGATTTACCTTTTTTCCTTCTTCTTTATTATTTTATCTTTTTTTATTTTACTAATATTTTTTGTTGTGATGTGAGGTCTGGCAAGACACAACACTTAACTCGACAGAATCAGTCGTGATAGTAGTATTTAATACTCGGCTAGACAAGTCACTAGTATTATCTTCCTCAATGTTTCCTGGAATTGTTGTTGCTGTTTCTGTTCTTTTTGTCGTTGTTCTTGCTGTTGTTTTATTTTTTCCAGCATGACTGCTTTCAAGTCGTCCATTTTTAATTGTTGGACTTGAAAATTTTCTTTTCCAAAGTATATTTCAGATGTTTTAATGTTCCCAGCGTTATTTGTTTTCGACGTACTGATTTTAGATGCTGAAAAAAAAAGAATCTTTCTCTACCACTGTTATAATAAATAATTAATCACATTGGTCGCCAATTATCGTGATGTGGGGTCTGAAAAGTCTCAACACTTAACTCGACATAGTTGTGATAGTAATATTCAATATTCATTTAGAAAAGTCACTGCAATATCTTGTTTGTACGCATCAAACTATCTTCATTTAGAGCTTCTTGTCAAGTTCAGCTGTTATCGCCATGATTGCAGAACGAATGACTTATTGCAGTACATGGCACTCATATATTATCTTCTTCATTAATGTTGTGGTAAACCCTCTTACAGTATAATGAACTCTTCCTCTTTTCATAAATACAAACTGCGAGAGTCGGATGAGAAGAGGGTGAAGTGGAGTGGGGTAGTAGACGCAGTGCTAATCTACTTATTACTAACACTATTGTTTTGTATATATCTTCAATATACATTTTCAACTGACCTTCGTCTTCCCTGTCCTTCTTTCTGGCACATAAACAGGCCACAACAATTAACTTTTAGAATATTATAGAATCAGGTCAATACTATTTCATTTTCAAAGGGTGTTTGTATTAAATATCAAATTAATAAAAGAAATATTACAATTGCCATAGAAAAACATTATTTCATAATTTCCATAAAATTCCTCCCAGGACTACTTATCATGAATGTATCAGTTCATTCCTGAAAGTAAGATAGGTAACTGGCTCTTAAGAAAAGGGTTTTAAAGAGTGGTATATGATCTTTCGTCTCATTAATGTGGTTTTTCTTAATAAAACATCAAGTCGTTTTATATTCTACGAGATTTAGCAAGCAGAATCGACCTCAAAGATAAGTCGCATCACGTAGCCTTCACAGAGTGAAGTCTCGGTAGGGTCAATAGTTTGGAGAGCCGAGTTCAAATTCCAGACGAGTTCATTTGCTAATACCCTTGGGTAAGGTATTAATCAATCTCTTCTCTCTGCAGCTATGAGGAAAGTTAGGAGGACAGACTGGGTTCTATAGCATTGGATGGCAACTATTGTTGAAGGAAACTATGAATTTAAACTGGATCGTGTTGTCCTATACATGCAGCTGGGGGACCGAATGTGAGTCCAAATTCCAACTGAAACCCCATTTACAAGTCCAAATGAATACGATCTTTGCTACGCTTGATCAGCTTTCGTTCGGGTGCGGCATCAAAGGGAGCCCAATGTTCCATAGGGAAGGATAGACTTACAATCCTTGACAGCCTTCTTGACTGGACGTTGCGTTACTGAGTTGATCATAGTGACTAACCATGTCAGTAATGTCAAAACTAGTCATATTGCTAGATTCATTTACATTCATTTCTCTATGGCATTTTGTTTGTTCACTAACAATAGAAGAGGCATTCAAAAACTTCATGCAAAAATGGAATTAAAAACAAGCATTTTAAATCATTATCTTTGTTTCTCTATCAACATCAAGACAAATATCTAAGTAGCCAGGTATTTATATAATCCGTGAATTGATTAATCACCTTTAGTCTTGACCGGTTGTTTTTTTTTCTTTAACTGAAATCTTTCTACCTTTTGTGTAACAATTGCTTTGATTGAGCTTTGTTTGTTGTACCAACTTTTGTCATGGGTCCTTACCTATAAATAGAGAATGAACTCTTCCTAACACTATGTATACTACGCCTCTCAAGAGAGAGGGTCGACTCAAGCCGAGCTTCTCGACTTGACGGTCGAACTCTCTGCTTATGAGCAGAAAGGAACCCGGACGAGGTTCCGCCGAAGGGCAGAGTCTCGTTTGGGGAAAATGACCAACCCGATCTCGTTTATACGGGTTATACGGGCATTTTTTGGCTGAGCCTACGGGCTCGGGAAACCCACGATAAACTCGGCCTTGTGCCACATGCAACCCTCGTGGTGGTGGGGGGCTAGATACCGATTCAAGCCAAGCTTCTCGGCTTGACGGTCGAACTCTCTGCCTTTGAGCAGAGAGGAACCCGGACGAGGCTCCGCCGAAGGACAGAGTCTCGTTCGGGGGGTTGACCAATCCGATTCTGTTTTTACAGTTTCTACGGGGATTTTGTTGGCCGAGCCTACGGGGTCAGAAAACCCACCTAAAACTCGGCCTTGTGCCACATCTTTCCCTCTTGGGGGGGGGGGCAAGTAAATATCGACTCGAGTTGAGCCGTTTCGGCTTGACGGTCGAACTCTCTGCCTCTGAGCAGAGAGGAACCCGGATGAGGCTCCACCGAAGGGTAGAGACTTGTTCGGGGAGGTTGACCAACCCGATTCTGTTTTTACAGTTTCTACGGGTATTTTTTGGCCGAGCCTACGGGCTCGGAAAATCCACGTGGAACTCGGCCTTGTGTGGGGGGCACGTAAATATCGAATCGAGTCGAGCTGATAATAGTTCACTCCAAACCAGACTGACAGTCATACTAACACCTTCCACATCTTGTATTATTATTTCGTGTAATATACTTTCGTTATTTCTACTCTTGTGTTCGTGTTGTTCTTCCTTGGTCCTAACCTGAACCATAACAACTTTTAAAGCCAAGTTTCATCTTCAGTTACAACTCGGAAAGTCTTCAGGGTTTGATCCCATTTTAAAAATTCCGATTAAAAGCTCGTCTATCGTCTCTTGGTGATCTGGGCGCAGAGGTTTTGGTGCACAAACGAATAGAACATTTGCTTAATTTGATTTTTCAGATAAAATCATGCGAGCGGAACTAACTGGGACGTCAAAAGTGTTAGCTATGATTTTTGCTGTTAATCTCTGGTCACCTTCAAATCTCAGTCACACAAGATTGTTTGCATATAAATCGATATTGATGGTCAACCGATGTCTTCCTCATCTCCAACTACAACTTGTAGACAGAATTATTCACCCTCACTGAATAATTGCATAATTTGTAAGAAATGCGAATATTTCAAGCATTTTCTGAATTTAGCATAGACAAATGATTCCGTATTTAGTTTTGAATAATTCGCGAAAATTTTAGTTCTGATCTATTATATTCATAGTTATAGAGATTTCCAAAAAATGGCGTAGTCTCAAATTATTCACTCACACTCATGAAATTTATGAAATAATATTTTTCTATGGCAATTATGTTTTTTTTTTATTTATTATTAATCTGACATTTAATACAAACACATTTTGAAAATGAAATAGTATTGACCTGATTCTATAATATTTCGCTGACGATCCGCTTAGGTGAAACCTTGGTAGGTTTGTTTGGCTCTCTAGGTTTGACTAGGTCTGCTCTTCTTCGTATTGAGCACTCTTTTAGTTAATTGATTACTCGTATCGGTTTTTTTTTCTTTCGGCTTTGGACCTGTATGCTGTACGATTATTTTCGACAGACGTTCATGGTCCTAGCTCTTTCTTTTTTTTTAAACATTTTTTCCTTCAATATTGATTTGATCATTAGCAAATCAAGAAACCGAAGGTTTTCCGAGACGAGTGTAGTTACCTATATATATATATATATATATATATATATATATATATATATATATATATATCATTGAATACAACAGACAAGGTGCATTTATTTATTTTTTTTATACAATTTCTCATGCGATCTAATAATTTTTTCTTTTCGGATGATAAATTATATAAAAACTGTCCAAATGTTCTTTTTATCCGAGCATTTTCGGCTATATATTTAGGCATTTTCAAAAATTAAATATTTTAACTGTTAAATAAGAAATAGTTTGTTGTATGTATGTTTTATAAAATGTTTTCATTTTTCAAAACACGGTAGAGGTATTGTGTCCATGTTCAAAGTTAATATTGTTGTTTTTTTTGTTTTTATGAATAAGGCTTCCATTATTTTTAGCACCTTGTCTGGTGTATTCAATGAAATGTGCATGGAAGAAGGATTGCTGCCTAAATACGCAAATATATATATATATATATATATATATATATATATATATATATAGTATTTACTTCTTGATGCCAGCCATGTTGAAGATTAAATAAAAAGAAACAAATATTTTAATTTTTGTCTGCAAAAGTTTCTTTGATATTTTGTTTTTTTTTGTTTACAAGAGAGCTTTTCCTGTATTTTTATGAAATACAGAATTAAACATGAGCGTCTAAAAAGAGATTATAATTCTTCATATATTCAATATGGATTCACATCCATCATCCTTAATGGAAAAGAAAAGCCTCAGTGTGTTTTTCTAGTAAAGCATTATCAAATGATTATATTAAACCGAAAAAGTCGAAGCAACATTTGCAGAATGTGCATCATCAACACAAGGACATAAACAAAAACTTTTTGGAACATCATGAGAATGCGCTCAAACGGATGAAGCTGGATTCAACAGAGACATTTCAACAGAGACATTTCAACAGAGATATTTCAAGAAACAAATCATAAGATTATGGAAGCTTCTTATTTCATAGCAGTGGAGATAGAAAAGCAGAAAAAAGCCACATACAAGTGGAGAAACATAGATCAAACCTTGTTCTCTCAAAATGGTGGAAATCGTGCTGGGAAATGGACTGGAGAAAAAAAACTTGCAGCAGTTCCACTTTCAAAGAGTACAATTCGAAAGAGGATCCGTGACATGACCACTAACATCAAGGAACAAGATGTGAAGGAGATAAAATCTGAAGCATTTGGTCTATTTTCAATTCAACTCGATGAATCGAATGATGTGGCAGTGTTAACACTTGATGGTGTTTGAAAGGGACGCGCACTCAGGTTCATTTAAAAAGGAATTTCTCTTTTGTTTTCCTCTCGAAACAACTACAAAGTCCTCCGATAATTTGCAAAAGGTTGAGAAAGAGAAAGGTCAATTGAAAAATGTTGCAATGTTTGAGAAGCTGTCACCCGTTCTAAAGAACAAGTGCTTCCAGAGCTGGCAAAAAAATGAAATTTTATAGCATCTGACAGCACTGGAAAATGAATTCAGTCGATATTTTCCTGAGCTCAATCATGATGAGTTTAGTGCGAAATCAATTCAAACGGTAAGTTGAAAAAGCTCCTGGTGATTGTCAAAATGAATTTCTCGTGCTGAAAACTGATTCGAGAGCAAGAGATATGTTCGATGAGTAATCCCTTACAGAATTCTGGTCCTTGATTTGCGATTCCTAATCAAAAGTGGCAGAAAGAGCAATCCGTCCATTGGTTCCATTTGCGTACAAATATCTTTGTCGGTCAGGGTTTTCGACATTGTTACGAATGAAAACGAAAAAACGTCGTAGATCGGAGGTTGAAAATGATCTTCGTTGTGCCCTTTGAAGCACTCCTCCGCATATTCCAGAATTGGCGAAAAAAAAACAATCACAGTTTTCTCATTGGCTTTCAATATTCATCCGAAAAAAGGAATTACAACTTTACAATAACCTGGCCTTGTATTGAACGTTTTGTTTATTGAATTATAATACGCTGATATTCTATTTTTGTGTATTTAATTACAATTCCTTGGCACTTTTAGTTTTTTCTTTATTGCGATGTGCTTCAATTTCGACTATTAAATTATCTATATAAAAACAAACAACTTATATAATCTATATAAAAAGAAACAACTTATATCATCTATATCAAAAGAGAACGTATATCATCTATATAAAAAGCGACAACTTATAAATATTAACAGAAAAAAAACTTATATCATCTATATAAAAGAGACAACTTATATCATCTATATAAAAAGAAACAACATATATCATTTATATAAAAGAAACAACTTATATTATGTATATAAAAAGAAACAACATATATCATTTATATAAAAGAAACAACTTATGTATATAAAAAGAAACAACTTATATCATAAATATTAACAGAAACAACTTATATCATCCATATAAAGGAAACAATTTATATCATGTATATAAAAAGAGATAACTTATATCATTTATATAAAAGAAACAACTTATATCATGTATATAAAAAGAAACAACTTATATCATGTCTATAAAAAGAAACAACTTATATCACCTATATAATATGGGAAACCCCACTATAAAAAATCTATGTAAACGCAAATGTATCAATATGGAAGAAAATATAGGATTTTCAATATTATATTTATATTTTTTGGAATACACATTTTAAGACGGACACTTTTGGCAAGGGGGAAATTGTCATTCCAACATATGGTAAAAGGGGTCAAGAGGTAAAAAGATCATTAGCAATTGAAACAGGTCCTCTGTTTTAACTTTGCTACTGTTATCGAAACACCGAGGTCGTTCTTAAATGCTACCACCTTAAGTAAGCAGCAACTAAATCGATATTAACTAAAGCCGTATCTTCCATCGAGATTTGAACTCGCATTACTTATAATTTAAAGTCTGATCAGGACGGTGCCTTGTAATTAGGATACAAAACCTAAGCAGCAGGAAGCGTTCGGATTTAGTCAAACAACTACGACATTTCATATATGATTTTCTTATCTGTCTATAAGATAAGGTGTTGTAATTATTTACATTATTTACATTGTTCGGACTGTTCTCCTCGTCTTTATTGCCATATTCATGACGTTTCGACATTTATACACTCCGGCATTCTCCAGCTAATTGGAATTTCGAAGTGAATCCTTTATTTCGTCAACCGGAGTAGATTATTCTAGTTCCACATTCATGTCTCGATTGTCAATCCTTAACTCAAAACTCAACGTTTTGGTTCACCACTGTAGTAGCTAGGTATTGAACTAACAACTCTTTTATCCACTGAGCCATGTGTCCTTGAAGAAGGCCGGAGCGTACAACGGAGGAAACATCGTGAATATGGCAATAAAGATGAGGACAACAGTCCGAACTATGTAAATAATGTAAACATGATTTTCTTCTTTATATATATTGTTTACCAGTTACAGTTAGTATTAGTATTAGTATTAAATGAAATATTATTTGTTTTTGTTTCTTACATTAAGCCTATTTGTTATATTGACTTTTGGCTTCTTTTCTTTCATCCGTGTTTTTGATTTTTATCGCAATTATGGAGCCTTTTTACATTCTATCGTTTTTTTAAATGAAATATCGCTTCATATTACAAATGAAAATATTAGATTAATTTCGTGCTATTCAACTCCGGACAATTATTGTCGGCCTCCTCTCTCAAATGTTCCAAGAAATGGAATCCAAGATAAACCTTTGCAAATCAGTAAATATTATCTGGAATTGGAATGAAAATAGTCATAGCACCTAACCTGAATCCATCATATAAATTCAGCATGTCAATTTGATAAATATTAAACACTTCAAATACATAGATCAATTATAACAAATTTAGTATCTGGGATAAGGAAAATAGAATAGCCTGAAATATTTCTCTCAGTAATGCAGTAAAAGTCAAACTGCACCTCTCATGCGATAGATATTGATGTGATCCTTTTGAAGATAGTCAATAAGCCCAATGCCTTTTACATCCCTACAGATGAAAAGACCTTGGACTTCTTTGGTGCAAGTGAGGAGGAGTGTTTCTACTGCATGGCGTATCTCTGACTCAACGAGATGAGCCCAACAATGATCATGGATTAGGAAGCGTCCAAAGAAACCGACTGGATCTGCCTCAAACAATGTCAGATGTTTTTTTGCTGTGATCACCCTGGTTCGTTTTTCATCCGTAAGACGTGACCCGCGTCGAGCAGAAACGTTCATCATGCCAATTCCTTGTGCAGAATGTTGTCAGCTTTCTCACGGGAGTTGATTATAGCCTTGTGTTATGGGATCTGACCCATATTAATAATAATGGACTATTCCATATTTAATAAATACTGCACCTCGGGAGTAGCCAAGGAGTCCGTCGCTCAACTCTTGAGCGAACGGTTCGGTTCAACTCTCTGTCTACGGACGGAGAGGAACCCGAAGGAGGCTACGCCGAAGGGCGGAGTCTCCTTCGGGAGGTAAAATTGGCTATTTTGGCCCTGAAAACCCGTTTATACGCCCTCGTGGGGGGTTCAAATGAGCGGTTATTTTTGCCGAGCCGGAAGGAGGCTAAATGGCTGAACCGGAAAGCCCATGCGTGGGAAATTCCCACGTTAAAAAGGCCTTGTGCCATATGACGCCCTCGTGGGGGACGACTAAATATAGTCCGTCACTACGCCAACTCTTGAGCGAACTGAACCCGTTTATACGGGAACGGTTTTAACTTTCTGCGGTTTCGGGCGGGAGGAACCCGAAGGAGGCTACGCCGAAGGGCGGAGTCTCTCCGGGAAGGTAAACGGGTTCAAATGGCTATTTTTTTGGACGACCTGAACCCGTTTATACGTGTTCAAATAGGGCTACTTTTTTTGGCCGAGCCGAAGGAGGCTACGCCGAAGGGCGGGCTCGGAAATGCCCTAACGCGTTAAAAAGGCCTTGTGCCACATGACGCCCTCGTGGGGGGGGGGTGACTGAATATTGTCACGGTAGTTCAAGGCGGAGTCAAGAGTCGAGTTCAAAGAGGCAGTTGAGCCGAGCCGGAAATTGCCACATGACGCGTGGGGGGTGACTGAATAATCAGTAGTTCAAGTCGAGTCAAGTCGAGTCAGATTTTTCAGACAATTACTACAAGACATTGGATTGATACTGGTCGAGACTACATTTTCTCTCTACTAAACCTGATTGTTCATACTAACACTTCTACTTCTCTGTATATATTCCTGTTTGTAATATATCTGTGTTATTCCATATCCGTGTTCGAGTTCTTCTTTATTGGTTCTACCTTGGACTATCACCGTAGTACAAGCAACCGGACCATAACACTTTCATAGTCAGCATATGAACTTTTCAGCCCAGCCTCGTACCTGGAAAGAAAACATGCAGTTATTAATTGAAATGAATACATGCAATATTTCACAGCAGCTCCATAATCACTCCTTCATAGTCAGCCTATGGACATTTCAGCCAATCCTCGTATCTGTTCTGTGATGCAATTCTTTCTTACGCCTGCATCCCAGTGTGCAACTCACACCATCTGACTTCCCTGAAGGACACTAAGTCTATTCTGGCATTATCTTATCTGAGGTCGAGCCCACATAATACACACTTAAGCAACTATATCTCAATGTTGCTGCATTTAAATAAAGGTTTTGTTTAAAATTGATTTTCTGTATCTTTTATAAAATGAAAGTTTACCAACCAACCCAATTAAAAAAGAGATTCTAAAGCTGTTTTTATCCGAATAATATTTACAAAGCTCCTCTTTGGTCTGGTATAAAACTAAAACTTATTGTCGATTGCTTTCTTCTCATCTGTGTTGTCATTTTTTGTGTCATGTTTTTGTGATGTCAACGAACACTCGTTTGGCACCTTTGTAATGCCAACGAATACTTGTGGTCACTTTTTTAATGCTTGTTGTAGTAGAGACTTTGTAATCACAGATTACAACTGTAGTAATACTGTTGAACAATACTGGCGTCAGACGCCTTCAAATATCATTCGCAGTAATAGTTCGATAGTACTCGCTCGAACAGTAATCCGTATAGTGATCCAAATAGAGGAATATTATAGGAGGTACGGTGGAGTAATGTATATTCGGCTCGGATGAATCCTCTTCGTCCCCACACAGATATAGGTAAATAGCAGGACAGACCAGGTTCTATAGCATTGGATGGAATCTAGTCTACCGCAGAAAGAAATGGTAACCTACTGCGGGAAAAAGAAATTGCCTCGTCAGTCATGTATCGAAAGATACATGATCGCCTAAGCGTGTATCTCGCATGAAGGAGGCATGTTAAATGGATAGCGTCTTGGATTGAGGAATCAGAGAGCCGACTTCAAATTCCAGTGCTAATAAGTTTGTGAAAGGTATGAATCCTCTTCCTCTTTCCCCAGCTATGGGTAAATAGCAGGACAGATTGGGTTCTATAGCCTTGGATGGCAACTAGTCTACCGAAGAAAGAAATGGTAAACTACTGCGGGAAAAAATCTGGCTCGTCAGTCATGTATCGAAAGGTACATGATCGCCTTAGTGTGTATCACGCATGCCACATAGCTAACTATATGTAAAAATAGTGAGGCACGGTGGTGTAATGGATAGCGACTCGCATTGAGGAATCGGAGAGCCGCGTTCGAATTCCAGTCGAATTCATTGCATTCACTTACGTGTCAATGACCTTGGGAAAAGTATGGATCCTCCTCTTCTTCTCCAGCAGGACTACATTTCTGTAGCTTTGGATGGCAACTGGTCTACCGCAGAAAGACATGGCAAACAAATCTGTATCACGCATGGCATATGACTGATAGTCTAGAGGATAGCCTAGGAATGACGATCTTTTACGTGTCACGCGACTACTTATGCGTTTCTCCTATGGAAGATCGCCTGTGTTTGCTCACTGGCGATTTAAGTTCTAACTCAAGTGTCGGCAGCGACACTTTATTCTTATATATACACATGCGTTGCGCACCTCGAGGTTGTGTAATGGTTAGCAAGCTTGTCTCGCAAGAACAATTACGACCGAGTACTGAGTTCAATCCTCACTGGGTGCCCCTTACTTTCGGCCTTGTGCCACATCCAAGCTACGTTTGGAAAATCACTATACACATGTGTGTCAGGGATGACCATGAAGCAAATATAATCATGAAGCAAATTTTAATCGTATCACCCCAAGAAAGGTGATAATTCCACGAGGACGCAAGATGTTACTGGGACAGAAAAAGGGAGGAGAAAAGACAATTAAAGAACAGGTATTCAAGGAAGTCAGAAGAGGGCAATCAACGTTGCATTTAAATTTTCCAAGATTGTCGGTGACAGGGAAGCAAGAAGCCGGAATAGTGTTCCAGAGGCAGAGAAAAGAACCTCTTAGAGATTACGGTTCCATCTAGCTATCTCAACACTAGAACGGTGGGACTTAGTTGCCAATCAGGTAGTACGCTTAAATTCATGCGATCTAGATATCAAAGAGGAAACAACTCACATGAAAATATGAAAAAAAAAAACAGGGGCAAGCCACATTACGGCAGTGGGAAAGTAACTGAAGTAAAGATGCCAGGTAAGGACTGATAATATAACAGACCATTCTTTGAATGTTTGCCAAGAATATCAAGATATATAGCAGAAGGCTGAAATATTCAGTGCATGGGAAAATTATAGATGTGCAAGATGAATTCTGATGACAAACATTAACGGTGAAGCAACATTCCTACCAGAAGAGCTAGCAATTGATTCAATATAATCACTCCATCTCATGTCCATAAAAACGTGAGACCAAGAAGTCGCAGACGTTGCTATCTTTGAGGTCAGCATCAGCCATGCTGGTGGAAGAGAAAATTGCACACTATTATTATTAAAAGACAGTAGTTTCGTTTTGGATGCGTTCAAATTTACAAGCCATTTTTTTCCCCGGTTAACAAATGATTGGAATTCATTTTCGACAGCAGCTGCCAGTTTTAATTCGTCAGGTTTGCTTGACTTACGATTAAGACAGGTGTAAATAGTTGCGTCAGTATAAATAGCGAGCTGAGAATCTTTGACATCGGAAGGTTGATGAAGATAAGAAACAGCACCGGTTCCAATGATAGAGCACTAGATAACCTCTGCATTAATGTGAAATGTTCTAGAACCCTAGCCGTTCAGTATGACCTTCATTACAGGACGTAAGTAAGACAAGAGACACCATAGCCCGTGAGGTTGTGAAAAAAAAAAGCCAGCATGTCAAACCCTATCGAACGCCTTCGAGATATGTAAAGCCACAGCCCGAGTTTCGCCGTTCTTATCTAAAGCCTTATGTACAAACAATGTGTTAACCATTAACACATCAACGGTGGAAACGAAAGCTATATTGTTGATCTGAAAGAAGGCCGTAATTGAATTTTTCCTATTTAGAAGTACATTTCTGATTTTGTCAATTACTTTCTGTTATTGTGTGCGTATCTCGGCCAAAACGTTGTTCTTACATTCTCTGTGAGATGTATGAGAGACTGCCCAAATCCACACCACGGAGATTTTTATATAAACACGTATAGTTCTCCTTTCAGTGGATGTGAGTGATCACACGACGATTCCGTTTGACAATCAGCTTTTTTGCTATCTAGTGTAACCTTGTCTATTGCACCTTCATAGGGCATAAATGTGTTTCAACGTCTGTGTTTTTAATGAAACATTTTCTTCATTTGTCTATATTTATAAGATCGTGTAGTACTCTTGTCCTCATCTTTAATGCCATATTCCCGTGGTTTCGGCGGTTGTACTCTCCGGCTTTCATCAGATGATTTGCATTGGAATTTCGCTTCGAATAATTTAAATACTGGAACATTTTCTTTTTTAAAGTCTGTTTGTTTGCTTTTTGATTTTTTTACGGCTTGACAACATTTTGTGGGTTATTTAGAAGCGAAAGGACACCAGTGTTCCCAAGTGCTTCCCTAATTTAAACAATCACCGGAGTCAACGCCGTGTAATTTCGGTGATTAAACGAGAAACGTGGTTTTCAGCGTGGTTTGACCGCAGGCTGCATTTTGTAAATTTTACTTTAAAATTTATACTTTTTACATTAAATCTTAAAAAAAAAAATCAAAAAAAAATCCTGTGACCGAGTGATATTTACAAAGCTCATCCTTGGCATGAAGTTAAAATTTACTGTCCCCTGAACACATAAGGTTAAATGCCGATTAAGTATATATGCCAAGATGTCTATCATAGACTGTGTTTCATTCTAGCCTGACATGCCGGCCGTCTATTTTACTTACAAATATGCTGGACAGGTAACCATTACCTTTAAGTGCTCCTGTCTCGGCTGGAAATGATTGATAGCGAAATCGCTTTTCTTCTCTTTTCAATTTACCTTATCATCAATATCCCATCCCGAGGGGAAAGTTTGGCTACCTGTCTGTCGATTGCAAGGCTAGCTTTAAAGCGAGTAACTCCGCTTACTTACATGTACATTGATGGACGCAGCTTTTAAAACAATGCAGTAAAGTATTACTGTCGGGGAGTTTATAGAAATGTGAATATTTCACGATGGCGTTTGTATGGAATCTATTTTACAAAGAACGAATCCTTGCTTGCAAAATACAGAGACCACAAAAATATTAAGACACACACACACACACACACACACACACACACACACACACACACACACACACACACACATATATATATATATTATATGTATATATATATATTGTAAAGTAGTCGTACAAAGAATAAACCAGTAAAGTTAATGTAATTAATGACGAAATCACTTCGCTAACAGATTAAATAAGAGTGGTTAGTGAGTTAATACCTTATTTAATTTGTTAGTGAAGTGACTACTTTTTACAATATTAACTAAACTGCACTATTTTATATATATATATATATATATATATATATATATATATATATATATATATATATGTAATTATTTATTTAAAATATGATTCCAACTCGCGACATAAAAATAATAAATAAAAAAATACTAAGGAACCTTGGATTATTTACCTAACCAGTTCTTTTTTCCTATTTTCTATATATTTTCACACACACACGCACGCACACACACACACACACACACACACACACACACACATATATATATATATATATATATATATATATATATATATAGAAAAAGCTTATAATTGTTCGAAAGAGAGAAAAATGTATATTTTAAAAAAAGAGAGAAGCAACAAACGTTTTTGATTATAATGTGGATTTGTTTTAGTATATATATTATTTTTTATTCTTCATATCTCTGCTACACAGGTTTCCGTTCTCGTGACCTTCTTTACAGGAATCAGATTTTAAAGGAATAAAATTTCCTTATCTTCTTTTACTATATCATTTTTCATTTTCTGTATTTGTAGTGAGCTTTGATCTCATTTTTTCAAAACTGACTTTCTACCTAAGTGTTAATAAAATCATCAAGTTTGGTCTTATTGGTGGCGATGACAGATGTGCTGATGATAGATGATACCCTATCCCCACATAACCCCTGAGACTGTCAAATCAATCTCCATTTTCGTGTATCGTGTGTGTGAGCGTGCGTGTCCCAGCTAGACTGCACAGGAATCAGCATACAAACATATATAATAATAATGGACTCTCTCGTCGGTTTCGACGTATGAGGATCTGACAGCTTATTGATTCAGTTATGAAAGTTTGTGCGATAATCTAAAGTGGCATTTAAGACCCGCTAGTGATTTACAAAGGAGGCCACATATGGAGCAAGTGTGAGGATTGTGTGACGAAATCACTTTTAGATTGCTTGACCTTTTAGATACTGCTCTCGATTCTTTAGCCGATTCAGACAAGCAGATTGAAGACTGCTGAGTCTACTAAAACACGCTGATCTCCATTCTATTCGCTGCTAGGCTAAGCGCCCAAGAGTGTTATGTGGTATATTGACAGCTGACAAGTTGCTTTTCAGCTTGTCTTTGTATCTTAGCCATGGGTGTCCTACATTCCTGTAGCCCTGATCTAACTGTCTGTACATTAGGATCTTGGGTATCCTGTCATCAGACATTCTCAAGACATGACCAGTCCACCGTAACTGTGACTGTAACACACACACACACACTTACACATTCTTCCTGTGTTGCGTATTGCTCACGTGAGTAGACTATCTTTTTTTTCTCAGTGTATTTTTCTCCATGGATACTTGTTTGCGAATGCGTACGTATGCGTATGTGTGCGGTACGACCAGTGTATCTGACCATCATTTGTGCATGCCGTGGGTCCATACGTGCTGGTTTAAATTTGTCTATGAAGTTTTTTCTTGAATATATATATATATATATATATATATATATATTAACAAATTCATGAATTATTCATACAAAATCAAATACAAAATTTAATGATTTAATTGGCGAGAAACCCATCGTCGCGAACAATTCAAATAATATACAAAAACCCCGAACCTGTTATGAATGAAAAGATCCTTGTTTATATAAATTTCTGTTGCATTAGTTCTTATTTTTACTGCAACCTTTCGTCTGTTCCTACAGACATCTTCAGGTATGGAATAGATGTTGTTCTTGTTTTTACTCTCAGTAATAAGAGGACAACGAAAATATATGTATTGTTGTATCCGAAAAATGCTATTAGAAATGAGTTATTATTTTTGGAGCGTGCAGTAGCAACGCTGAGTTTGATTTTAAATTTTACAATTGTGCGTTCTTGTACAAATATGGTGATAAGCGAATTCTTTTTTACTGGTAAATTTTCTGTCAAAGTGGCATGAACTATATATATATATATATATATATATATATATAGCCGTGGCCGAGTGGTTAGAGCGTACGCTTCCTGACCATGAGACCCGCCTTTGAATTTGTCAGGAACTCGACTTTCAGATGTTATCAGAATAGATCGAGGTGGATCCTAGCTTGTGGCACCTTTGGAAAGTGTGTAAAACCATACCAGCGGTTGACCCATGCTTGTGAGTGAAATTGGGAAGACGGAAATCTTTCGGGCCGTCGATTCTGTGCTGGTACGAAATCACAAGTCATCGTGGCCTTTTCCAAATTGTTGGTCACGCTAGATAACACGCTCTCTCCCAGAAACTGAAACTAAGATCTGCTCAGCATAGTTGCAGTATAAACCACAGGTGGGTTCTGTGGGTATTGAACAAAACACAAATGTGCCTGTGTGAGCGTCTGCAATAGGGATTGTGTAGCTTCCCTAATTGACGAGTATCCTCGAATACGAGCAGACAACTATTATATATATATATATATATATATATATATATATATATATATATATATATATAATTTTAGATAGCTAGACTCGTTTCGAAAAAAACCCTCGAATTTTTGATTTGCTAATAATCAAATCAATCTCGAGGGAAAAAAGGTTTTAAAAAAAGAAAGAGCTACAAACATGAACTTCTGCCGACAAAAAATTCGCACAGATACAGGTCTGAAGCCCAAAGAAAAAAACCCTATATATATATATATATATATATATATATATATATATATATATACATTGGTCTCATGTTTTTTTTGCTTGAGCAAAATTCAAATGAAATTGCATATAACATTGCCGTAAGTCCCGTGATGCATGTTAGACATATCAGTGGGGTGTATTCAGCAAGAAACGTTTTCATGCTTTTAAGCAAGTAGATTGCAAAATATCACAAAAACACTTTATACACAAAATGTCACAAAAGCGCTTTATACACAAAATGTCACAAAAGCGCTTTATACATTGTTGTATATAAATAGTAAACTGGCAGTATAGCTAAATATAAAGGAAATTACAACGATAAAGATATCCTAAAAATGTCCATCTGCAGTCAAGAAAACATGGGCTTTATGCAAAAGTCTTACTATATATAGGGGGGGGAGAGTTTGGTGTCAGTTTAAACTGACACCAAGGAGATAAAGAGTTGATGATAAATAACGTAATCTTACGGGATCTAAAAATAACTATACAGGGGATTATCAATGGATAATATGACTTCTTAACCAATGCTGAAGAATAAATACGGCATTGCAGGAAAGAGGTGTATGAATTTTATATTTCAAGATGAGAATTCCATGGTTAGTTAGACTCTCCAAGAATCACTCGTCCTGTGTATAACGAATAAACGACATCCGGTAAGCAAGGCCTCTTGGAGGTTTTGAGTGGCGTGGAATCACTTATTTGCTGTTGTTCCTAGGTCCATCCTGACCTGGAGTGGTAGCACCTGTTAGGGTCCCAGCTTTCGACATTATCAACAGTACATTTTTATATTAAAATGACCAAGAATATATTTTTATAGCAAAATGACAACTTCAACACTAAAAAAATATAAAAATACATTTTTCTAGTAAAATTACCAACAATAAATATTGAGCTACATAATACATACATACATTATATATATATATATATATATATTATATTATATTATATATACATAAGGAAAATCTAGACACCCCGTGTTCAATTTGAGTAGAATATTCTGTAACCATGGAAACGTGATTTTAGCTGTGTATTTAAAACCCGGTAAATTTTAAAAGTTACTCCAAAATTCGCTTGAAGATGAAATAGAACTAATGCTTTTAATTTATTTGCAAAAATAAAATTAGGGGTTTTTAGCTTCTATTTTTGAAACATGGTTGGAACTGTGTAGCGAAAATAACCATATTTTAAATCAATTAATTTATATATATATATATATATATATATATATATATATATATAAACATAACTTTACTCTGAAAGTATAAAATTATTCACGAAATATCTCTAGTTGAAAGCATAAAATTACGTAAAAATATTTAGATTTCTGCATTAAATTAACCCATAGTTTGACCTTCTACTAAACAAAATCAGCCAACCAAACAACCAACATGAAAGAGCATGACATTAGTGTATATAATATCCTATAATTTCTTAAGAACTTCAACAACATAAAACGAAAATATTTATATGCGCAAATGCTGAGTAACATTTACCATGTATTCAATTGTGAAAGCATAATAACGTATATCGCATTATGACCCATACGGAGTTGATATGCCGTTAAACAAACAAACCTATTGTTATGGTCTGGTTCCTTGTAGCAAGGTAAGAACCAATAAAGAAGAACTCGAACACGGATATGGAATAACACAGATATA
Organism: Acanthosepion pharaonis; assembly: GCA_903632075.3. Lineage (NCBI taxonomy): Eukaryota > Metazoa > Mollusca > Cephalopoda > Sepiida > Sepiidae > Acanthosepion > Acanthosepion pharaonis. The sequence goes on from CAHIKZ030004234.1 coordinate 844,435, forward strand.
TTACAAACAGGAATATATACAGAGAAATAGAAAGTGTTAGTACGAACAATCAGGTTTAGTAGTAATTGTCTGAAACGCGACTCTGTTTCGGACTGCCTCTGACTCGACTGACTCGCTCTGACTGACTGACAGACTTCTGACGGACTTCACTCCAGACTTCAGACTGAACTCATGTGGCACAAGGCTGGTTTAACGTGTGATCTCCGACCCAAAATATGCCCTTTGAACCCGTATAAACGGGTTCAGGGTCGGTTTACCTCCCCGAAAGAGACTCCGCCCTTTGGCGTAGCCTCGTTCGGGTTCCTCCCCGCCCGAAGGCAGAGAGTTCAACCGATCAGCCGGTCAGCCGGTCGCCCGACTTCGGACTGAACTCCCTGCTTCCTCTTGTATTTATTGCAGTATTTATTATGTATGGGCAAGGTCCCATAACACCTATCAATCAATCCAAGAATCAAAGGTGTAGCATGCTTGAAATAAATAATCTTTACAAACATCTGAACATATCTCATAGCTGAAATATGCATTGACATTTGCAATCTCTACCTCATTTCATAAGGGCATATTCAGGAAAATTTGACCCAATAATGTCCACCGTAAAATCTAGTGTTATTATTAATATAAAATTAAAGTCTGGTGTTATAATAACAAAAACTATTTTGTATAAATTATAGGCTTATAAATATACAGTATTAATTATAGGTTTCCACCTCTAATCTATTTTTTTTTTTTTTTGGATAATGGACATTAATTGATTAAGCATGTAAAGTTTAAAGCAAACAATCAGTATATAGCAAATCATTACAAAAGCATTTTAGCTGGCAACATTACTTTATATAAATAGAAAGAAATCACAGCAGTGACAAATATCCTATATGAAATCAGTCATATAAAATTGCAAGAGAAAAACATTTAAAAAAACGCAAGCAACCATTAAAGTTGAACATAAACTGAAATTTGATTTTACCATTGATTATTTTGTTTCAGTTATGCTCCATTCCTTTTGTATTTTCAGATTGGTTAATCATAGGAGGATGCATGGCTGAGTGTTTAGAACATTTGCTTTCTGACCCTGAGACCTGTTAGATTTATGACAAAGGTAACTTCTTTATCTTATCAGCCTGGCGAGGTGATCTCAGTGCTTTGTAACTTTGAAAAGAGTATGGGTTTACCCAGGGCTTGAGTGAAGTTGGGGAGACAGAACTACTCACCGATGGTTGTACTAGCACAATTTCATGTATGATATAGTGTTTTTTATTTATGTTTTTTTTTTTTATTTACACTGTTTTTTTAAGCAATCATTTGGGAGAAAAATTATATGCCATTGAATAAAGTTTGCTCTGTAATTAGAATTTTAATTTAATGTGTTAAACTTCAACATGATTTAAACTTCCTTTTCATAATGAGGCACAGAAAAAGTATATACTTGAAATAAAAAGAGAAAATATCAAAGGAAAAAGCTTTTCATCGATGGTTGTACTAGCACAATTTCATGTATGATATAGTGTGTGTTTTTATTTATTTATCTATTATTTATTATTTTTATTTATTTATATGTTTTGATTCATTTATTTTTATTGAACTTTATTTTTTATTTATTTTTATTTATATTTTATTTATATTTATTTTTATTTTCATTTATTATATTTGTATTTTATTCATATTTATTTTTATTTTATTTACATTTATTTTTATTTTATTTACATTTATTCATATTTATTTATATTTATTTATTTACATTTATTTATATTTACATTTATTCATATCTATATTATATTTATATTTTTATTTATTTATATTTATATTCATTTTTAGTCATTTATTTAAGCAATCATTTGGGAAAAAAATTATATATGAAATCAAAATTGGAAGAGAAAACCATTTAATAAAAAGCAAGCAACCATGAAAGCTGAACATAAACTGAAACTCAGTTTTATCATTGATTATTTTCTTTCACTTATGCCCTTCTGTAGTTTCAAATTGGTTAATCATAGCAGGACGCATGATCGTGTGTTTAGAACATTTGCTTTCTGAGCATTAAACCAAAATTCGAATTTTAGAATGCTCGATTTATTACGAAGGCAACTTCCTGATGTTATCAACCCGATGAGGCGATCTCAACACATTGCCCAAATGTCCGAAAAGTATACCAGGGCTTGATCCAAGGTTTATGAATGAAGTTGAGTAGACGGGACACTTTCTCGGTGATTGATCTAGCTTGAATTTAGAAGTCATCATGACTGAGCTGTTTTGAGCGTACTTGCCTAGTTCAAATTGTTTGCCATGTCAGACGATGCAGTTTCTCCTAGAACCTGTAACCAAGGCCTGCTCAGCATAGCTAAAGTATAAAGCACAGGTAGGCTCTGTGGATGTTGAACGAACTCAAATGTGCCTGAGCCGGCGTCCTCAAGAGGGACTGGTTTTTTTTTGAGACAGTAACTCAGGCACCCTCGGCATATGTACAGCATAATAATTATAGATTACAGTAATGGGACATTATTGGGAATAAACAAGTTCCCTGAATTTCGCTGAGCCAGCAGCCATTTTTTTCTTCCATTTCTAAGTTCAGACCAATGAAGGGTTGGGCAACGAAGGCTATTTTTATTTAACTGCCTTTAATTGATATCCTTGCTGTAGTCAGAGACATATCATAGCAAGGATCTTTGTTGCTGATGTCTTTCCAGGCTGCTTAGCGTAATCTATCAATCGAAATTTGTAGAGAATAGTATAGCTTAATCTTTCACTTCTTGCGATCATATTGTTCAGGGTGAAAAACTCTAAACCTAACCACTAGCGTCGGTGTCGTATCTACAGCTACCAAGTAATTCTGCTGCACAGAGTTCTTTTTAAATGTTTTCTCTTCAGGTCGTCTGCGATCATGGCTGTCTATAGCTTTCTATCTTTCGTAGCTCTTAATAAGGCATTTATTCACACTGGCTTATTAGGATGTTTACCCTCTGCCTTACGTTGTCCTTTTTTATGTCCTGGGTTTGTCAAATCCTACAAGCCCCTTTTCCTCGTGTGTCTATGAGATTTCAACTGTCTTCAGATTCTCAGTATAAGTGTCCATTTTGTTTCCATTTCTTTCATTACTAACACGCTGGGCAATTTACATGGAATTCACAGAATAATTCGGTAGAATCATATTTTTCTTGCCTTCACTTTTTTCTTTGTCTGTGAAGAAGAAAATTTCCAGCATTCGTTGTCATATAAGAGGGCTGATATTGCATAGCAATCACATAAATGGACACATTTGCAACATGTAAATACACGCAACCTTTCACCGGTTATTATATGTTTGTATTTTGTATGATGGACATATTTCTTTGCGGCCTTAATGTTATGATTCCCTGGCCAGTAAACATTACATTACAGGTAGTTCCTTTCAGTTACGCCTATTTCTTCTGAAGCTGCCAGCGAGTTAGTGATATGAATCCGTTGAGACAGATTTAGGTATGATGGATCAACTCGTCTAGACGAAAGTCCTAGGCACATTTTCCTAATGATTCTGTCTAGTGTACAAATAATAATAATAATAATGATGATAATAATAATGATGATGATGATAATAATAATAATGATGATGATGATAATGATGATAATAATAATGATGATGATAATGATGATAATGATGATAATAATAATGATGATGATGATAATGATGATAATAATAATGATGATGATAATAGTGAGGATGATAATGATAATAATTATCATTATTATTAGCATAATAATAATGATAATGATGATGATGCTAATAATAATGATAATAATAATTATAATGATGATGGTGATAATAATGATAATAATAATGATAATTATACAGCAACTATCCATGTTGTAGTTGGAGCCCTCGAATTGCCAGGAAAAGATTCCAGTAGACTAATTGAAGGGATTCCTGGAAGACCATGCCTTAAAGAAATAAAAAAAATTATTCTCACGAGTACAGCCCACACATTAGGAAGGGCTTTATCTATGCAAAATATTTTTTTGTCTGGTGAAAATGGCATGATGCCATTTGTAACCTTAGGACTCTGGCCGGGACCCGGAACAAAATGTGTACACACCAGAAATCAAAGGAAATAATAATAATAATAATAATAATAATAATAATAATAATAATAGCAAGTATAATATTTAAGCAAACATAATTAAAATATCTGGGAAGTGCTTTAACAGAGGACAGGAAGTGCCATACTGAAATCCAAAGGTACATTGGGATAGCAATCGTATTAAGAAGCAGGAAGATTGGATTAGAAACAAAGAAAAGAATACTGAAATGTTCCTTAATATCAGTCATCTTATATAGCAGCGAATACTGGGCAATCTCCTCAAAGATAAAGAGGTGACTTGAAACAACAGAAACGTGGTACTACAGAAGGATGCTGAGAATGCCATGGACCGAATCTGTAAGCAACGACGAGGTTTTAGAGAAAATGAAAACAAAAAGGACACATACATAGCTTCAGAAAAATAGAGTTGAATACAGTTTCTGGGGCACATAATGAGAAAAGATGGCTTGGAAAATCTGACACTCAGGACAGATTGAAGGGACAGAGGAAAACCTACCCAGCGGCTTTGGGTAAATGGACGGCAGACCAAGGTTTAGGAGAGATAACAAAAAGTTAACATTTATTAAGTGCATCAAAGAACAGAAGATTGTGGAGAGCCATAATCGCCCACATCGTCCTGATGTGACACTGCACATAAAGGTAGAACCACTTATATAAGCCACAGCGCATTTTTTAGCCATTTTGAGGTGCGTCTTATAAAATACGATAATTTAATTTTTATGAATGTTTTACTATACTAGCCGAATTACCTGCACCTTGCTGGATGTCACACATTTCTTTTGTAAGAAAATGATGATTGATTTTAAATCATTGTTAGAATTTGTGGAAAAAAATGATGCATTTCACTATTACTCAATGATCTTGCCAATATGACCTCCATCTTCTGGCTTTCTCCTTCTATATTTTGGATAGGAATCATTCCCTTCTATATTTTGGATAGGAAACATTCCCTTGTTCAAATTTAAATTTGAAAAAAAATCATTGGTGGGTTTGTCCATCCCCCGGGACATCCTTTGATCAAAATGAAATATACTGACTAAGTACCCTAGGTGTCATTCCCTCGTTCAAATTTAAATTTAATTTATATCAAATGGAAAATAATTTTCAGTGGGAGGTTGTGCTTTCCCCCAGGAATACCCTTTGATCAAAATAAAATATACTTATTCAAGTACCCTGAATTTGAATATTGGTTATGGGTGTCTATCTCCAAAACTCTAGGAGGATTTCGATAAGAAACAAACAGATAGAGGTTACAACTTTATACGAGGGTCATTCAATAAATAAGGTGAATTTTTCAGTATAAGGACTTCTAATACAGATAGAAGCTTACTTTTTTTTATTATTTTTTTTGTTTTACTTCTTTTTCACATGGATTTAATTTCTTTTGCAGATTAAAAAATATAACTTTGATAGTTTTGGCGATTAACAAAGATGGCCGATCAAGAAGCATGCTCCAGGATTGAACAGCGGTCAGTTATCAAATTTTTGGTTGCTGAAGGGTGCAAACCAGTTGAATTCCATAGGAGAATGTCAACTGTGTATGGTGCCACATGTTTCAGCCAAAAAATGTCTACAAGTGGGCTAAATTGTTTAAAGAAGGACGGAGCAGTGTTGAGGATGAAGACAGGCCTGGGAGGCCTACAGAAGTGATGTCTCCTGAGGTGATCGAATCAGTCAATGACCTTATTCAGTCTGACAAAAGAACTACTGTGAACTGCTGAGGCAGGTCAAGAAAGACATAAAGAACAAACGCAGGGGTCATCAGTCAGAAGGTGTCATCTTGCATCATGACAACGCAAGGCCTCACACAGCAGCCCAAACGGTGCAGACCATCAACGAGCTGGGCTGGGAACTGCTCCCTCATCCCCCTTACAGCCCAGACCTTGCCCCTTCAGACTTTCATCTGTTTGGTCCCTTGAAAGCGTTCACGAGAGGCACGAAGTTTAAAAGTGACGATGAAGTCAAAAGTGTTGTGAGCGACTGGCTGAGACATCAGTTCAAAGATTTTTACGCTGAGGGAATACGGAAGCTTGTGCACAGATGGGAAAAGTGTGTGACAGTGCTGAGAGACTACGTTGAAAAATTAAAAAAAGTATTCTATCTGTATTAGAAGTCCTTATACCGAAAAATTCACCTTATTTATTGAATGACCATCGTATATATACATGAAGGATATTTTGAGTTAGGCATTTCTTCGTCACCTTTTATAGAATCATCTAAGAGAGTTACACAATTCGCCCGCCCCACCCGTGATAAAGATGCGAGTTTTAACTCAGAAGAAAATTGAGTGCTAATATTCAAGTTTCCAATTTAGTCATGTACCCAACAAAGATAGAAATAATGAAACAATAAAAAAACTGAATTGTTATACTAGGCAAATGTGGTGTAAAAGCAGAGGGAGACACTAGGTTCTTCGACATTAAAGCAGGGGTCCTCCATGGTGACACCCTTGAACCTTTTTTTCTTTGTTATCACCCTTGACTATGTATTGAGAACTTCCCCCGACAACCATCATTATCTAAATTTTAATTTATCCCCAAGACTCTCAACTCGATATACTGCAAAAAGTATATTGACTATCTATCACTGCAGGCACCATTAACAATGCCAAAATTCTTCTCCATCATATATAGGGTGATTGAAAAGTAACCCCCTATTTTATGTAGGAGCCTTGACTTAACATCACGTAACATTTTCTTTGGGTTTGTTTAAAGTAGCAAGTTTATTATACCAAACTAAGACTTTGGGTGAACTTTATGGACGAATACAAGAAGTTACGTCTTCCATACCACGGTGAAATCAGTTGACGCGATTTCTGGGCAGCTCATTAAAATGGCAGCAAAACCTGGTGGCCATATTGGATTTTAAATGAAACATCAAGCTAAATGCTTTCCTCACATACACATTTTTGTAAAAATTATAGTTAATAAATAATTCATTAGCATTTTAAAATGGGGAGTTACTTTTCAATCACTCTGTAGAAAATGCTGCTAACAATGCTGGTCTCTAAATCAAAATTGAATACATGAACTTAAATCAGAAACAATCAATAAAATCTGTCGAATCTTTTACATAGATAGGAAGCGATATAAATTCTACTGAAAAGGATTTGAAAATTCGCATCGCGAAAGCCTAGGCCGCCTTGTATAAAACTGATGCAATCTGGAAATCTGATCTACTAAACAACTTGAAATAGAGATTCTTTCGTGCCACTGTCGATGTGGTGTTAATATATGGTGCCCCTATTAGGATATTAACTAAAACCCTAGAGTCTAAGCTTGATGAAAACCTATACTCAGATGCTAAGAACTAAACTCTAGAGTCTATGTTTGATGAAACCTATATTCGGATGCTGAGAGCTATACTTAAATCTCTTGGAGACAACATCCAACTAAATCACAGTTCTATGGACCCATCACTGATTATTTCTGCAAAAGTAGAATGTGCTTTACAGGACAATGCTGGTGAGCTAAACAAGAACTTACGAGTGATCTGCTGTTCTGGGAACATAGCCTTGATTGGTCACAGGGCAACCACCTACATTGACCATTTATATTATGGCACAAAATGCCAAACGAATGACTTTTCGATCTTGATGCAGGACCGTGAGGGTTGGTGTGATAAACTCATAAATGTCCGAGTTTTCTTGATAGAATGAATAAAATTAGCAAAGAACAAACGACAATAGAATCTGAATTAAAAGTGAGAATTGCAGATTTAAAAAAAAAAAACAAACGGACAAAAAAAAAAAAAAGAAAAAAGAAAAAAAAGTATGTGAAAAGATGAAGGGAAATGCACCAGAGAAATCCCAGGGCGAAGAGAAATAATGAAAGAAGTCTTTCAGAAACTAAGCAAAGTACTAAGAGGTAGGAAAATGTCCACAGAAAGAAATAAAATTGTTAGACAGTCTCTTTGCAGATAAAAACAATAAAGACGTAATTCTATTGACGAATGCTGAATGAACAAATGATACCTGATATGATCAATAAAGAAGTTTTAAGAAAAAAAAAGAAGAAGAAAAAGATAGTCGAATTTTTCGGGATATAAAATGAGGAAAGAAAGCTTAGAGAATCTAACACGCACAAGGTATACTGAAGGCAAGAGACGAAGAGGGAAACAACGAGTAATCTAGCGAATAAATTTGGGTGGATAGAAGGCATAGCTGGACCAAAGAGGGGCGGTAAAGGCGCAAAACATACTTAGGGTTATGGAGAGCCATGATCGCCTAAGAGGCATAATACAAAGAAAAAGAAGAATTAAAAAGACAAAAAAAAAACAAGAAAAAGAAAGAGAATATTGAATAAAGTTATAAATATGAATAAGCCGTACTGTCATTGAAGGTTAAGCAACGTCGAGCTTGGCCAGTAACTAGATGGGTGACCGCTTGAGAATATCAGGTGCTGTAAGCTAGGATGTGCGGATGGCGTAAGGGATAATGGCTCAGAATTGTTCATCAGAGAGCAGAGTTCTAATTTCATTTGGATTTTTTATATTCCCTGCCAGGAAAATATCATTGGGAAAAGTATGAATCCATTTCTTCTCCCCAGCTATGGGTTAATTAGTAAGACGAAATCATTATTATCTCAATAAAAATGTCTTAAAATCTAAAAATATTTCCTGGCTTTAAATAACCTGCAAAGGGTTGATAAGCCGTAGAAAACGAATCAATCTAATAATTTCAAAGCGTGAAAGAAAGAAAATATAAAAAGGAAAAACATGAAAAAAGTTGATAATGAATTAAACAATTAAAGTGAGCCAAGAAATAAATGAAAGTAGAAATGAAGAAAGGAAAAAGAAATAAAGCTTTAGTTTCAATCGGCCAGTTTCGAATAAATGAAAGAAATAGAAAACCCGTATCAAAAATCAGAAAGAAAACTTTTGTAAGAATAAATTCCAAGAGGAAACGAAAAAGGTGGATTAAAATTAAAGTAAATAATCAAGAAATGACGAAGAAAGAAAAACAAAGGAAGAAAAGACAGGAAAAACTGAAATGAAATAAAAGAAAAAAGAGAAAGAAAAAAATGTCGAAAAAGGAAAAATAATGTAAAATGGCGACTAACGACAGAAAAGAAAAAAACATTAAAAAATAATAAAGAAAAAAAATAAATAGATACAAAAAAAGAAAGAAAGAAAAACAAAGAAAGTGTAAAGAGAATGTAGAATAAAAGGAAACATGGAAAAATAAAGGAAGTATAATCTTTGGGAAGAGAGACTAAAAAGAAGGAAACGAAAGTAAGAATTAAATAGAAAGAAAAATGAAAGACGTCAGGCATACAGAAAAGAAAATAACGGGGAAAGAATATAAGTGAATGAGGCAAACAAATTGATAAAAACAGAAATAAAAGGAAAGAAAGAAAGAAAAGAAGAAAGAAAGGAACAAAAATTAGAACGACTAAAACAAAGGACATTTTAAAAAATATGAGATGAAGCGTGAAAGAAAGAAAATAAAAAAAAAAGATCGAAAAATATAATAATGAAAGAAAACAATGAAAGTGAGCCAAGAAAAATAATGGAGCTAGCAATAAAGAGAGGAAAAGGGAGAAAAAAAAACATTTGTTTCCAATTGGTCGGTTTCGAATAAACATGACGAACGATCAGTAATCAAAGTAGAGAAAAATAAATGAATAAATGAAGGAAGGAAAATAAACGGATTTGTATAAAAATAAAGAGATTCAATGAAACGAAAGAAGCAAGACCAGAAGAAGGAAAGCTGAAATAATGAAAGATAGCAGACGACAAAATAGGAAGATAGAAAGGAAAGTAAAGAGAAGAGGAGAAATTGAGGTTTTGAAAGAAGAATGCAATTAACCATTGATTGCTGACGTAAAACACTATAACAGAGACATTTTTTATTGTTGTAGCGAGGCTGATTTCGAAGTGTTCGCCCATCACATAATGCAGACCCTAACCGGAAAGAGTACGAAAGAACTTCCGGCCAGGCTTGCATCTTTTCACTTACACATCGACCTTACACCCTCTGGAAACTAACATATTGCATTTGCGTCGTCTTCTTTCTTCAAACGATTTTGACAACTTCCGCCATGCTCCGTCTCTATCGATTCACACCATTCTATTCAGAATAAAATGAAACAACAAAACAAAATATCGGCATTGAATTGAAGTTGATTAAATGTCTGTATTAATTTAAAATGAACAACTGTGCTGGCCTTGATTGTTTTCTTTTGTGAAAGGAAAGTTGAAATACATTTTAATCCTCGTGGTTATTAAAGATTTTATAGCTATCTTTCGAATGTACAAAAGTATATCTTCTTCTTCTTCTTCTATGTGCCGTGTCCGCTTGGGACGTAGGCGATCATGTCTCTCCACAATTTCTTGTACTTAGTAGCTCTTAATAAATCTTGTTTGTTTGCTAAATCTCTTAAACCCCGTCCCTCCGTCAATCTACTTAAGCTCGCTGGGTAGGTTATTATTTTCCTCTGTGCCTCATGCATTCAGTCTGTCTTGTGTGTATCAAATTATCCAAGCTCTCTATCCTCATTATGTGTCCTACAAATTTCAACTGTATCTTTCTGTATGTGTCCTTTTTGTTTCCATTTTCTCTAAAACCTCGTCGTTTCTCACATGTTCGGTCCATGGTATCGTCAAAATCTTTCTGTAGAACCAGATTTCTGTTGCTTCAAGTCTCTTCATCTTTGAGAAGATTGTCCAGCATTCACTGCCGCATAGAAAGACTGAGATTTCTGTCATAACGCTGTTTTGCCAACCTAATGATATTAATAATAATAATAATTATCTGTTGCTAAAGAAAAACACTCCGACGATAATCTTGTGTCGTCCTGGAAAGTACAAACAACAGGACTTGAAGATATATCCAATTGTCAAGTCTGGCCACCCTTAGAGAAGTTAGCCGAAATTTCTGTTCCGTCACCAAATATTAGAAGTGGGTTGGGAAAAGAAGAAGAAGAGAAAAAAACTGTAAATATTTTTTTTTATTTTGATATAAACATCGTCTATTTTATTTTTCAATTTTGTGTGCACGAATTCAACTCCTGATAATTCGGCTTGATCCTCTTAAGATCAAAAATCACAATGTGGGTAACAGAGGTCATATTTGAAGAGGTCAACTTAAAGACCAGCTGCTGCGTCAAACGCCATCAACGACCGATGAGTGTGGGCTGACAGCTTGTTCTCCAATACTAGGATCGATCCTTACCAAAGACAGCAGGCCGTGCCCCGGCTACGCCGCTATACTATTTTCTTTGTTTCTAACGCAATTTTCCTGTTTCTTAATACTATCACTATAGCAAAACGCCTTCGGATTTCAGTGCCACATATTTTCTCCCCTGTTAAAACATTTCCCAGATATTTAAATTGTTGTACTTGTTTGATTTTTGTATATCCAATTTGTAATTTGCATGTTGGAGTGTTCATTTGGCAAACCGCCATGCATTCTGTCTTCTTGCACTTGATGTTTAATTCCTTTTTCTCGATTTCCTTATTACCTTCTGTAGGAAGTCTTATAGTTTCCTTTCTGTCTCTACTATAAATACTCTGGCAGCTGCATATCTTACATCATTAAGATTGTCGCTGCCAATAATGAATCCTCTTAAGATTTCTAATTCTCTTAGAGACGCTTGAATATGTCCGGTGAGAAGACACCTCCTTGTCGTACTCCCCTTTATATTTTTGTATATTTACTGAATTAATTTTCTATCCGTGTGCAGAGGATTTGCTCCCAGATTTTGAATTATGTTAATATCCTTCCCAAATATATAAGGTTTACCACCATAAACTACATTCACGTCCTGAGTAAGACGATGAACTACATCCAACAGCAAGGCCTCTGATCAAGAGGCTTCGAGGAGTGTATAAACACCTTTTAGTTGCTGTTGTTTCCAGGTCCACCTTGACCCGGGGTGGTAGCACCTGTTAGGGTCCCAGCTATGGACAAATAGTTAACCCTCAAATTTGGTCAAAACACTATAAAAGTGTAAAAATAGGTTTTAATACCAGCAATACCTTTTTGTAAAAAAAATTACATGCAATAATTTTTGAAGAAAAAATTATTACATATTACATTACCAGCAATTCATTTTTACAACATATATATATATATATATATATATATATATATATATATATATATATATATATCTTGAGGATGAACTGGAACTAATGTCTTTAATTTAATTACAAAATTAAATTCAGAGCTTTTAGCTTCCATTTTTGAAACATGGTTAGAACTGTGTAGCGAAAAAAAAACATATTTTAAATCAATTAATTTATATATATATATATATATATATATATATATATATATATATATATATATATATATTACCGACAACAAAAAATTTTTATCGGTATTAAATAACCCATTGAGGTTGATATACCGTAAGACAAAACAAGCGAAACGAAACCATCAAGGTTACCTAGGAGTTTACCTAGGAGTACCAACTCTTCTTTGTGACGTTCTTTATAAAACACCTTTGCTTAATCTATGAAACAGATATACATCCATTTGCAATTCTGCTCCTTTTTTTCTGAAATCATTTTGAGCATAAATATCGCTTTCCTTGTTCCAGTTTTTGCCTTGTTTCCGGTCTTGCGCGTTTATCAGAATTCGGATGATGAGTTTTGTTATGTGCTGCATTCGGCTGATTGTCCGATCGAATTCACATCCGTTTGCACCTGGATTCGTAGACAAACCTAAGCAAATATATAACTTAAAAAAAAAAGAAATCACTACGAAACAGGTGATAAAATTGCAACCTTTTCTTAATTATTAATTGGCAATTTATATTAGGTTAGAAATATTAGGTTGAGTCATAAGTAATTTCAATTTTCAGATACCGGTTTTAATGACAAATGTAGCATCCTAACTAACTGCGTTTTAAATATACTATTGTCGTATGTAACTTATTTTTTTATCATGTGGATGAAACATGATATCATACGACAATATTCGGCACAAAATGCAGTGTATTTAAAAGGATAAACCCACACAACAGACCCCAAAATCTGAGCTCCATCGAAGCAAGGTAATGTTTGAAAAATAAAATATTGATTGCTTAAAAATGAAGTCCTAGAATTCTTACATTGATTACTTCAATTGATTACTTAAAAAAGCCCTCACATATTTTTCCGTTTTATTTTATACCCTGCTTACCATAGATCATCTGAATATTTTTAATCTCTTAGATTCTGATGAAACAACTATATTTTTTCATTCCCTTCTTTCTATTTTAAAGATATCCCTCTTTGGTTAATTTCCAGTGACACAGATATTTCACTTGAAAACATTTTGCCCTAACATCATTTTTTTTCATTATTCGGAGTCGAGCAATCCTGTTAAATTCTTATCTGATCACGGAGTAACAAAATTGATTATCAATCAAGTTTCTTTTGGTTTGACCTATAAAGGAATGTTTGTGATAAATAGGAAACTTCCCCCGCCTGTTCCCCACCTGCTATCCTTATTGCGTTTCGTGCTGTTGCCTGGAGGCAGTTGGTAACTGATGGCTTTTATTTGCTGATGGAAGCATCAATTTCGGTGTTCCTTTGATCATTGGCTGATGAGGCTTAAGCAGATCGTTCCGTGTCAATTTAATTTTCGTGGCCGAAACGGTAAAAGCGCTGTCACGGATAGAAATAGGTCCCAAAGATGAGACATACAATCTCCTAAGTTAAAGAAACGCGTACACCGAGGAAAAACAACAATAACAGAGATAGAATGTTATGGAATAAATATATAAACATCAAAGGCTACTTATACTGAAACCAGACAGAAACCTATTTCTGAAAAATGGGTGGCTGAAAAGACTTAATATATATGCAATATTGATGTTCTTTGTTTTTGATTATGTAGCACCAGTCCATGAAGTTCTTAGAAGGATGATCCGACCTAAATGCTACAAGCTTTATTTGGTCGAAGGCACTTTTAAACATCGATCTCAGAGAGCGGTGGTGTACAGCTGACAGTTTAGATATTTCCGAATGTCTTCGGCGCCATATCTGACATTCTTATGTAAATCTCAAGATCTTTTAAGAAAATGACTCAAGATTTTAGATTAATGTTTTGATATTGTAGCTATTTGTAATGATGTGAGTAATTATCTCTAGCGCATACACCTTGTACTATGACCGAGACACGTTCTCGATCAATGCCCGCCATAAATATAGTATTAATTATAAATAAATGCAAAAATCAGGTTTTGATTATGGGTTTATAAAACGTGGTATTTGTAGGTTTCTGACCATGAGACCTGGGTTCGAATCTCACCATGGTCGATTTGTTAGGAGGATAATTTCTTGACGTTATCTGTCTGGAGGAAACGATCCCAGCATGCAGCGCGTTTGAAAAGTGCCTGAAGACCATAACACAGATTGATCCAAGCTTTGTGGGTGAAATTGGGTTGATGGAAGCCTTGGGGACCGTCGGTGGTTGTGCTAGCACGAAGTCATCGTGATCGAGGGTTTGCGTGTGCTGGCCTTGTTTAGACTGTAGATAACACTAGATAACGCGTTTTCTCCCAGAAACTGTAACTAATGTCCGCTCAGCATAGTTTCAGTATAAACCACAGGTGGGATCTGTGGATGTTGAACAAATTTACCTGAGCAAGCGTCTGCAATGTGGATTAGCTAACCGCCCAATATACTGACATCGTCGGATATGAGCAGATGCGCCATTTTTTTTTTTTACATATGGCACATTGGTATCCCCTTGTCGCATTGTGGGCCCAGTGAGAATTAATGCATTACTCGACCAATTCCTGAGCACCTTTGCTATTTGATTCGGATCTTTGTCTTGCAGGAAATCCCAGACATGAAAAATGGTCAAGATATTCTGCAGATCGAATTTTTTAATATCATTTCACCTCAAGCAAATCTATAATCCCACTAAGACACAAAGGGTTACAGGGGTTGAAAGACTATAAGACTTTAGTGAAGAGAAAGGTAAATAAAATAAAAGGTTTCAAGGAGACAGATGACTATTGATGTAGAATTTAAATTTTCGAAGATTGCAGGCGGTAGGGAAGCAAGACATCAAAAGGAAGTTCGACAGGCGAATAGTATGAGGAATAACTATTAGAATAGAGTATACGGTTGAATCAAGCTAGTCCGACCATAAAACGCTGAGACCTTGTAGTGTGTTTACATTCATGTAGTAGAGACACCAAAGAGGAAAGCAATTCAGAACAATTGCCATAAAAATATTTGTAGAAAAGACAGTGCAAAGCCACGTCACGTTTGGGAGAAAGTGAGTGATGTCGAGATGCCAGGTCAGGATCGATTATATGACAGGCACTTCATTGAATTTTATCAGGAATCATGAGATATATAGTAGGAGCGCAAGACGGGATAAGGTAGCATCATTCAATGCATGGACAAATGGTAGATTTATAAATACGCAAGATGGATTCTGACGAGATAAATCGTCTGGCATGAAACAGGGAAGCAACTTCCATACATGGTTTCTTCGGCGTTTTCAGATATTGTATATGACATATTACCTTGCCAATAGACTGATTATAAATCGTAGTAAATATTATCTTGCGAATAGACTGATTATAAATCGTAGTAAATATTACCTTGCCAATAGACTGATTATAAATCGTACTAAATATTATCTTGCCAATAGACCGATTATAAATCGTAGTAAATATTACCTTGGTAAGACACCGAATATAAATCATAGTAAATATTACATTGCCAATAGACTGATTATAAATCATAGTAAATATTACCTTGGTAAGAGACCGAATATAAATCGTAGTAAATATTAACTTGGTAAGAGACCGAATATAAATCGTAGTAAATATTAACTTGGTAAGAGACCGAATATAAATCGTAGTAAATATTACCTTGGTAAGAGACCGAATATAAATCATAGTAAATATTACCTTGCCAATAGTCCGATTATGAATCGTAGTAAATATTACCTCAGTAATAGACCGATAATAAATCGTAGTAAATATTACCTTGGTAAGAGACCGAATATAAATCATAATAAATATTACCTTGCCAATAGACCGATTATAAATCGTAGTAAATATTACCTTGGTAAGACACCGAATATAAATCATAGTAAATATTACATTGCCAATAGACTGATTATAAATCATAGTAAATATTACCTTGGTAAGAGACCGAATATAAATCGTAGTAAATATTACCTTGGTAAGAGACCGAATATAAATCGTAGTAAATATTACCTTGGTAAGATACCGAATAAGAATCATAGTAAATATTACCTTGGTAATAGACTGATTATAATTCGTAGTAAATATTATCTTGGCATTAAACCGAATATAAATGACAGTAAATGATATAATACGGAATGTGTATTTAATTCAAAAACTATTGGCGTGGAGACAGTCATCAATCTCGATAGTTGCGTTCGTTTTTTCCCTATTTCCCTTGGGAATGACATGAATGGTACTCTACACCTATCATCAAAGAATTTGATAACAGGGTAGATAGGTTTCCTCTGCCAAAACATTCGAGATAGCAACCGGATACCACTCTTTTAGCTTCCCATATAATCCATGATAATTCACGTCTTTACATATTCTTTCTTTAAATGATGTCGTTTTAAAATCCTACCTGGTCTTTTAGCTGAAAGACACCTCCCTGCACATTACGCCCTCCATTCATTAATGGCTTAATCATACTTTTCTCCAAACTAATAACACATCTCTGTATCTAGGAATTTTCTTTTTTATCTGTAGAGATAATTCCTAACCATTAATTGTCATTTTGGTGTAGTTGAGTTTTTGCAAGAGCTTGTATGAAAATTTGGATGACTTGGTGGGGAAAGGGAAAAACATACACTGCAATAATGGAGGCCACTTTTGTGCAATGTCTCTGGGGTTATTTACGTTGCTATGTGGATGCCATATTGGGTAGAGAGCATTGATCGTGATCATTGGATTTTTGTTGCCCTTGGGAAGTACTTTTATTGTCAGCCAGTATTGGATTCCGATAACGTTCCTTGAGATTTCTATTTTCTTCAATTTTATATACCTTGAGAAATTCTTCAACCGGGGGCACTGGCCCTTGAAATCGCTTTGGCATATTTTTATAGCCTTGAAACTGAAAGGCCATGTTGGGCAAGCTTAAGTTTTAAGGTCGCTTCTTTGAATTTTACCCATGATAAAACATTTTGTTGCTTACACGGTAGCGATAATTGTAATCTATTTATTTATAGACGACCAGAATGTTTTAGATTTAACAAAGGATTGTTTTTTTACGGCTTATCAACCCTTAACAGGTTATTGAAAGCTAGAAAATATATTTAGATTGTAAGAATTGTTTTTGGAGACAATAGTCGTTTAGTCTTAGAAATTAACGCGTAGCTTGGAGGTGGGAGTGTGATACTATAACTGCGTTGAGACGTGAAACTGACACTAACTATACAGTGTTGATTCCTATATCCACACTACAAATGTGTGTTTGGCTTGGTTGTTTTTGTTTAGTGGCATTTAATGCTGACATCGAAATATTTCCGATGAAATTTTATCTTTTTTATTAGGGGAAACAATAATGGTTTTACTGATACAAATCTTACTAATTAAGAATTAATTACTAATAGCTTGGGTAGAGGAGGTGGATTTATACCTTTTCCAAGGATATTTGCGCGTAAGTGAATATAACGACCCCAACTGGAATTGGGACTCGGCTCTCAGATTAACAATTCCGTGTCATTATCCATTTGTACCATCCGCACATTCAAGCCTACAGCATTTAGTATTCCCAAATGGTCACCCATCTAAGTAATTATCAGGCTCGACGTTGCTTAACTTCGGTGATCCTACGGGACCGTTGCTTCAACATGATGTGATTATAAAACAGAAATTTCAAATAATCTTTGGAATTTTCCTGAAGAGTATAGAAGTTTCGAAATATACAAGAATTAAGGAAGAATCAATTGTGTAAAATCTTATTCATTGCATTTTTTGTAATCTTTTACAATTTTGACACAGTTTTAACTTATCGAATTGTTATAGTGGAACACACCTATTCTATAGTTAATAGACACTCCCTCCTATAATAAGTAGGAGTAGTAAGAGTAACGAGAGAGTCGCGCAGTCGCTCAGTGAGTTGGACAGTTCGGTCAGTCGATGTCGAACGACAGTTAGTCGAATACTAAAGTATCAGCGACCACAACTAGATTACTCTGCATTATACCTATTATATCAAGTCCCTAACGTTTTGTACGTCGAACCTAATTTAGGACCGACTTAGTACAAATACAAGCCTCCACTGTGAAATCACTCCATAACACGAATACAGTAAAAAAAATGTATATTTTGCTTGTGGTGATTCATAATTAAAAGTCTGATTTTAATAGATTTTCTATTCAATTTATCTAGTATAAAAATACCAACTTTATATGAATTCATTCTTGAAAGAGTAAAATTTTGAAGTCAGTTTGTAAGTTTGGTTTGGTTTATTTTGTTTGACGGCACACCAACCTGAACAAGATTTTTAGAATAGATTCGTGTGAATAAAATATGTATTCTTTGTAAGATATCAATTTGTAGATCAGGTTTCATTGACGTATTTTTGTAAAGAGGGTTTTTGTCGAGAGTCATATATATTGCTGGTAATATTTTAAAAAAATGTATTGCTGGTCACTTTTGACGCCGATGTGGGGGTTAAATATTTGCCCATAGCTGGGGCCCTAAATGGTGCCAGCACCCCGAGTCAGGACGGATAAGGGCAGGAATTAAGAGGTGGTTATTCGACCCACAAAACGTCCAATCTTCCGATCAGAGGCCTTGATATCGGATATAGTTTGTCGTCATACTGAGGACAGCAGTTTATAAGTAAAAAAAAACCCTACGGAAGTTAGTTATTTTTGTTCATATTTCCAACGATCTTTAAAACCAAATGCTTTTTAAAAATATTTTCAGCGAGTGCAATATTGTTTTTCGAAAAAAGGTTAAAAATCCACCTGCTATAATGTACATATACAGTTGAATGAGGATTATGTGAACAGATGTACGACTGATGTGGTGTTTGTATGAACATAAAGGAGAAGGGACTAAGAACTGAAGATATATGTTGGAAATATGAAAAAGGTCACCGATACAAAGACCACAATTATTGGTTATCACTTATCTCTACAAATAAAAGAAACTTTGTAGATACAGGGATGCGGTGTTCGTTTAGAGAAATGTATGGGGATCTGTAGGAAATAAAATGGTTGAGCTTAGATAAAGAGAATAGCCATCGGGAAAGCATCTTCACAGTAGTATATTATACGAAGTGCTGTTAATATTATCTTGGCAATAAACTGAAATTAAATCGTATTAAATATTACCTTGGCAATACACCGAATATAAATCGTAGTAAATATTACCTTGGCAATAGACTGAATATAAATCGTAGTAAAAATTATTTTGGTAAGAGACCGAATATAAATCGTATTAAATATTACCTTGGCAATATACCGAATATAAATCGTAGTAAATATTACCTTGGCAATAGACTAAATATAAATCGTAGTAATATATTACCTTGGCAATAAAGCGAATATAAATCGTAGTAAATATTACCTTGGCAATAGACTGAATATAAATCGTAGTAAATATTACCTTGGCAATACACCGAATATAAATCGTAGTAAATATTACCTTGGCAATACACCGAATATAAATCGTAGTAAATATTACCTTGGCAATAAACCGAATATAAATCGTAGTAAATATTATTTTGGTAATAGACCGATTATAAAACGTAGTAAATATTACCTTGGTAATAGACTGAATATAAATCGTAGTAATATATTATCTTGGCAATATACCGAATATAAATCGTAGTAAATATTATTTTGGTAATAGACCGAATATAAATCGTAGTAATATATTACCTTGGCAATAGACCGAATATAAATCGTAGTAAATATTATTTTGGTAATAGACCGAATATAAATTGTAGTAATATTTTACCTTGGCAATACACCGAATATAAATCGTAGTAAATATTATTTTGGTAATAGACCGAATATAAATCGTAGTAATATTTTACCTTTGCAATACACCGAATATAAATCGTAGTAAATATTACCTTGGCAATAGACTGAATATAAATCGTAGTAAATATTACCTTGGCAATACACCGAATATAAATCGTAGTAAATATTACCTTGGCAATACACCGAATATAAATCGTAGTAAATATTACCTTGGCAATAGACTGAATATAAATCGTAGTAAATATTACTTTGGCTATAGACCGAATATAATTCGTAGTAAATATTACCTTGGCAATAGACCGAATATAAATTATAGTAATATATTATCTTGGCAATAGACCGATTATAAAAATGTATAACGACTTCTATACTCTTTAAGAAAATTCCAAAATTATTTGAGATTGCTGTCTTATAGCCACATCATGTTCAATCAACGGTCCCGTAGAATCACCGAAGTTAAGCAACGTTGAGCATGATCGGTACGTGGATTGGTGACCATTTGGAAATACTTGATGCTGTAGGCTTGAATGTGTAGATGGTGCAAATCTATAATCGCTTGGAATTGTTAATGTTCTTGCTGAATGGCACTTGCTTTTATTAATGTGATAAAAAAGCGATCGGGGATGATTTGTCCCCGTGTACGTCCCATGGCGGCTCTTATCTGTAAACTAGTGGAACTAATGAATGTATCTAGTCAGAACATTTGGCATGGAAATACCGATAGAATATCGAGAATCTTGCGATATTCTGTCCGTGGGAATAGAGTTGTAGGGTGAAAAATGATTCATCACCCACAAGGCTGTGTAGATGCTATTGAACTTAAATAAACGCGGAAAGTGGAGACTGTGCATCACCTGACTAAATGTAGTAGCAATATTGTATTTTAGGTCTGGTTTCGCTCTTGTAAAGATAGAGCAAGGCAGGAGGAGTGAGGTCCTTTCTGGAGCGGTAGGAGGAACCGACCTTTTTACCAGCCGAAATCGTGATAAAAAATTGAACAAATGAACCTTGTCAGTTTCATTCAACAAAACATGTATTAAAGAACGATTGTTGCCCCAAAACAAAACACTCTGTTTGTCAATATAATTCTCTCTGATTCTTTTTTCCCACCTCTGTGTCTCTCTCTCTCTGTTTCCCTTTCTCTATCTCTCTCTTATATATATATATATATATATATATATATATACCGATTTTTCCGCAATTGTCAATGAAGGCCTGTCTATGTTCCTATTTATCGTGACATGAAAAAATAACTCACCCACCTCCAGTTTCTGAGCATACTTTTCTATTTAGCATAGATCTGACATTTAATTGGTTAATCAAGACATACCCACAAGTCTAATCTTAATTCTGACCTTATGTTCACATCCTTTGAAATTTCGGAAAAGAGGTAACACTTTGTTTTTAAATTTCCTTAACAATTCTTTTTCATTACCAGTTATTTACCATCGCCTGAAGAAGTGCAATCAAAATATTGAAACATGAAAGCTTTTTGTGTAGCGATTTCCAAATGTTTTTATTATAATCTCTTAATAATAATAATACCTATATATATATATATATATATATATATATATATATATATATGTGTGTGTGTGTGTGTGTGTGCGCGCTTTACTGATTAAACAAACTGCAGTGTCAGTTGTTGGGTCATACACCAGACTAACTTTTATTGGTTTCTCCCTGCTATATTTAGATATCTATTTTCCTGATGAAAAGAGATTTTATGTTGCTTAGTAGAAGCCATACCAGTTTCTAAAAGCGGACAATGAACCCGTGATTGACTTTTAACCAAGAACAGCAGTAATATGTCCTTTTTGATTGAAGGAAAACTTTTTAAAATAAACAAACTTGGAGGTGTTATCTTGTGATAGGAACATCCGTTTATTTATTTCTGTTTAATGTTTGTTTCTTTGGTCAATGTTCTAGTTAATTAGTGTGGATTAGATGATAGCTATCATCAGATTGCCGTCTCGTGTTTAGTCTTGTTACTGTAGCTTGAATATTTAGTGTTCATTCATGGCATGAACACGGGAAACCGAATCATTCACCACATTGATTGAGCAAACGCCGGGGTCGAAGTGGATGAATCAGGTTCATTTGTGAGACAAGATAGCGGACGCCTGTATCATGCTCTCGTGTCTGTTAGACAATCTTTCTCACAAGTTAAATGCTAAATTTCCCCAAAGCAGTGGCTAAGGCACATGTTCCTTTACAGTTCAGTGTATGTTCAGTGGGTACCAGCGGCAGGTTTAGATACCAGTCAGAAGTCGAAAACGTGCTGGCAGTACATCGGAAGTTGTGTTCAATCGTCATATTGTTTTTTAATTACTCACCGACTGCGTCTCTTTTTCCCTTTCTCGTTTATTATACGCATTATTCCTTACGTTATTCTCCTGTTTGCTCATTGCTTTTTCATACTTGAATTCAAACAAATGAGTTGCAGTGGCGAAGGGTGACTTGGATCCAGAGCATGCAATCGCAAATATTTTGTCATATACGGCCACCGTAATATTTCGCCACTTACTGTCTGTCTGACCATGAAACACCGGTTCGAATCTCACCATGGCCGATTTTTCAGGAAGGAGACTTCCTGGTGTTATCGGAATAGATCGAGGTCGATCAAGGCGTGCGGCACCTGTGGAAAGTGCCTGAAAACCATACCACGGGTTGACCCAAGCCTTGTGAGGGAAATTGGGTAGACGGAACTCTGAGGGGCCGTCGATATTACATTACCTTGGCAATAGACCTAATATAAATCGAAGTAAATATTATTTTGGTAATAGACCGAATATAAATCGTAGTAAATATTACTTTGGCAATAGACCGAATACAAATCGTAGTAAATATTACTTTGGCAATAGACCGAATATAAATCGTAGTAAATATTACTTTGGCAATAGACCGAATATAAATCGCAGTATTATATTACCTTTGCAATACACCGAATATAAATCGTAGTAATATATTATCTTGGCAATAGACCGAATATAAATCGTACTAATATATTACCTTGGCAATAGACCGAATATAAATCGTAGTAAATATTACTTTGGCAATAGACCGAATATAAATCGTAGTAAATATTACTTTTGGCAATAGACCGAATATAAATCGTAGTAAATATTACTTTGGCAATAGACCGAATATAAATCGTAGTAAATATTACTTTGGCAATAGACCGAATATAAATCGTAGTAAATATTACTTTGGCAATAGACCGAATATAAATCGTAGTAAATATTACTTTGGCAATAGACCGAATATAAATCGCAGTATTATATTACCTTTGCAATACACCGAATATAAATCGTAGTAATATATTATCTTGGCAATAGACCGATTATAAATCGTACTAATATATTACCTTGGCAATAGACCGAATATAAATCGTAGTAAATATTACTTTGGCAATAGACCGAATATAAATCGTAGTAAATATTACTTTGGCAATAGACCGAATATAAATCGTAGTAAATATTACTTTGGCAATAGACCGAATATAAATCGTAGTAAATATTACTTTGGCAATAGACCGAATATAAATCGTACTAATATATTACCTTGGCAATAGACCGAATATAAATCGTAGTAAATATTACTTTGGCAATAGACCGAATATAAATCGTAGTAAATATTACTTTGGCAATAGACCGAATATAAATCGTAGTAAATATTACTTTGGCAATAGACCGAATATAAATCGTAGTAAATATTACTTTGGCAATAGACCGAATATAAATCGCAGTATTATATTACCTTTTGCAATACACCGAATATAAATCGTAGTAATATATTATCTTGGCAATAGACCGAATATAAATCGTACTAATATATTACCTTGGCAATAGACCGAATATAAATCGTAGTAAATATTACTTTGGCAATAGACCGAATATAAATCGTAGTAAATATTACTTTGGCAATAGACCGAATATAAATCGTAGTAAATATTACTTTGGCAATAGACCGAATATAAATCGCAGTATTATATTACCTTTGCAATACACCGAATATAAATCGTAGTAATATATTATCTTGGCAATAGACCGAATATAAATCGTACTAATATATTACCTTGGCAATAGACCGAATATAAATCGTAGTAAATATTACTTTGGCAATAGACCGAATATAAATCGCAGTATTATATTACCTTTGCAATACACCGAATATAAATCGTAGTAATATATTATCTTGGCAATAGACCGAATATAAATCGTACTAATATATTACCTTGGCAATAGACCGAATATAAATCGTAGTAAATATTACTTTGGCAATAGACCGAATATAAATCGCAGTATTATATTACCTTTGCAATACACCGAATATAAATCGTAGTAATATATTATCTTGGCAATAGACCGAATATAACTCGTACTAATATATTACCTTGGCAATAGACCGAATATAAATCGTAGTAAATATTACTTTGGCAATAGACCGAATATAAATCGCAGTATTATATTACCTTTGCAATACACCGAATATAAATCGTAGTAATATATTATCTTGGCAATAGACCGAATATAAATCGTACTAATATATTACCTTGGCAATAGACCGAATATAAATCGTAGTAAATATTACTTTGGCAATAGACCGAATATAAATCGCAGTATTATATTACCTTTGCAATACACCGAATATAAATCGTAGTAATATATTATCTTGGCAATAGACCGAATATAAATCGTACTAATATATTACCTTGGCAATAGACCGAATATAAATCGTAGTAAATATTACTTTGGCAATAGACCGAATATAAATCGTAGTAAATATTACTTTGGCAATAGACCGAATATAAATCGTAGTAAATATTACTTTGGCAATAGACCGAATATAAATCGTAGTAAATATTACTTTGGCAATAGACCGAATATAAATCGTAGTAAATATTACTTTGGCAATAGACCGAATATAAATCGTAGTAAATATTACTTTGGCAATAGACCGAATATAAATCGTAGTAAATATTACTTTGGCAATAGACCGAATATAAATCGTAGTAAATATTACTTTGGCAATAGACCGAATATAAATCGTAGTAAATATTACTTTGGCAATAGACCGAATATAAATCGTAGTAAATATTACTTTGGCAATAGACCGAATATAAATCGCAGTATTATATTACCTTTGCAATACACCGAATATAAATCGTAGTAATATATTATCTTGGCAATAAACCGAATATAAATCGTACTAATATATTACCTTGGCAATAGACCGAATATAAATCGTAGTAAATATTACTTTGGCAATAGACCGAATATAAATCGTAGTAAATATTACTTTGGCAATAGACCGAATATAAATCGTAGTAAATATTACTTTGGCAATAGACCGAATATAAATCGCAGTATTATATTACCTTTGCAATACACCGAATATAAATCGTAGTAATATATTATCTTGGCAATAGACCGAATATAAATCGTACTAATATATTACCTTGGCAATAGACCGAATATAAATCGTAGTAAATATTACTTTGGCAATAGACCGAATATAAATCGTAGTAAATATTACTTTGGCAATAGACCGAATATAAATCGTAGTAAATATTACTTTGGCAATAGACCGAATATAAATCGTAGTAAATATTACTTTGGCAATAGACCGAATATAAATCGTAGTAAATATTACTTTGGCAATAGACCGAATATAAATCGTAGTAAATATTACTTTGGCAATAGACCGAATATAAATCGTAGTAAATATTACTTTGGCAATAGACCGAATATAAATCGTAGTAAATATTACTTTGGCAATAGACCGAATATAAATCGTAGTAAATATTACTTTGGCAATAGACCGAATATAAATCGTAGTAAATATTACTTTGGCAATAGACCGAATATAAATCGTAGTAAATATTACTTTGGCAATAGACCGAATATAAATCGTAGTAAATATTACTTTGGCAATAGACCGAATATAAATCGTAGTAAATATTACTTTGGCAATAGACCGAATATAAATCGTAGTAAATATTACTTTGGCAATAGACCGAATATAAATTGTAGTAAATATTACTTTGGCAATAGACCGAATATAAATCGTAGTAAATATTACTTTGGCAATAGACCGAATATAAATCGTAGTAAATATTACTTTGGCAATAGACCGAATATAAATCGTAGTAAATATTACTTTGGCAATAGACCGAATATAAATCGCAGTATTATATTACCTTTGCAATACACCGAATATAAATCGTAGTAATATATTATCTTGGCAATAGACCGAATATAAATCGTACTAATATATTACGTTGGCAATAGACCGAATATAAATCGTAGTAAATATTACTTTGGCAATAGACCGAATATAAATCGTAGTAAATATTACTTTGGCAATAGACCGAATATAAATCGTAGTAAATATTACTTTGGCAATAGACCGAATATAAATCGTAGTAAATATTACTTTGGCAATAGACCGAATATAAATCGCAGTAAATATTACTTTACAATAGACCGAATATAAATCGTAGTAAATATTACTTTGGCAATAGACCGAATATAAATCGTAGTAAATATTACTTTGGCAATAGACCGAATATAAATCGCAGTATTATATTACCTTTGCAATACACCGAATATAAATCGTAGTAATATATTATCTTGGCAATAGACCGAATATAAATCGTAGTAAATATTACTTTGGCAATAGACCGAATATAAATCGTAGTAAATATTACTTTGGCAATAGACCGAATATAAATCGCAGTATTATATTACCTTTGCAATACACCGAATATAAATCGTAGTAATATATTATCTTGGCAATAGACCGATTATAAATCGTAGTAAATATTACTTTGGCAATACACCGAATATAAATCGTAGTAAATATTACTTTGGTAATAGACAGATTATAAATTGTAGTAGATATTACTTTGTCAATAGACCGAATATAAAT
Source organism: Acanthosepion pharaonis (assembly GCA_903632075.3). Lineage (NCBI taxonomy): Eukaryota > Metazoa > Mollusca > Cephalopoda > Sepiida > Sepiidae > Acanthosepion > Acanthosepion pharaonis. Next base: position 871,381 of record CAHIKZ030004234.1, read on the forward strand.
CGTACTAATATATTACCTTGGCAATAGACCAAATTATAAATCGTAGTAAATATTACTTTGGCAATAGACCTAATATAAAACGTAGTAAATATTACTTTGGCAATAGACCGAATATAAATCGTAGTAAATATTACTTTGGTAATAGACCTAATATAAAACGTAGTAAATATTACTTTGGCAATAGACCGACTATAAATCGTAGTAATATATTATCTTGGCAATAGACCGAATATAAATCGTAGTCATATATTACCTTGGCAATAGACCGAATATAAATCGTAGTAATATATTATCTTGGCAATAGACCGATTATAAAAATGTATAAAGACTTCTATACTCTTTAAGAAAATTTCAAAATTATTTGGGATTTCTGTCATGTGCACAAAGCTACAAGTCATCGTGGCCAAGGGCTGAGCGTGCTGGCCTTGTTCAAATTGTTGATCACGCTAGATAACACGCTCTTTCTCAGAAACTGTAACTAAGGTCTGTTCAGCATAGTTGCAGTATAAAACACGCGTAGGCTCTGTAGGTATTGAGCTCGCGTCTGCAATAGGGATTGTCTAGCCGCCCTGGTAGACGCGTATCCTCGAATACGAGTGGCCAGCTATCATGTGTGTATCTATTTTAAGGAAGAATTAATTAATGTGCTGTTATTTTGATTTGTAATATTTATTTTTCCGACAGTAAAAAAAAAGTTAATCGCCTTTTAAAAACAAATTATTTCTTCTAGTTGCTGTTTTCTACATTTGTTTCACAATATATATTATCATATATCATTATAATTGACTCATTATATATTTGATACATACATACATATATATATATATGTATGTATGTATTATAATTAATTCCTCGAGTCTAGAAGAAACCTCAAAAGAATGCAGAAATCACAGGACGACGGTTTCGTCCTGTATTTGGGACTCATCAGCAATGCGCATTCACTGCCTAGAATTGAAACCCTGACAGTTACGTTATCAGGGAAACGTCACACCAATTCTTCCAACGGGCGTCGGTAACGAAGAGGTAGCGAATCAGGCTTGACATAGCGCCGCTCGATCACATATTCCGTGGTGGAACTCATCCGAGTTTCTCTTTTACCCATAGGACTGTGCCCAAATGAGTCACGACTACTATCACCAAGCCGCTCTATCCAATGCATTAGAGCCGGTTCAAGCAAGGATATAACATATTCCGTGGTGGAACTCATCCGAGTTTCTCTTTTACCCATAGGACTGTGCCCAAATGAGTCACGACTACTATCACCAAGCCGCTCTATCCAATGCATTAGAGCCGGTTCAAGCAAGGATATAACATATTCCGTGGTGGAACTCATCCGAGTTTCTCTTTTACCCATAGGACTGTGCCCCAACGAGTCACGACTACTATCACCAAGCCGCTCTATCCATTGCATTAGGAGCCGGTTCAAGCAAGGATATACAAGGGATAGAAATTAGGAGGATTTGATATAATTAAGTAATTCATTCTTCAATTCTCGGTAGTGGATACGCACTGCTGATGAGTCCCAAATATAGGACGAAACGGCCGTCTAGTGCTTTCTGCAGTCTGTTGAAGTTTTCTTCTAGACTCGATGAATTACTTACAGAATTATCTCAAATCCTCCTAATTTCTATATATATATATATATATATATATATATATATATATATATATATATATATATATATATATATATATAACCACATTAAATATACAAATTCATTGACCAGCTCAGTCACTAAATCTACTTTCAAAAGCTACCCCCATCACTAACTGTAGAATTCATAACATGATTTACCTATTAGAATGCACACTATGCCAGAAACAATATGTCGGAAAATCTGAATGACCTTTTAACTACAGAATTAGTAATTATCGGAATCGGATCTTGTCGGCTCCCGACGAAAGATTATTATCTGTAGAACGACATTACCGCCTAGAAAAAAAAATAATTACAAGTAAAATTCACTATAATTAAAAAAAAATAGAAATAGATAGAAAAGATAACCTTAGAAAAATACTAGAGGAACATGAAGACAAATGGATTTTGCGCCTCAAAACACTTCGTCCAGACACGCTTAACCACAAATTTAACAACAAAGATAGACTAAATATCCATAAATAAATGAATTTAAATCAAACTCTACCCACATTTCTCACCTACACAAGACAGACATGCTTGCAGAGGTGTTGAGGTGTCACACTTATACACACACTCATGCTAATATACACATAAACCATACTTCCAAAGTGCTAAAAGATAGAACACATATCCCATTTCCAGCAACCAATAAAACTACCAAAATGACTAAGGAAGGAATTCTTAAAGTCAGTAATCTCCCATCCTCTATCTTAAAAACAACTTGAAAGAGGCCGTTTGACCAACACAAGGATTGACCAAATGAGAACTACAGATAAAGTTCACTTTCTTCAGAAACAGTCATTCACTTCTGTAGTTCACTGCCACTAACAAAAGGATTTCCCCCCTGGTGATGGCAATGCTGGCCGCAACTAATCGAAGAAGTTAATTCAAATAATAAAACAAAAAAATATTAATATACAACCCAGAGTATCTGAAAATTTTTAATATATATATATATATATATATATATATATATATATATATATATATATATATATACACTTTGAGCGCAGTTGATTATATCACTTTGAGTATACAAGTAATCCTGTGTATACTTTGGGTGAATAACGTTCATGTAAGTAAAAGTAGATCATAAATTGCATAATGACAATGTTTATTATTCGTGCTACTAATGGTCAGAGCTGACCACAAATTTAGACACCACTGAAAGCGAGTCACTAAATCACAGGCTAAACACGGACATTAAGTAGGCAAGTTAATATCACTGACACGTTCAGCGCCATCGAATCAATTATACTTGACAGTAATAACAGCTAATCAGAAATCACTGAACCGAAGAATCAAATGTACTTGCCTTCGTTTTCCTATTATAGAAATAAAAGCAAAACCAAATCACCATTGACTAATCATTAGATTATTAATCAGATGAACAAAATTAAGGTCTAGAAAAAAGCACCATCATGATAGAAATATTAATAATAATATTAATGTCACAGAGATAGAGATAAAAACCTCAATTATAAACGAATGTGGCGAGCTGGCTCAGTATGGAGTATATAAATAGGCATAATTCGGTCTGAGTGGTGATCCCTTGGAAATTGTGCAGACAGTTGTGATTTGACTAAGCAAATTAACTAATGATGTATATCGCAGAAAGAAATTGTTTTCTCGGTCTTGTAGAAGTTCTTTATTGTACATTTTCACACAAATGCAAGTTTGCAAGAACAATCTATTATCGCTATTTCCAAAGCAGATGTTCCAATGAGAGCAATTTTTGAATTTCCCCAGTTCTTACGTTTACTTCTTGGACATGCCAGGATATTTCCACGGAGTAAAATAACTGTCATTTCCTCCGTGCTCTAAAAGCAAAGAGAAAATTCCACTCAGACGGCACTCCCACATTTTAGAAACAGATATCCACTAGCTACTTCAGTGAACGCTACAACCTTAACTTTTTTTTTAAGTCGAGTGTCAGTCTTTATCAATCCTGTTTATTTTTATGCTATCGTGGCTATTTTTACGGCATTGTTAACCAAATACAAGGACCAAGGGCTACTCAAGTTAGAATGTTATTGTTTTATGGACGTATGAAGATTATGAGACAACAGTTGAACCTAGACATGAACAGTTTAAGATTATAGTGGTCGGGAAATCATCCTCTCGAGGGTCTGATTTGTAAAGCAGTGGCTATTGGTCTGAAACTTTCTTCTTACCAAATGAATACGAAGAGAATGAGAATGATTAGCTCCTGTGTAGATGGCAGTCATTTAAGATCACAAGCCATGATAGGCATATCTGGCGTTGTATCAGAGCATTTATATTACGCTTGCACCTATGTATTGTGTGTAACACGCTGTGTACACAGATACTGAGTAAAAAAGAGAAACAGAGTGCGACACTGAGAGGGAGTTGAGGGGAGATTCAGCTAAGCTAAAGGCAGTCGTTTGTAGTGAGGGGTTAAATCATGTTTTGTGTCCTAACGATCTGACGAGAAAAAATCGCCTCTGAAATACAATTAACTTTTTGAAATTAAAAACTTTAATAATTGTCATCCTTTTGTAGTGTAATAAAAATAGATCTTTCTCTTCTAATCAAAAAACATATTAAACCCAGACTATGTTGAGCGTCCGAATGGGAATCAGAAAGAACGTGGGGCATAGAGAGTAAAGCATAAAGAGAGAGAGAGAGAGAGAGAGAGAGAGAGAGAGCGTCATTAACAGGTAGTGGAAGACGTGCCATCATATATAGAAGTTGTTGCTTTTAATGAGATGTTAAATCATTAAAACATTATTTTAAAGGGAGACTATCTGGGAATGGTCATGGCCTGAAAATTTACAGAGTGCAACATATTAATAAATCCGTGTAACTTACACGGTTCATGCTAGTTGTTGTCGTTGTTATAATTTCCTTTGATTTCTGTTGTATACCAATTTCCTTTCGGGTCCCAACCCGAGAAATAAGTTCAGAAATGGCTTCATGACATTTTCCACTGATCACTTTTTTGTAAAAAACACAAAAAAAGCCAAAAAAAACCTCTAAGATCACACTCATTTTACATAGGTAAATCTCTTCGTAATGTGCGAGCTGTGAGTATAATTTTTTTTGATTTCTTTAAGGCATGAATTAACAGGAATCCCTTCAATGTGTCTATCGGAACCTTTTTCAATCAATCCGTGGGCTCCAGATGCAACTGTAATTATTGATGTCCTCATGTGTCACATTTTTATATTTTTACTTCAAGATCCTTGTATTTTAATAGATTTTTCTAAAGATCTTCAAAGACACATTACGATCTGCCGGGTGTCAATAAGAAAGCACATTCTGTTTTTTGTGGTCTTTGATCACGATGTCTGGGCGATTAGATCTGGTTGTTCTGTCTGTGTGTATTTTAAAGTTCATAAATTTGTTACAGGTTCTTTCTCTGTAACCGGGTCTTGTAGTCTAATAAAAATAGATCTTTCTCTTCTAATCAAAAATCATATTAAACCCAGGCTATGTTGAGCGTCCGAATGGGAATCAGAAAGAACGTGGGGCATAGAGAGTAATATGTTCATATCAGTTTCCTTTCCATAAAAGTAGCAGATTTTCCAATGCAGATATTGGCGTACCCTATCAGGCCGAGTTTTATATTCCGTGCAAGCTGATACAAAGTGGTCAATTGTTCTTGGATATTTATCACAGCATCTGCATTAACATAGTTTTTCAGTATGTCTACATTTTTTTCACCCCAAGCAAGGCAGAAGTGCCACTAGCACGCAAGTGGTTAGAGAGGACAGAAAACACGAGTAAAAAGGCGTGTTCGAGGAAAGGAAAGAGAGAAGGATGAGGAACAAGATCAAGCTATCAGATATTGATTGACATTACACTTGAATATTTGAAGATTATATTCATCAGGGAAGCAAGCAAGAGGAAGGGAGTTCTACGGACGGGAAGGGCGAGATAAGCTGTTTGAGTAGAAAAGACGGTTACATTAACCGTTTCGATAGTGAAAGGGTGGGAGATGACAGTCTGGTAATTCGCTTAAATTCATGCAGTCCGGGAACCAGCGAAAGTAGTTCGTCGGAACAGTTGCCATGAAAATACTTATAGAAAAGACAGAGGAAAGCCACGGCGTATGTGTGAGAAAGCGACTGTAGACGAGATGCCAGATCAGGACCTATTGCATTGCATATTCGTCTCTGGATTTTGTCGAGCACCTCGAGACGTAGAGCGAGGGGGAATCAGACAATATATGACAGCAATATTCCATGCAAGGACCTATGGTTGATTTATAGATTTGAAAGATGGACTCAGACGAGCAACTGTGATGCGGAAAGGTCTTCTTTTCTTCTTTTACGGCTATCATTTCATGTTTTTTCTTACTTATATAGTTTGTTCGGCCTGAATGACAAAGTGCCGGATTTTCTTTTTTCTTTTGGAATCTCCGCCTTCTGCTGATACTAATTATTTACTATGCTTTGGCAGAGTTCCTAGTGCTTAATGAAGTCAATACGCAGATTAATGAATAACATGTCTTGAATCTTTTGGACTTATTATATTTCACGCCAATAATTTCGGACATTGGACTATTTATTTCACATACTATTTTATTTTGGACTCAATATATTTCACGCCAATAATTTCGGACATTGTTTGCGTGAGCGGTCCCATCGCTTCAGGACCGAATCTTGTACCTTACATTCACATCTACGATGTCTGGGAAACTGCCCATTTCCTTGTAGATGTTTATCAAATTATGTATATTACGTTTCTTTGTTGCTCCTGCAAAACCGTACGCAGCTACCAGGCTACGTGTCTCCGTAGTCAGCGGTCAAGTTTAAGCTCAGGTCATTACTGCTCTTGGCGTCACTACATGAATCGGTGTGACATTGAGTGAAAATTATATTCTAAGAAAATTCTTCAGGAGCGTTGCAGTTCATTCTCTGTCGTGTTTGTTTTTATATTACATTTGAAACAGTTTGTTACATTCACTTATCAAGTGTTTTGTCGTCTCATCCTATTTTTTCTTATCGCTAACGTTTCTATGTTTTTATTTCATTATATACATTTTTATGATTAGATATTATTTACTGTCGGCATGCGTCCAGGCCTGCGGATATTTAGTTAAATACCTTACAGCCACATAAACTCTGAAGACGACTTCATGTTCATCTACATGTTTATTCAAAGCCGAAAAAACTTATAACACACACACACACACATATATATATGTAATTTATTCGAAAATTATAACATAAATATGTTATAAAATCTCTACAAATATAGCCATTTGTGTTTCAACACTTTTGGTGCATTATCAAGTGATTGTGTTGAATGTAGAATCTTTCTACATTCAACACCATCCCTTGACAAGACATCAGAAGTGTTGAAACAAATGGCTATTTTTGTACTGATTTATGTTATAATTTTCGAATAAATTATATTTGCTCTACTGTCTATTGAGCGCACTTGTAAGAATAGTACGTTTTTTGGTTATTGTAATTTCTTTATGCACCAATCCTATACTTAGGTATATATATATATATATATATATATATATATATATATATATATATATATATATATATATATATATCATATCATATTTTGTTTATACGTTATCTTTATAGATACAACGTATTTAAGTAAATACCCTGTTTTTAATTAAACATTATTAATTACATTTAACGGCCTTATTTAAATAATTGTCGGATGTATTCCATTTCATTATAGGTTGCCATTGTTTACGTTAAGAAACGTTTCGTGAGCAGAAAAGATCGCTCGAAAAGAATCTTCGAAGATTGTGTGTTTATAAACAGTAGTTCGGACTTTGCTACCCAGACGCTTTTCTGTAGCTGAATGGGACAGCAAGTTAGGTCAAATGATATTTTCCGTATAGGAATACAGGTTCGATTCCTGTGGAAGAAAGTATAATTTTTTACGAAATTTCTCGAACATTCAAGTCGTTAAAATAAAAAAACAAAAAAACAAAAAAAAAAAAAAAACAGAACATTTACTTAAATACATTGTATCTATAAAAAATAACGTATAAACAGAAATAAGTGTCGGATTTAATCCATTTTCGAAGGCTGAACATTACTGAGTGACCCAGGGTCTAAATACAAAAAAGGAGGTTGTACGTAGTTCTCTCACGGAAATTATCTTGAAAGGTTACCGGAAAAGTCAATCAAACTTCACCTTGACAGTGACGCGTTTGCTCAGCCTCGTGTCTGATGAATTCTTTTCAACCCTGCAGCCTCTTTCTCGCAGGCGAAATATTGCTAGCCTCTCGCTAGTTTGTCACTGCTTCCATTCCAGATGTTTGAGCGAACAACACTCCTTGGTTTTACAAGTAGAAGCCTTCACAGCTAGGATCTTCCACACCACCTTTCCCTGAGTCGACTAATTCCCATTTCCTTCATATGCCATTAGTTAGAAGGAAGTTCGACTGTTGCATTGTGAAACATTTACCGAGCGTATGCTTACCCGATCAGTTGGATCTTACCTTTTTTTTAAAGTTTAGAGTCAACCGTTATCTTTCCTACATAGTCCAAGGTGTGGTGCAGAGGTAGATACCTCTGGACGTACTACCACCCCCTAGTATTAAACCCTGTGTGGGTCTTGGGACTTGTATTGGGGGAACAACAGTGTAAAACTACTTGAATCGGGAAAGTTACTTAAATCTATAGTAACATTAAACTATGAGAATGTGAACAGATGCGTTTATAATGAAATATGTCGCTCACGGCAAAGCACTAAAATTGGCCACCTGAAAACCTATCAAAATGTCAGGTAGACCTTTAAAGAAACAAATTCATTAATATCTAAAATAAATTATGAGACTACAGCAAGAAGAATATCTAAATTATACTTTATTTGAAAGGCATTTAAATTTTGACAGAAAAATACAAGAACATGAACGTATTCTTTTACGAATTTATGCCAATGCAATTATCCCCAAAAGAAAACCATTTAAAGTAAAATGCCTCTGGCAAAGGAAACTACGCTTAAATTCTTCTTTAAAGTTTTAATTGAGACAAAAAATGCAATAGAATATGATATAATGGCACCAAAAGAAGACAGTCTTTTAACATATGACACAAAAAACTTATTGTTAGGGTTTCAATGACAATAAAATACTCAACAACACGATTGTTTCAAATAATATTGTAAATTTCTCATTCAAAAAGGCGAAAGCATAATGGCACCTTTGAGAAAATGTATTTATAAAAGTTATTGCAATCGTCATGAGAGAAGACAAGTGGAAGCAAATAACTAAGGATGTCATTTTTTGTAAATCACACAAAAAAAAAAAAATTGCATTTTTGTAGAAAATGTAAAGAATTTAACCCGTTATCAAATCTAAGTTCTTGAACTAAACACAAAATCCTAGTTAACAAGAACAGAATGAGAAAAGAGAACACGTGCTTCTCTTGTCTTTGAGAACAAAATAGGCGTAATTAACAAAATAAGATTCAACCACTGCGTAAAAAACATTTAATACACAAGTAGTGGCCCCAAAAAAGGAAAGTACAATATGAAATTTGCACAATAATTTTGTGCGCCTATTACGGCAGGATAACAAATTTTTGACGTTAAAAGAAAGGGATTACCATCAAATAAAGGAAAAGGCGGTTACAGTTTAAGAAAAGACACGGATTCAATGACAAAAAGATTATACCCTTTAAAAGAAAAAATAAAAGAAAAACTTTCATGAAGTAAAAAATTGAAAAAGGCAGAAAATACAAAACACACCCACCTAAGTTCTTCAGCTGAATAGGAATATCTCCACACGAAGGAGCCTCGTGTTTTCCTCGGGTTATTATCTCAAGGGCTTTATGTAGTACTTTACTGGAAAGTTAAACTTGAATATTCGTTTCTGTTATGGTCCGGTTCCTTGAACCACGGTGATAGTCCAAGGTAGAACCAATAAAGAAAAAATCGAATACGTATATGGAATAACACAGATATATTACAAACAGGAATATATATAGAGAAGTAGAAAAGTGTTAGTACGAACAATCAGGTTTAGTAGTAATTGTCTGAACGCGACTCTGTTGCGGACTGCCTCTGACACGACTGACAGACTCGCTCGCTCTGACTGAGTGACTGACTGACAGACTCCTGACGGATTCTACACTTCAGACGGAACGATATTCAGTCACCCACTCACGAGGGCATCATGTGGTACAAAGCCTTTTTAACGTGGGAACTCAGGGATACGTGGGCTCGGCCAAAAATATGACCATTTAACTCTTATAATCGGGTTCAGGGTCGGTTTAACTCCCCGAAAGAGACTCCATCCTTCGACGTAGCCTCGTTCGGGTTCCTCCCCGCCCGAAGGTAGAGAGTTCAACCGATCAGTCGATCAGCCGGTCGCCCGACTTCAGGCTGAACTCCCTGCTTCCTCTTGAGGCGCAGTATTTATTGCGTATGGAATAGTCCATTATGTTATTATGGGTAAGGTCTCAAAACAGTTTCGTTCAAATTCTTAATTGGAAGACGCATAAAGGAATATTCTGTTCGGGGGGTTGAATATATAGCAGTCAGTTCTTTCTTTCTTTCTTCATGTTGATTGTTGACCCCTTCGGCTAGTCTAATCTCTCGTCCTTGAAGAGTGCGAGCTAATGCTTCTTCCTCAATGGTTAATTTCTTTCTGACCTTATCCACTAATAGGAATCTGTTTTATTGAAGAATTAAGGTAGACACCAGCTCCGTCCATGTTTTCACAAGGGATTCAGAACATTTCTCTCATTGGCCAGTAAATTTGAAAATTTGTGTCTCCATAAGTTCAAAAATGAGTCCGGAATTATTCACATATTATTTGCTAATTCTATAAAAGATTTCCACACAACTGCAACAATTAATCATTACAATCTTTCTGGTGACAAAATACACTTTTCTCAAAGGTACGTGTTAAAAAAACAACCTGGACGATTAAACATTTATTTACTACACTAAGGACCAAGCAATAAAAATTTAAAAAATGCATAAAGATAGTGTCGTTCAGGACGAACATTTCCTCTTCCTTTCTTTCACTGATGCAAATTTTCTAATCAAAACTGCTACACTGAGGTCAACAAAAGACTATGTCCGGCAACATTCGACACCATACGCTAGGAAAGCTGTGAGAACGGTTAGCACATGGTAAAAACAGGTTTCATATGACGAAGCGGACTTAGAAAAAGAAATATACACAAAATAGTTATTATTTGAACATTTGCTTCATAAAGAAATGTCAAAAATATTTTAGCTTAGCAAGAGATTCCAACGCTTAGAGAGAGAGAGAGAGAGAGAGAGAGAGAGAGAGAGAGAGAGAGAGAGAGAGAGAGAGAGATAGGAAATTATATTCCCGTGGTTCTATCATTTGCGGGTAGAGTTAGAAGAAAAATAAAGTGATAGCCGTTTGCTTGAAGTTCGTCGATTATTCTGTGGATTCCGTTATTTTCTAAGGGATGAAGCTTATTCATCATTACGTAAAGAATTAAGATTCATATTAATATTAAAATATGAAAACCGTGAGATTTATTTCCTTTGATTTCTGGTGTTTCCACATTTCTTTCCGGGTCCCGCTTAGAAACCTAAGGTCAAATATGACATCATGACATTTTCCACTGAGCAATTAAAAAAAAACAAAACAAAAAACGCCCCACATATTTTACATAGATAAAGACCGACGTAAGGTACCGGTTATACTCATGAGAACATTTTTTTTTGTATTTCTATAAGACATGGGCGAGCAGGAATCCATTCAATGAGTCTTTTGGAATCTTTTCCAATTAATCCGAGGACACTGAATACAACGGGGATTGTTGATGCTCTCATATGCCATATTTTTGAGATTTCAATTTCAATGTCCTTGTATTTTGATATTATTATTATTATTATTGCCCTTAATCTATCATGCTTGTCTTTATGTTCGCTTTCATCCTTTGAATTATGGTTTTATGTTATATCATCAAACTCGAGAACAAAGGACAGAGAACAATAGAGGTGATAAAAATCAAGCCATAGTTTCAGCTTGCAGTCAAACAGCGAAGTTTTACGTTATCAGATCGGTTCAATTTTGAATATTCTATATCAATTTTTTTTCCCGCCCCACACACCAAAAAAAAAAAAAAAAAAAAAAAGACAAAAAACAGAATGAAAGTGAGGGGCCGAGTCGCCAGGAGACACATTTGCAAACAACGATAATCGTTTTCCAGAAATCAAGATCGCTTTTCTCCGCGCTCGGCGTGTATCAGGAACGGAAGTGGCAAACGTATCATGTCGGTGATTTTACGAAGCGAGAGAAAACACGTCGAGAGGTCGATAAGATCAAGCTGCCAGATACAGCCAACCGATGGAAAAGGCGGCGAAGGTGGCGCTAGCTTTTCATTAATGAGTCCTGTTAACAGATTAATGACATTTAACGAGTACACGCTACCGGACAATAGCCAATTCAATATCATGACAGTTGTAAGATGGCGATTAGACAAGGTGGGAGACATATTGGACAGACTATGTAAAAGGATGCCGTTTTGTTAATGGAGTCATGTTTGTAATTTTGTAATCACCATTGATCAACTCTTGTATACTCGACTTTTTCTGGTACAAATAGTTATGGCTTTGACAGCTATTTTAAATTGGGAGGCATTAAAAACATTATTTTGCGTTCCATCCGACTGCATCAAAATTGGTTGATTAGGCCAAAGGCAAATATATGCGCTTACGCAAAAGTTGACTAGGATTTGGGAGAAGTTCAAGTTAAACATTAATAAATAAATAATTAAAAAAATAAATAAATAAAAAAAGTAAAAAAATAAAAATAAATAAATAAAACAAATAAAAGAAATAAATAAAAAAAATAAAAAAAGACTGCTGGTAACAGGTTAAATTTTCAAAAACAAATCAAAAAACGGTGGGAACATATTGGACAAATAAAAATGCCGTTTTGTTAATGGAGTCAAATTTTGTAAAATTGAAACTCTTGTATACTGACTTTTCTGGTACAGGTTGACAGCTATTTTAAATTGGGAGGCATTAAAAACATTATTTTGCGTTCCATCCGACTGCATCAAAATTGGTTGATTAGGCCAAAGGCAAATATACGCTTACGCAAAAGTTGACTAGGATTTGGGAGAAGTTCAAGTTAAACATTAATAAATAAATAATTAAAAATAAATAAATAAATAAAAGTAAAAAAATAAAAATAAATAAATAAAACAAATAAAAATGAAATAAATAAAAAGTAAAATAAAATAAAGACTGCTGGTACAGGTTCATGATTTTCAAAACTGACAGATGTCACTCAAACGTATAGGTATATATATATATATATATATATATATATATATATATATATATATATATATATATATATATATATATTATAAATTAATTGATTTAAAATATGTTTTTTTTCGCTACACAGTTCTAACCATGTTTCAAAAATGGAAGCTAAAAGCCCCGAATTTAATTTTGTAGTTAAATTAAAGACATTAGTTCCATTTCATCCTCAAGCGAATTTTGGAGTAACTTTTAAAATATTTCTTTAAGTGTGTTACAAACTTGTGGACCATGCAGAACCTGTCGAAAGTACTTACATATTTAAGGAAGACCTAATACAGATTGTTTATTTTAAAAAACAAGGATAATAACATTCATCGAGTGGTTAGTGGGTTAATACATTTTTAAGATTTATATATATATATTTTAAGATATATATATATATATGTATAGTTTATGAAAAACTAGGTAATCCGTATGGGTAAACCTAAGGAGGATAAAATCAAATTTCAAAGTAAAGCAAAATAACAGCATCTGTTTCTAGCCTTTTTTTTTACAAAGAAAATTAGTGACATCTTCTTCTCTCTTAACTTCCTTCTCTATTTTTCTCTCTATGAGTTTTTTCTTCTCTACCTCTTCGATATCAATATATAACTTCCGTTAAGTTAACCGTTTAAATGTGTCAATATCTGCTAACTCACTCATGTCTTCTCTCTCTCCCCCCTCACTTCGTTAATTTACATATGTTTAATACGGCCCGTCAAAAATGTGTAAATTTTCTTTTCATTTTTTGTTTGGAAGTAAAGTCTGATGATCCGCAGCCCTCTTAAAAGGGCTGTGGTGAAATAATTTATTACATGGAACCTTAAAGTAGTCTGTTTTTATTTAAAAAAGAAAAAGCCAACTCTTAACAATATTAACTATGAACAAAGCCATAAAGTGCTAACCGTATTCGGAAATTAAAAACATCACTACCACACACTGAACATACACAGAACGCACACACTCTACTAAGCTGATAATCGAATCATCCTTGATAATGGCTAATTGTATAACCGAAAGCACTTGAAAATATAAAACATTCGGACAGTTCTTACACACCCTTTGTCCAGAAAAGAAAGCTCTTGTCAGAACACAAGAAAAATTAAATAAAAAGCTCAACCGTAGTACCTTGTCTGTCGTTTTTAATGAAACATGCATAAAGGAAGGATTGCTGCCTAAATATACAACTATATATATATATATATATATATATATATATATATATATATATATATATGTATGTATGTATGTATGTATTATCGTGTTTTGTGGATTTGATTACAAAGTAAGATGGTAAACAACGCTTGATCAACGTATTTCGACCTTTTATTTTCAGTTCTCACAAAGCGCGTACTTCTTAACGGATGTCACGGAAAGTGGAATCAGAGATCCGGGTTTAAATTTTGCCCTAGGGTGTATAGGGGAACACAAGAGGAAATGAGTTCGACACTTCGCCGTTCAGCTATGCGTTAAATAGCCTTTTATACCGGTATCTCTATATTTGGATGGTAACCATAGCTGAAGAAAAACTCCGAATTCCAAATCGTATAAAAGGGCAACCGGAAATCACTCCATTATATCTCTGAAGAATTCATGTTAATTCACAGATTATAAAGAAGAGGAACGCGCGGAGAGTCATTATCGCCTTACTGATGATGGCTCAGTGACCAATTAGAAAAGAAAACGAGACGAGATTCATGCAAAACTAGGTTTGAAAACCTACGGTTGAACGACCATATTCAGGGCTTACGAAGTTAAGCAGTGTTTGAGCCTGGTCAGTACCTAGAAGGGTTACCACTTGGGAATACCAGGTATTGTAACCTTGAGTGCGAGGACGAAAGTGGAAATCGGAGAGTCGAGTTTTAATTCTAGTCAGTTTCTTTATATTCCCTTCCGTATAAATAACATTGTGAAAGGTATGAACCCACTGTTTCTCTTCAGGTATGGATTAATCAGTAAAAGTTGTATCAGTCAATCATTATTACCTTTAAAACCTTCTTAAAACCGGAAAATATTTTCTGGATTTTAATAACCTTCAAAAGGTTGATAAACCGTAAAAAAACAAATCTATCCAAATTCAGCATATCCTCGGAAATAATGAAGACTTCATTTAAGATGTTCTATGTTATTTATTTTAAATAGCGTATAATTATATTAGGATTTAATTTGAAATTAAAAGCAAATATCCTTGAAGGCAGTTTTAGAAAACGTGACTTAACTGAATGTCGATTTCTGAAAAAGATCTTAGTTTTCATAAGTTTATAAAATACTGACAAGTAACTGCGTATCTGCCAGCGCCTCTCCCCTAAAATGCAGTCATCTGAAAATTCTTTTATTGAGATTAAATTATTAACGTTTTGTTCTCTTAAATAGATTCCTGGCAAGATAGTATAATCAAATTTAATCATCTTCATTATCGGTTACACTTTTAAGGAGCGACATAAATTCGACCTTTGCTTTCCTATCTGCCCCGGACAATGATGGACAACAAAAAAGAAAATCTACATTCTAAAGAACGTGTTAAAAATCCCAGCCATTGGGCCTTGTATATCTCAGGTTTTATCGGAAAGTTAGTTTCAAATAGTAATTTGTTTAACGAAAATCTAGCCTCTAAATGAATTTCGAAAGCTAAAATAATCCGTAGGTTTTTCTTACTTATTTTATTACTATTAAATAAAAAAAATATATCATTATAATTTAATAAATATTACTTAAAATAATTACGTGTTATAATTTACACAAAAAAGAAATATCCAACTTTTTAATATTGACATCACTAAGGAGACCCTGATTCGCAATGAAAGCGCGTTCTCTCAAGAAGGCTGCATTGCCTTGAATACCTCTTGGGACTTAAGCGTAATATTTCATTTACACTGATGAATGTTCTACGGTGTTGCCGTCAAAGATATGACTCCTGGTTGCCATGTTAAAAAAAATAAAAGGTATACGCAAAAAAGTGCCACCCGTTTTATAAGATGTTGCATTTCGTCGGCAACAAGATCTGCCGCTATATGCATTTCTCGCAGAGATCATGCTTGAAGACTTATGCTAATTAATATGCCCGATGACTCAATCGATCGTTAGGGAGTATCAATAGAGATGGTGCAAGAGTTTACAGGTGAAGCTCCAAAAATCTGAAAAACCAGAAACTAACATCTCATCTAGCCCAGGTGACTCGTGGAAAAAGACAGGCTTGCAAAATTTAATGCGATCAAATCCAACTAGTAACGCTCAACTATCACCGAGCAGACACACAAATTTTACCTCTCACGATAGATAGGCTACCCACAAGGAGGCTCTTAAACGTATATTGGAATTCAAGCACTTCTTAAAGATACTGGAAAAGGGTCTGTTCATTGTACCTCTTGCGAAAATATATCTTTACATGAGCCAGTTCAGATTCAAAAATGGAGTATTGCAGCTGGAGTTGGCCAGTCTTCAATTGCCTGTATTTATAGATTTCATAAGCGTCCAGGAGAGGCTTTGTGGGTGATGAAATCTTTTCAATCTTATTTGCTTTTACCCACAGACGAAACATTGCAAACTTCTCGCTGCTCTTTCGTTATATCGATAGTATGTGTTCTTGACGAGTTACCAGCCCTGACCTTTGCAATGATGACCTGCCATGCCACGAACACGAGGGTGAATAATTCTCACTCCCTTCTTATTCCATTAGTAAGCAGTAAGTTCCACTCGGACTGCTTCTCAAGAACGACTGCTTTAGGAACAGACTTCCGACAGGATGTTCTCCAAATCACTCCAACCATGACCTCTTCAAGTACAGCGTTAAACTGCATAACCCCATGACCTTCACTTGCCTTTTCTTACTCTCATACAGCACCTCATATTGGCACTCTACCTGGAGTTACTCTTGAGCTTTGTAGCGAGTAAACATTATTCTTGTTATGATGTTGATTTGGGGTTAGTAGAGACAAACGCCAAATAACACGAAACAATAAAAAAGGTTTTAATAGGTTTGTAAAAAGGTACAGAAATCGCCTGAGTAGTCACTAACTAGCTCAGCTTAGAACTTCTCTGTCTATCTATCTTCCCCGTGTCATGCCACTATTTAAAGTCTTTGTTCACAGACGCAGACAAGTTCACCTTCAAGAGGGGTGGTAGGTTTCCGACACAACAATTCTATTAAAAAAAATTACCTAGGTTACTCTTTTGGGAAAATACTTAGTATGTTCGCTTGGTTCTCCATACTGATGTCAATAATACATGTTTTCAAGTGATGCTATTTACTCTTTGACAAATCAACATAGTTCTAATATTAACTGGCACATGTCAGCGAAAAGGTGTTAAGCCAGTAACATATTTACCTGGTATTTTTCAGTTTTTTTTTTCGAAATAAATGTGTCAGCTATTTAATATTGATTTTGCAAACTTTAATTTCTGGGAATATTGATCCACTGTCATTAAACAAACTTACGTCGCTGGGAATATTGATCAACTGTCATTACAGTTTTATAGAGAAGTAGACACAGCTTGTCCCGATATGGTAGAATTAGACCAGAGAATGATGGAGGAGTTCAAATAAACTAAAATTTTAAAAGGTTTGTTTTCTTGAAATTATGACGTCAAAATAAACACCAGGTTAATTAAAAACACACACAAAATGGAAAGTCAACTGCCAATATAGAAAGATCCCAAGGATAAAGCTTATCAAATCGATTTTGTCTTATTTTATCATTTGAGTACAACTTAAGCGAAGATTTAATAGATTTGTGTTAATTAATAAAACTGCAACTGTAAAATGCTTTCGCGGATAAAGAGATTTATGTAGCGAGAATGCCAGTAGTACACATCGAGGTACAGGTGGTGGGGGGATGATAGAAAAAACTGACAATAGTGAAGGTTGACGAAAGGACAAAAGATGAACGGGGTTCAAGAAGACAGACGATAGCAACTGATGTCGCATTTAAACTTTTGAAGACTGTTGTTATCAGGGAAGCAAGTCAACGAAAGGGAGTTCCACAAGTGGTAAGTGCGGGAAAAGAAACTGTTGAGTGGCGGTTACATTTAATTATTTCAACAGTAAATTGGTGGGACCTAAATTCCAATCTAGTAACATGCTTAAATTCATGTCGTCGGGGCACCAGGGAAAAAAAAGGCTCACCAGAACAGTTAGCATGAAAACATTTGTATTAAAGACAGAACGAAGGTATGTCAAGTCGGTGAGAAAGCGACTGAAGTCCAGATGCCTGGTCAGGATTGATTACTTTATAGATCCTTCTTTGGATTTTATTAGATGAATAGCAGGAGCACCAGACCAGATATGGCAGCAGTATTCAATGCATGGACGAATGGTAGATTTGTAAATGTACAAGATTTTGACGAGAAAAAAACTTCTGGCACGTCAAAGTGACCCAAATTTCCTTGCAGTAGTTGCATCTAGTGATTCGATGTAGTAGTTCCACTTCAAGTCAGGTGAAAACGTGAGGCTAAGAAGGCGCAGTGTGTTATTATCCATTAGTCTGGCGTCACTAAGATCCGTAGGCGTATTGGGATGGCCAAGGACGCATTCCAAAAGGTGGGCAGAGTACTATGAGACAGGTGGATATCTTTGGTAACAAGCTGTTACGTGACATCTGTCTTTCTTTACGGCAGCGAATGTTGGACGATTTCCTCAAAGATGAAGAAGAGACTCGAGGCGACAGACATGTGGTTCACAGAAGGATGCTAAGGATATCATGAACCGAGCGTGTGAGCAATGATGAGGTCTTAGAGAGGTTGCAAACAAGAACGAGGCTTATACTTGATATCAGAAAGAGTCAGCTGAAGTCTCTGGGACACATAATGAGGAAGGAGGGTCTGGAGAATCTGATACTCACAGGTCAAATAGAGGTAAAGCGAGACAAGAGAAAGCAGCGCGTGACATACTTGACGGGTTTGAGCAGGTAGATGACAGAACGTGGTCTAGGGGAGGAAGCAGAGGGAAGGAACTTGTTGAGAGCTGCAAGGGATAGAAGGAGGTGGAGAGCCATGATCGCCTACGTCCTGAAAGAACATGGCACATAAAAAAGAAAGAAAAAAAGATGAGACTGATGGCCGACTCTGGAAGGTGGATGATAGAATGTGGTTTGTGGGAGATAGCAGAGGGAAGGAACTTGTTGAGAGCTGCAAGGCTAGAAGGAGGTGGAGAGCCATGATCGCCTACGTCCTGAAAGGACATGGCACATAAAAAGAAAGAAAAAAGATGAGACTGATGGCCAACTCTGGAAGGTGGATGATAGAATGGAGTTTGTGGGAGATAGCAGAGGGAAGGAACTTGTTGAGAGCTGCAAGGGATTAGGAGGATGTGGAGAGCCATGATCGCCTACGTCCTGAAAGGACATGGCACATAAAAAGAAAGAAAAAAGATGAGACTGATGGCCGACTCAGGAAGGTGGATAATAGAATGTGGTTTGTGGGAGATAGCAGAGGGAAGGAACTTGTTAAGAGCTGCAAGGGATAGAAGGAGGTGAAGAGCCATGATCGCCTACGTTCTGAAAGGACATGGCACATAAAAAAGAAAGAAAAAGGCTGGCGTCAAAGGTGACAGATGTGATTCTATAGTCAAATACAAAGAATAACATTGACTGATCATGTGAGCAAGGAGAAAGTCTTAAAGCAAATAGGAATAACAAAGAAGATATTTTAAAAGGAGATACAATCAAAGAGCAACATGAAATTCCCGGGACATCGGCAGAAAATAGTTTCTGGAAATTAAGTATCGAAAGAGTAAAGACCACCTTGAATGATTTAACAATCACAGGACATATTGGTTTGTTAAATCAACCTCTATGGGTTATTATATGGCAAAATCTAGGCATGGCCTATTGAAAGAAAGAGAAACAGGGTGAAATGTCGTGAATGATTTGTTTAACGACTTTCTGTGAAGAAATAGTCGAACAGAGACGACAAAAGAAGTCTCAACCATTACACGTCATTGTGTATCCTGTGATATAAAATTTATTTTTTAGATATATTTCCTTCACTGTAGACAGTTTTACAATAGAAATGCACGAGAAAATTATTTTATTATAGAAAAAAGGCATTGTAAATATCTGTCAGTATAGAGATATTAATGAAAGTTTTATTAACGTATCGTATAAAATAGGTACCTCCATTAAGTCACGTAAAAAAAGCAGCATATCACGATGAAAAAAGGTCCATAAATCAACGAAAACAAAGTTTTGTCTCAATATGTTTATGTTGTTATGAAGAGGAAAGACCAAAGTATTTTTTTAATTATTTTTTGAAATGTTTTACTCCTTTCTGGCACGTAGAAAATTTTGGTTAAAAATTTTCTTTTTTTTTTTTTACGACAGCGCATTAAGAGAAAAAAAGGTTTGTTTTATTTTGCGCTTTTCCCGAGGAAAACACACGTTAATTTAGGAAATTCTTGCAAAAATCAAATAATTATCGGATTTTAATGAACCTTTCAGGACTTATTCACAAATGAATGAAATTATTTTTTAAATTTTTCTTTTTTAGAAAATCTTGTTAAAAAGAGTTTTTTTTAACATGTTTCCACCCACTTACATATTTTCATGAAATTTCGAGAAAATTTATGCATGGGATTTGTTTTAATAGTTATAAACAGGACTCTTTATAGAAAGTAAATCACCAGTTTCTTTTGTAAAACAGTTTCAAGTTTCGTAGAAAATCTGCTCTGAATTATAAAAAAAATATAAAAAAGTATGACATTAATTAATTAGAAAAGCATTCACCTATTTTTGTAAATACGTTATATTAAGGACATTATTTTGTGAAGAAATAAAAATTTTTCGATGAATAGTGTATTTTTACAAATATTTTTCTATTTTTAAAATTTTTTTTGATTAACTTCTTAATACTTCAAAAATCGTTTAAAATTCTTTATTGCTTTTAAACACGTAATGCAATGATAACATTAATGAAAAAGTAAATTTACGAATCGAAATTTGAAAAGCACATAACAGTCGTTTGTACCCGAATATTTTTAAAATAATTAAAAAAAAATTTTTTTTTGAAAAAAAGGGTCATAATTTCTATGTATAGAAATGTATACATGACATAATCCTTAAAAAAATTTAAACAATTATCTAATTAATAAAAATCTTTAAACAATTATCTAGTTAAGAAAGTATGAAATAAAAAATAGATATTACATAATTGCTGAATAAAAATGTTAATATTTAAAAAGTACTAGTTAAAACGAAAAACCGCGTTCGCTTACTTTGCAAAAATTGTCAATTTTCATCATCCATAGTATTCTGTCATCACCTCGTCACAATCGATTTCTTTGATAAATTCAGACACATCGTTAAGAAGTGTTTCGATACAAATTTTTATGCTATAAGTAAGTACTGGTTGTTTCATATCAGATCAATTTAACTGTAATTTTCAATTTTTACTCAAATAACGTGTCAAAAATATATAAATTTATTTGAGGGAGAAGTTTAAAATCAAAATTTTGTTTTTGTCTACAAATTTCTTAAAATTTAAGAAAATGGCCGCTTTTAAGAAAATCAAACAAAAATCGGGCATATATTTGACATTCCAATCTATATAATTTCTATCTGAAAGACACCAGAATATGTTACTTACTGTAAATAATAAATTTAATGCTTTAGCTTTTAATTAATAACAACATATTGAGACAAAACTTTGTTTTCGTTGATTTATGAGCCTTTTTTCATCGTGATATGCTGCTTTTTTACGTGACCTAATGGAGGTACCTAGTATTAATTGATAACAAATGATTTTAAACTCTTAATATACTGCAAACAATTATCTATTATACATAATTTTATAATAGAAATAATCTGAAAATCAGGAAACAGATGAGTGTTAGTGGACAGGAATTGATAATAGAGTTATCAATATAATATGACTGATATATGTATTTGTTATTGTAGGAAAGCAACTTCATTAACAGTTGTTAGTGTAGAAAATATTTAAATTTAAGAATTCATACGATTAATATTTTTTTTAAATATAAAAATATGTAATAATTATTTAAAAAAAAAACGAAAATTCGTGGCTGTCATCGTTGAAATTTTAATATTTTTAATATCTTAAAATGAGGAAGAACTAGTTGAAATTTCTAGGGCACATAATGAGGAAAGAGGGATTGGAAAATTTGATAGGCACATGACCGATTGAAGACATGAGCAAAACGACGCATAACTCTACCTAGAGATATTGAGCAAATCGATGTTGGAACAGGGTTAAGGAGAGATGATAAAAAGGTAAAATTTATGAAGAGCTACAAAGGACAGAAAGTTGTGGAGAGCCATGATCGGTAGCGTACTAAAGGGACAAGGCGCATAAAAAAAGAATAAAACATAGCACACTATGTCTTTGTCTTGTATTTAATGCGCGATTTTTGACGGAATCCTTTTGGTTTTTTTTTTTTATTTTTTTTTGCAAGTCTGTCGTGCCTTTACGAATTTTGATTTACTTAAGCTTTTTTTTTTTGGCGTGTGAGGAATAAAATTGTCCACAAGGTGGCGTCTCGAGTTTCAGATGCAGACTTTAGATATGAAAAAGAAGAAAAAAAATTAAATTAATCAAGGAAATCGATACTAAGAAAAAAATAGAAAGAAAGGAACTGAATCATATGATGAGCCATAGTTTTTATTTACTATTGATCTGATGTTTTCTTTTTCTTCGAAAGCCAGTAGAGAACCGGCAAGAATATTCGCTCGAAGAAAAGGAAACGTTAAAGGGGGGGGAAGAATCTTATTGATTTAGATAATTAAAATGAGAATAATTAACAAAATACAAGATAAAAAGCAAAACTGAAATTCCATTACCGATTTTCTTGAAGTAAGTTAAGTTAGGTATATTGATCTGGAACAGTGAAATAAGAGTGAAGTCATTATGCCAAAAGTGTTATTAACTACCCACCCAGGACCGGTACAAGTGTCTTACGTTGCCCCGAATCTATGTTATGGTTCACCCCTTCTACTACCTGTCAATTTTCATGAGGTAGTATTTATATATAATAAAAATTTAATTGTAACCTAATTATGTACAATAATGGATCATGTCTTCTTTTATTTTTTTAAGTATTTCAAGCAAGGCGGGGTGCCACTAGCACGCAAGGGGTTACAGAAAGTAGAAGCGTCAGTAAAGAGGCGTGATAGAGGAAAGGATGAAGAGAAGGATAGGGGATAGATCAAGGCATCTGGAGATGTCGATTGACATTACATTTGAATAGTTGGAGATTATTGCTATTAGGGAAATAAGTAACAGGAAGGGAATTCCACAGACGGGAGAACAATTCTACGAGAAAAATTGAAAATAAATACAATATATCTAAATATAAATGAGAGACATGTTATAATAGGTCATTCCATCTTAAATAAACCAACAATGTTTTGCAGCAATTTTTAACGTCAACTTGAGATTTTTCTTTTTAAACATTGAATAATCAATATTATTTAAATGAAAAATACTGAATTTTAAACAGTGTTTATTTTCGAAAATTAATACGGGCAAAACAATTTGATGGATTTGGAAAAAAAAATACCAATGAATGATGTCAAATTACGAGAACATTTTTCACCATTCAATAGTCTGTTTATTTTGTATCTTAAAGAAATGTAGGCAAAAAAAAAAAAAAATACAAATGTTTATAAGGTAGCGCATTGTCACCAATTAAGACTGTCCCCAGGGTATTCGCGGGGTAGTACAAAATGTCCCATAAACATCAAAATATTAAAATGGTTTTATTATTGGAAGAGGGCCATTAGATGTATCGTAGCTGTTGGGGTAACTCCATCCCACTACACGAGCGAATATACAAAAATACATGCATCAGTAATGCTATCAGTCAACTCGACTGCAGTTACATTCCCGACGCTCTGACGTCTTTTCAATAAATAACTCTTCACTTTAGGTTTATACGGTAGCTATGCTGAACGGACCTTAGTTGAAGTTCCTGCGAGAGAGAACAAAATCTCTCATGATCAGCAGTTTGAACAACGCTAATACGCCCAAACGATTGATCACAATTATTTGTGACATCATGCTAGCACAACGATTAAGAGTTTCAAATAGTTGCGTCTACCCAATTTCAGTTGCAACAATTGGGTCAACCTATTTTTAGGTACTTTTCAAAGATGCCACACGCTGGGATCCTCCTGGGAAATCAACTATTGTGAGATTCTAACCTGAGTCTCATGGTCTCGAATGTTCAAATATATATAACCAGATGGCCATAGGGTTAGCAACTCGAGTCCGTAAAATAAACTACTTGCTACCGAAACAGTATCAATGCCTACGATGATGAGTCTGTGTCTCTATACGCCAACGGGGAACCTGGAGGACTTTTATTCATCATACTTATTATAAAACCCATGTTGTGTGTGTGTGTGTGTGTGTGTGTGTGTACGTTTATATATTGGGTCGGATTTCCTACATTTTTCAACCGATTTCAAGAAAACTTCACAGGACTACGCAAAATTACCATGCGGTGGTTCTGACAGCACTAAAAATTGAAAAAACACAATTGTTTTTACACGAAATCAATTTGAAAACACGATTAAGAGGCATTAATGAAAGGGGGGCAACTCATATCGAGTTATACTTATTAATATCGAGTTATACTTATTATAAAAACCAGGTTGTTTGTTTGTTTGTCTGTCTGTGTGTGTGTGTGTGTGTGTGTGCGTGTGTGCGCGCGTGTGTGCGCGTGTGTGTTCGTTTATATATGGGATCGGATTTCCTACATTTTTCAACCGATTTCAACAAAACATCACATTTTTTTGGTAGGTAGTGTTTCTTATTGTCTTGCACACTTTTTTTTAGTTATTTTTACATTCAGAATGTTTAAAAATTCCATTTACAAGACAATTGTTTATAATAAAATTCTATTCAATCGGTAGACTCATAACGATTGAATTGAGTTTGGGTTTGACCAATTCGTAAAAAAAAAAAAAAAAAAAAATAATTAAAACATGTGTGTGCGTCAACCTTAAACAATAATCTTTGTCAATTTTATTTTTCAGTCTTTATGATGGTCGATACTTCATCTATCTCTTACTGTTACATCCCCGGGGAATGCCGGGCTCTACTGCTAGTTTATTATAAGTCCAAAACCAATGAGGATCTTATTACACTAGAAATAGTCTTAGATATTAACTTGTGAAGCTTTGCTCTACAGTACTCAACCTGATATTTACCGGGTGCAGCATATATATATATATATATATATATATATATATATATATATATATATATATATATATATATATATATATCCTGTTTTGTGTTAGAACTTACTTGAGTAAATGCTATGTTTTAATTAATTAGTTTGAATTACATTTACCAACATGAATGTTCAAGAATTTTCGTAAAATTTTGTCCGAGGGGAATCGAACCTGTATCCCATATGGAAACCGTCATTTGGCTTGACGTGCTGCTAACCATTCAGCCGCAGAGAACTTTCCGCTTAGCAAAGTACAAATTCCTGCTTATAAACACACATCTTCGACGATCTTTCTCGATAGATCATTTCTTCTCCGAAAATTAACCTAACGTAAACAATTAGATGAAATGGATTAAACCCGATAAATATTTTAAATATATTTTCTGTTTATACGTTATTATTTATGAATACAACTTATTAATAATTTGTATTCCTAAAAATAACGTATAAATAGAAAACATATTAAAACATTCGTGAATTTAATCCATTTCATAATATATATATATATATATATATATATATATATGTGTGTGTGTGTGTGTGTGTGTGTGTGTGTGTGTGTGTATTCGTTGGATTCAATCCATTTCATAATATATATATATATATATATATATATATATATATATATATGAAAAATATATAGAAAATAGGGAATAAATCTTTAGGTAAATAGTCCAAAGTTCTTTAGTATTTTTGTTATTATTTTTTAAAAATAGTGCTCGATACAGAAGTAGAGCATAAATATAATTATTTATTTAAAAATATGATTCCAACACGCTACATAAGGGTTCCCATGTTTCAAAACAAGCGCCGAAAACTTCAATATAATTATTTGAATTAAATTGAATTAAAGATGTGCGTGTGTGTAGTGTGTGCCTGCGTCCTTGTGTGTGTGTGTGTGTATTTAGGTAGTATATCTTCGATTAAACATGTTTCATTGAATGATATAGACATATTATGTCTATTTTATAATGATCCTTTCCAGTTCTCGAATCATTTTTTATGTTAATTCATTAAGAAAGGCACCGTTGTACTTTCAGTCTCCTCCAAGATTATGTTATGTCGCCAATTACAAAGACATAATGAATGACTTCTTCACACCACCTCTTCGCATAAATTTTACCAAGACGTCATCAGAGGATCTATCAGGACTAAGAAGTTTGAGTATGAAATAAGTGAAATATCACTCTCCAATATAGATCTCATAGTTAAAGACTATAGGAATAATTTAAGGGTTTAGAGGAGACGAAATTGACTTCACTGGAATATCTCTTGCCCTATCCTGTGTCAAACTGGCCGGGTGTTCAGAAGTCCTATCTTGAGTTAGGGCATGGCGACTGCCGAGTGTCGCTGACAGCAAGGAATACACATCTTTCTCCAACATTTGCTATTCTGTTTCACTTCTTCAATGAACGCCAAAGTCGATTTCGAAATATCAGAAGTAACAGCAGCACGAACCATGACACTTGTTGGTTTCTGTTGCTTGAAATGTCTTCAGACACCTTTGGGAATGTTTCCTGGTGAAGTGGCGTAAATCCTATCATTTGGGTAGTTCACTAGAATGTACATAGTGAAGAACTCGTCTGACCAAATGTCTGCGGTATGTTGCATCACCTCCAAAATGTTCTTCTCAAGCCATTTTTTCCTTGTAGAGACTTGAGAGTGTCTAGTTGTCGTCGTTGAATTTTGTATAGTTTGATCCCGAAATCCTCTTTCACAATCCTCCCTAGCGATCCATCTGAAATAGCCAGCTCTTTTGCTACCTTCGTCGTGTTTCTTCGCCTTTTCACCCTGTTTATATAGCTTCAGTGACTCTACTGGAACTAACTGAACGGTTTCATCCTACGAATTATAGTTGCTGTGGTCTTAAAACTTTTTCCACACATTAAATCAGTTTTTCTGCAAACAATCAATTGTTTTATCACCTCACAATTCTTTATTCTAGACATTTTCAATGCGATAATTTGTTCACATTTTGTTTGAGCCGCCATATTTAATTAAACTGTCAACAATAAAACAAAGGAATGTTAGGAAGCCTTATGAAAAATTTGAAATTATTTTTAAGAATTGGTATGTTTCAGTCTGTGCTTGAATAATGGATACATTTTTATGTTTAAATAATTGATAAATATTTATAACGCACCAGGCACTCAGTTCAAATTCGTCTGGAGCACAAAAATAGGTCATCTGAAAACTGAATCTGTTGTATTAAAACTCATCGGGGAGATTAGATTGCCAAATTCTTTGTAGAAAATGTGTCTAGATATTTAAAGAGTTTTGTTTGATTTGGAAAGGACAAAGTTTTGAAGAATTGTTGGATATCGGCTGAGGAAAGACCATTTGGCCTTACTTCCGCTGCATCAGTGTGTGAGCGGAAATCGGAACTTGTGATAGCATAATCAGGAAATGCCTCTGGTGGCTAAAATAAACAGGTCGACATATGTCCGGAGCGGAAGGAAATGCGTGTTTGCATGGATGCATGCCGGGAGAGGCGTGGTCACACGAGGTTGCGTAGGTATCAGTAGGTTATTTAACCGATCCGATTCTTGATCTGGCTAGAGGTCCACCAAAGATTTGCCTCTGTGCACAATGCTAACCTCTTTGATTCTCCCTTACTCTACCCATTCGCCGCAATTCGAACTATATATATATATATATATATATATATATATATATATATATATATATATATATATATATTAAGTAATTCATCGAGTCTAGAAGAAACCTCAACAGAATGCAGAAAGCACTAGACGGTTGTTTCGTCCTATATTTGGGACACATCAGCAGTGCGCATCCACTACCGACAATTGAAACCCGGCCAGTTACGATATGAGGATAACGTCATACCAACGGGGCTCGGTGACGAAGAGGTAACGAATTAGACTCAATATTGCGCCGCCTGTTCACATATTCTGTGGTGGAACTGATCCATAGGAATGTGTCCCCGAGAGCCACGACTACTATCCCAAAGCCGCTCCATCCAAAGCATTAGACGCAGGTTTAAGCAAGGATATACAAATGATAGGAATTAAGGAGGATTTGAGATAATTAAGTAATTCATCGAGTCTAGAAGAAACCTCAACAGAATGCAGAAAGCACTGGACGGCCGTTTCGTCCTATATTTGGGACTCATCAGCAGTGCGCATCCACTACCCAGAATTGAAACCCGGACAGTTACGATATGAGGCAAACGTCTTGTCAACTGTACAAACGGGCCTCGAATTAGACTCGATATTGCGCCGCTCGTTCACATATTCCGAGTTTCCCTTACCTATCAGACTGTTCCCCCACGAACCACGTCTACTATCCCCAAGCGCATCCACTGCCAAGAAACTTGGTAGAGCCAACTGAGGATGAATTCGCTAGATTATAAATATTCTAATCGGAATATTTCAGATGGAGAATTATAGACATTTCTATTCAGACAAGCATGTTCGACTTGGTTGTTATACTCACAATATTTCAGCCGTTCTACTCTCCGGGCTTCCCTAGGTGTATGTCGCTAACCTTCTTGAAACTTCGAACAGAACATTTTATTCAATACAGGGACGAACAGTGATCCCATTTTGCAGCGTTGCGTGATATATCAATTAATGCCAGTCTGTTTCACTTTTGTTGTCAAAAGCAGTTCAAACCTTCTATTACACGGATCAAACCCAGCTTAAAAGAAGACTGTAGAGAAAAATAAATGATGATGAGGTGGGGGGGGGGTTCAAAAAGTGCAGTGCGACGCTCGCCGGCAGGCCATCTCTTTTTCTCCTTCTTCGGTCGCCTCAAGGAAATGGATTGCGTGGCTCCCTTTTTCGGCCGTTACACTAGGCAGTTGTGAAACAGACACCAACTCAGCCGCGCCTACTTCAACTTCCTCTTTGTCTGTCTGTCAATCCGTACGTCCAACTCTAACACACACAGTCCTCCGAACGACACTTCTTTTTGTTCGTGCTGCTGGCGGCCCAAATTTGCATGTGTACAAATATTGTCTCGTCTTGGACGAGATAGGCGCGCATAAATTGCGTCTTCAATAGCGGCCATATTTCTTTTTTGTCATCACACTTTGCAGGCAAGACACGTTCGCGCTCGTTTCGAATTCCGAGGTAAGTCATGTCTTTCGTTACATTATGAAGAACTTCGTGTATTCCATCCCATGCAGTTGTGAATACAAACAAGAAATTAACCGATGGGACATGGAAAAAATCTGTTGTCCGGGAAGGGACAGTGAAATCCAGAATTGTTGCTTCGTATAGTGATGGAAAAGAATGGTCATCGACAAATATGGAATGAAGTCAAGATAATTGACTTAGAAAACAGAAAAAAATAGGCGCACACTTTTAGAACTGAAAACCTCATCAGTAGACTTAGCGTAGTGATGAGTGCCATCTGGAATGTCCCGATTAAGAAATAAAAAGACACACAGAAAATGTATGACCACATGAGGCAGGATATGGAAACAGTTCCACCAAATGAGCTTTGACAATGATAAAGACCAACTACCTGAGTAGTTAGGTTTAAGGCCCCAGAAGGTTTAAGGCTCCAGAATTTCAACACACGATTATCCGAGGGACACGTATATTAAAGGAATAATTAAAATATTTGTTGTTAACATTCTTTTTTCATTCGGTTTTTCCAGTTACGGGTCCTTTTTTAAAGCTGATCGTTTTGTGTTTATTTTGTTTAGTTCTTTTTTCGTAACAGATTTAATGTTTAGTATAGAGCTTAGAAAAAATTCGCAGTGTGAGATAGGAAAGAAGTAAGGCATGTAACAACATCCAGCACGGCAAAGGGCACTCCTTTAAAGGCAAGGAAGGGAAAAAATATTTTATGTCAAGTGATAGCAATTGCTGTATGAGTCGTACGATTTTTGAATCAAGCCCAGGCAACGCCGGGCCATGCTGCTAGTTAATCCATATATCCTACAATTTTTTTTAAAGAAATCAAGGTGTATTCCAAAATATAAATTCCAGAAAACTACAACGTAAAACACGCCGTCTAATAATCATGTCCCTACAAACATGTATATAAACAAAAGTTGTGTATCATCTACCATGTATTCAATTGTGAAAGCAGAATAACATATCCTATTTTTATTACTTCAAAACTCCCCCCAAAAAAAAAATAAATTTCAGCACTAAATAACCCATAAGGATTTGATACGCCATTAAACAAACAAAAAAAAACAAAACAAAAATAAAATAAAATAAAATCGAATAATAAAGCATGCATTAAAAATTCCGTTAGATTGATTTCTCAACTATTCGCCACTTATAATGAATTATACCTCGTGTTTTTTTTTGATAGATACTTTCGACATGTCTCCATTTATTTTTCTAAGCTATGTTTAGGTTTTCTGCTTTTAGAAATGCTGTATGTGTCGTGTTACGGGGTAGAAAAGGCAGCTGCTTACGACTATATTATGTTGGGACACTGATTCTTCGGTCACAGAAGTTGGGCAATCATCTCCACTTAAGAACTAAGCTCCACCCAGATACCTTCTTCTCAAGACTTATTACTTTATGTAACAGATTCCTGGCAAGATGATTTTACCAATCACTACAATCTTGACCTCTTCAAGTCTAGGGTTAATTCTAATCTTTCATGCATAACTCTATGAATTTCACTTCTTTCCTTTTTTATGCACATGCAACACCATGCAGCAACCCATTACCCCGAGTGCCTCTTGGGTCTTTGGCTGATCATTGGTATAAAAATGCTTGAACTTGGTCAGTACTTTGATGGTTGACCACTTGGAAACACCACGTATTCTAAGCCCCTACTAATACGTGTTGAACCAGCATGCTAGGGTAATAGTCCATTCTACCCCTTGAACGACAAATGGAAAGTTTTGGGGAGAGCCTAGGCCCAAGAAAAAAAGACTTTCACAAGCTGATTAAGAAAATAGGAACGTTTTCCTTAGTTGTGCATTTTAGTAATCGTAGCGACCGGAGTAGCGGATCAAATAAATGTATAGTTTTAAAATCCGGAGATTATAAACTGAAACACGTGATCGTAATTATTTTAAATCCTGGGAAATAGTAAAACTCCTTAGCGGACTTATGGCAGCTCTGTTTTAAAATTTTTTTCAAACTCGCCTAAATTTTACACTTTTACTTTCCATGTTCCTCCTTATCGCTATAAAAGGGTCCTTCACACTCGTGAAAAATCCTTCTTTCGCCGTGATTCTACACATGCGCGCGAACTCCCGCCTGCATATATAGGGAGGTGTAGAAATTGCGGACATTGTTGGAGTTGTGAAGGTTGAATCTAAGTCAGGACTATGTTGGAATCGCGCCGATTATCAGATTGTAGAAATTGGTACTATACTCTACATGGTGTGTCGAGACGTAGAATGTAGTCATAGGTTAAGTGTAGGAGTTGTATGCATGTCGCATCACAGAAATAGTACTGGGGACTGTAGAGAAATAAAGGAAAATACGAAAGAAGCAGAGAAATTGGTTTTATTGTTAAATTGAATTAAATTATTATTAAATAAGTAAATTAGTTTAGCTACAAAGATATTTTTATCTTGGCAAAAATGAAAAAATTAATCTGCAGATGTTCTCGATGTAAAAATAATAACGTCTGCTTTCTTTAAATTTTGGGTTTAAGAAGAAAAGAAACGGGAAAATAAAATAATATTGAGATTCAGTTCATAGAAGAAGAATGTAATTTAAGTTAATTTTAATTCAAATATTAATATTAAACTAAATCCAGATTTTAATCGTGATTTAATAAAATATTAATAAGATTGCTTGTGTAAAATATATATATATATATATATATATATATTTGTTTGGATTGATGTGAGTTTGTGACCCTGGGTTTCACGCTTTTGCGATCGTCAGACAAACTGATTAATTTTTTTAAAATTTGGGTTTATGTTAGCTCTATCTCTGATATTGAGCGCTTTCTAATAAGTATCGCGCACATATAATATATAAATAATTATATATGTAATTATATATGTATTTATTTGTATTTATATGCACACACTTTTCACACACACACACACACACACACACACACACACACACACACACACACACACACATATATATATATATATATATTAACCTATTGTAATAAAAAAATATTTCACAATTCACAATTTTATTGTGAATTGTAAAAAAAAATACCTTAATTCATAACAAATATCAAAGCATCTATTCCTTTTTCGCCCTTAACTTTTTAATGGTCAGGTTTTCTTCATTGTTGCCCTTGGTTTACTTCCATATCATGTTGAAACATCGCTTCTTATCCGATTACTGAAGTTAAGCAACGTCGGACCAACTCACTACCTAGATGGGTGACCGCTTAGGAATGCTATGTGCTGGCAGCTTGGACGTGCGGTTGGTGTAATAGATAACAGATTGGGGTTGAAAATTGGGGAGCCGAATTCGAATTCCAGTCCTGTTCCGTTATATTCACGTGATATGAATCCAACACTTCGCCCCAACTATGGGTTAAATAGTAGGGCTCGTATCAGTAAGATCATTATTATCTCCCCCAAAAATATAACAATGTGAATATCTTCTGGTTTAAAATAACCTGAAAAGCTTGCTAAGCCGTAGAAAAATTTAATCAGTCATTGCTATCACCATGTCTGAAAATAAAATATGTTTTTTTTTAAACTTTTTCAAACAAACAATAACAATAATGAAAGATTTATTTCTATTTCTAGTATATTAATTTGAATGGAACAAACAATACAATAATGAAAAAATCGATAATGTCTCCGAGTAATTCTCACACTTGTTAACGTGGAAAATTCATCAGACGTGGTAGTCATGTTGAGTTTATACTAAGGTTTTTTATTATTATTATTATTATTATTATTATTATTATTATTAAGGATACACGCAGATGACGCCACGGCTCAATTGGGAGGGGGGCTGCCTTATACGTTTGAAACGCTCAAAAAACAAAACTTGTATCGTTTCATCATGGCCGATCGGATTTTCGCCTATCATGATGAACGGTTGCATTATCAGTAAGGCATTTTGCTTTGAACGTCTGTTGGGACTCAACTGGAACACATATGGCGTTTGTGTCCCATCATGACGCCTGAGTAGGTAATATTTGAAATACGACCGGCATTAGTGTTCAGGGTTTCGCAAGTAGTTTAAAAGAATCGACAGACTGAATAAATGGTGTGAAGACATTCTTTTGCTAGCAACTTTAAAAAGGGATATTCTATCGGCACATGCTATGTAAAGAACTACCGATTAAACGGATCATACCCCCATACGCTTCATCTGCATTGGAAATTCTCAGATTATGAGTAAATTTACAGGGTGCGATGGATAAATTGTCGTTTAAATTACGCAAGAATGAAAGAAATACTGTCATCTCGCCTTAACAGATATAGTTATCGAAATTACAAATATATATATATATATATATATATATATATATATATATATATATATATATATATATATATATGTTGAAATACTAAAAGCAATTTTATTCAGTAAAATCACCATTGACTTCATCCACAGACGACTTCAGAATCTCCTGTAACTCTTATGGACGGTCTTCTTGTTTAAGTTGGTGAATGCTGCCATAATCCTTGCCTTCTGTTCATCTTTGGTGGTACAAGGAGTTTTCTGGGTCTCTCGCTCAACTGCGCCCCACAACTAATAATCACAGGGGTTGCAGTCTGGGGAGTTAGGTGGGCAGGTGTAAGGGGTGATGTGTTCGCAGAAAATGTCAGACAGCCACGACTGGGTTCTCCTGCTTGTGTGACATAGTGCAGGGTCCTGTTGCCAGATATAGGGTCTTCCATCAGTCACCCTCTTGATGTAGGCACTTAATGTAGGACTCCGTGGGGTTCAACCCCTGTGAGAAGATGAATGGAGTTACTATTATTAGTGATCACTCCAAACATCTTCATAATCACTGTTAGACTCATCCAACTTGGAAAACGAGGTGTGAGAAACTGACAATGTAGATCAGCTAATGGGGGCAACAGAGTAAAATTTCAGGAGGTGAAGATCTTG
Source organism: Acanthosepion pharaonis (assembly GCA_903632075.3). Lineage (NCBI taxonomy): Eukaryota > Metazoa > Mollusca > Cephalopoda > Sepiida > Sepiidae > Acanthosepion > Acanthosepion pharaonis. Next base: position 905,456 of record CAHIKZ030004234.1, read on the forward strand.
GGAGACAGAGAAAAATGGGAAGAAGCTCGATAGAAGTAAGAAGAACTCTCTTAAAAAGAGTAATTGGGTTTGAGCTTGACGTAAGGACCACTGTGGACAAAGCAGTAAAGAGTTCCTGAGAAAAAAGATGGTACCCCAAATAAAGTGAGTACAGGTTTGATTCCAGAACATAAGCTAAGTAATTGAAACAATACATTTTTTTAGTCTGTCTATATTTCTGAGATGAGGTATTATGTACATTATTTACGTTATTCGGACTATTGTCCTCATCTTTGTCGCCATATTTATCACAACGTTTCGGCCGTTGTACGCTCCGGCCTTCTTCAGGGGGTTGGAATGTCGTTCGAACCCTTTATTTCGCTCACTGGGGTAGACTGAGGGAAATTAACAGGAGATAACTGATAACTGACATCCATCAAACATGGCACGTAGAACTAGAACAGTCTACCCCAGTGAGTGAAATAAAGGGTTCAGTTCGACATTCTAACCACCTGAAGAAGGCCGGAGCGTACAACGGCCGAAACGTTGTGATAAATATGGCGACAAAGATGAGGACAATAGTCCGAATAATGTAAATAATGTAGATTTTTTTAATCTGACATACTTTCTTATTACTATATACATTTTTAGTTGAGCTTCTTCGTTACAAATGGAATATGGGGCTGTGGGTGATGCGTTTCAGTGGACGTAGTATGGTGACAAACACCACAGTAACTATATTTTCTCTTATCATAGGGCGTACTGATTATAGGGTATATCTTTAATAATTCCTTTATAAAGGTAGGGATTTTAAATTCATTGACTATTAAGTTAAATGTTCAGGATGCTGATTTAATATTAACTTCACATTCATTTGCAGTATCTCAAATTACTGCAGTCAATTATTAAACCGATATTTTTTATGAAGTTAAAGCCTAATAGGGGATTACCAACATCTACAACAAAAAGGATATCAACTGGAACAGCCATCTTAAGCATAGTCTTTTAACATATAGACTTGTCTGACCATAGCAGTTATTTTCACTTCATGAGCCGTAGAGATGGATATAAGTCTTGGCGTTAATATAATGACATTTACTACGGAGTGTGGTAAGTAAAATGTTCGCACCTGTATCAATGATACAGTTTATATTGGTCGCTAAGATACTGGCTCAAGAAGTGAAGAACTCATGAAGGTCTGGGGAGACAAAGAAAAATAGAAAGAGTGTTCTCAAAATAGAAGTAAGATGGATGAATGGCCACTCGTATCCGAGGATGCCTATTTACTAGGTCGACTAACTAATCCCTGTAGCAGACGCCTGCTCAGGCACATTTGAGTTAACCCTAACCCGCAGAGCCCACCTGTAATTTATACTCCAACTATGCTGAGGGGAGCTTAGTTACAGTTTTGGAAGAGAACGCGTTATGTGATCAACAGCCTGAACAAGGCCAGCACGCTGAAACCCTCGGTCATGATGACATGTGACTTCGTGCTAACACAACCATCGACGGCTTCCAAAGGCTTCCGTGTGTCCAGTTCCCCTCACAAGTCTTGGGGCAATCCATGGTATGGTTTTCAGGCCCTTACCAAACGTGTCGCACGCTGAGATCGCCTCCCCCAGACCGATAACATCAAGCAGTCACCTTTCTGACAAATTGACCATGGTGATAATTGGACCCAGATCCCATGGTTAGAAATCAAACGTTCTAACCACTCGCACCTCGTGCCCTCTTTTAAAAAGAGTATCTGGGTCTTTTCATAGGCGTTACGGCCACTGGGGATAAAAAGTAAAAGTATGACTGATAAAAAGATGGTTTACCAGATAAAGAGAATACATGTTTTATCCCAGAACGCAAAGTAATTGAAGAAATTCAGGCTTTTTTAATTTCGCATTATTTAGTTATTACTATTATTTGGTTATTATTATCATTTGGTTATTACCATTATTTGGTAATTACTACCATTTCCTTATTTCTATTATTTGGTTATTACTACCATTTGGCTATTACTATTATTTGGTTATTACTACCATTTGGCTATTATTTGGTTATTACAATTATTTGGTTATTACTACTATTTGGTTATTACTATTATTTGGTTATCACTACCATTTGATATTACTATTATTTGGTTATTACTGCTATTTGGTTATTACTATTATTTGGTTATCAACCATTTGATATTACTACATTTGATATTACTATTATTTGGTTATTACTACCTACTTTATTTATTACTATTATTTGGTTATTACAACCATTTTGATATTACTACTATCTGGTTATTACTATTATTTGGTTATTACAACCATTTTGATATTACTACTATCTGGTTATTACTATTATTTGGTTATCACTACCATTTGATATTACTATTATTTGGTTATTACTGCTATTTGGTTATTACTATTATTTGGTTATTACAACCATTTTGATATTACTACTATCTGGTTATTACTATTATTTGGTTATTACTACCATTTCGTAATTACTACCATTTGGTTATTACTACTATTTGGTTAATGCTACTATTTGGTTATTACAACCATTTGGTTATTACAACCATTTGGTTATTACAACCATTTGGTTATTACTACTATTTGGTTATTACTATACATATTTTTTAGTGGTGGCAACCAAATCAGTTTTTCAAACCGACCACAAATAGTGTTGTATAACTAACTCCAAATAATTAAAGACAATGCCATGGATAATTTCATATTTATTTGACTAATGGTGTGGCGCATTTAAGGATATTATATTTAAATTTAAAGCATGCTAATCTACGGTGGTGGAAGCTGGACTTTAACATAGACGATAAACAATAGGCTTGACAGAACATACGCGAAGATACTCAGAGCTATACATCGTGTTTCAAGAAAAGAACATAAAATAAATAAAGTGCTCTACAGAAAAAGTGTGACGGAATCACTACAGTTTAGTATACTGCGATGAACTTGGTATTTTTAGGGAGAAAAAAATGCTAAGTACATTTGTGATTATCTAAACACGGAAAACAAAAGAGAAGGTGACAGACTAAACCAGATGTGAACCAGCTAAGAAATGGTACTGGATGGTCTAAAGAAGATCATGAAAGACCGAGAAGAATGCAACTTGACAATGGTGAAGAAGAAAGTCAATTATACAATATTCTTGAACTAGTGCATTCGTGCCGTCAAAAATGAAGGCAATTGTTTATAAAGTTATAATAGTCAGATGCAATAAAATAAAACTATTGAAACAATATACTGAGGTTTATTACAACGGAGATAAAGACTTCACAACTAAAATAGAGGCCAATGAATCATTTAATTAATCCATTCCCTTTATATTTTTAGACGTTCAATGGTATCTATGATTCTTTGTTTATTCCTGGTTTTATTGAAATCGCTTTTTGCTCAATATCTTTTCATGTTAAAAGCTGTCTGTGTTTAATAGAATAGCGAAATGGAAATATCTCTCGGGAGAAAAGGATTAGTAACAGAACGACAAAGATGGCGAAAACAAAGCCTATTTCAACACCAAGTTGATGCAAGACGATCACTTAACAAAGATATCTGAATGTCTCACATGAAAGACTTGAACAAATAAGACTGCAATCTACGAAACGTAGGAATAAGAAACAGATAAATTAAACGGTTCATTTCGTTCCGGAACTAATTTTGTCTAAACGCAGATGAATATTTTATTTTTATGGATTATGTACTTAAGTCGATTTCATTTCATTTCCGGTACAGAATGGACAGGAGATATATAAAAAGGTACACATTGATAGTGATTATATAGTTTGATGTGCTGGAGAGTAGTAATAACGTACTCTCTTTATCCTCCTCTTTTCTGTTAACTGCTTACATATACATAGATATATGGATCAGCTGAAACGATATTTTTTTTGAGGGGTGAAGAACTAATGAAAAACCATGGGAGACAGAAAAGAATGGAAGACGCTACTTAATGTTATCCGAGCGAGTTTGATCGACATAGGAAATCTTATTCAGCGTTTAATAGCCTTTGCTTTTGTCTTTTTAATTTTCTTACAATTGTTTATAATTATTCCACATTGTATTAGAAATGCTTTTATGAGGAAAACAGTTATGTTGAAGGATCCTGTACGATTATCGCAGAGTATTCTGAAATTAATGCACTTTCAATATATTTCCTTCTTCATAAATTCCTTTCCCTTTTAACCAAAACTACTTTCTTGAAGTCAAAATTATAGTTAGGTATATAGAACAACTAATGGACTGAGTGCATTGTTTAGTAAAACTCTCCTTTTATGTTCATATAAAATTTTATTTAAATTCCTAGCTGTCTCACCTATATATTTGTTGGGACAATTTTAATCTCTATTCAGTAATTTACATCTGGTTTAATGTTGTCATAATTTTGCTTTTGTTAGATAAAATTATTTTTGTTTTTGAAGTAATAGTGACAAATTTTGTATTACGTGAGCCAAATTAATTGCAAAATCTACATAAAAATAAAATTATTTTCATCTTTTTTCCTGCAAAAAATGGAAGACTTGTATAAAAACAACGTAAATATTAAAATGGACAATTTGGCAAAGTAGAAAAAGTTCAGGTCTAAATCTGTTTTATTTTGACCATTGTAGAAGAAGAGTTTTTTTAAACATGTAAATTTTAACAACAAACACAAACTGAAAACTTTTTAATGCTGATTAAAAATAAAATAGAAATCGCTAAATTAAAATCGGACAAGACAGACCAATAAGGTAAAATCATTTTGCAAGAATGTGGAGTTAGGTAGAAGACGTATTTATATTGAGCACACTTTTCTGAAAGAGAAGATATTTGAAATATCAGAATTTTGGAAATATTGAAAATGCAGAATAACTTTAATTCTCAACAACTGACCATTAGAAATATTTAAATAATCAACAAAAGCTTTCATGAATCATATTTTACAGCTGTTTTTTTTTTTAGATCTTTACAGCTGTTTTTTTTTTAAACTAACTTCTTTGAATTGCAGCGTTCAGCCGATATAACTGGCGAAAACTTCAACGCTGGATACGGCGAAGAGAAACAAAACTGTTCACATAACTTCTAATGTGCACACTTCTAATAAGCACACTTCTTAATCTATTTTTCTCCTCATTTTATGTCAAAAAGAATTTCGCATAGATTCGCTACTTTCTTTTCTATCTTCTTGATTTAGCGGTTAATTTCTCTGAAGACAGGGTTTTCATTGATCTAAAACAGAAATTAGAAATTAATATCACCATGGGAAATATTTGCTCAAATATAGAAAACTAAAACCCTATTTATCTCGAGCCTATTTTCGGGAAAAACTTATAAAACCTCACAGATTTCAGCTTTCAGAAGAAGAGATGCAACTGCTTCCAAGCCAATCAAACACAAGAGAAGACGTTGCTAAATTGCTTTATCACCACCTTCCTACAACGCGTGCTGGGAGAAATATGTGTAAACGATTTAAATGAATTATCTCCAATAACAATAGCACGAACAGTCAGTCTGTCCTAGGTATGACAATAAACTGCATCCGATAGCAAGGCCTCTGGTCGAGAGGTTTTGAGAGGCGTGGAACTAAATCTTAATTGCTGTTGCTCCAAGTATAAAAATAACGGCAATATATTTCAGTAAGGAAAAAAAAATACCAGAAATACATTTTGTCAAAGAAATTGCTAATACTCTCAGGAAAACTAAATTTCTGCATTAAATGACGCATAAAGAGTTGATATTCCGCTAAACAAACAAATCGAACGGTCAGTGAATCATCGCTGACGATCAAAGTCGTTTCTCTACTACAGATTTTTTTAAATTGTAAACAGATGACTGAAATTCTTTTGTAAACAACCATTTTTTTCTGTAGACCAACTACCCAAAGACTAACTTAACTAAAGGCTATTTTTATTCTCTTTTGACTCTTTTGAATTCATGTACATGTGTTTGTAAATACAAATTATTTATTTAAAAAGCATAACGATGTTTCCTCATTTTTTTTTATTATTGTTTGGAATTTGGACGTTCAGATTTTAAATATAAAAATATAGATGACATAATTTCCCATAAGTCTACCGTAGCTGTTATTGAAATTACTTTCTTTTTACTCGACGCCAAGGTACCAACATATCAACTAAACCTTTCCTGCTCAAGTACAAAGCTACTTGTGAGCAGATGCAACGCTACGTACGAAAAAGAAGAAATTTGATTGGCCTATTGAATATTTGAATTAACCTTATGCGGGAAAGACGAATAACGTAGATATAAAACTACAGCGCGAGATTGGCAGCTAGATCTAATTTCAATGTGACAGTTTCTACCTGCCATTGCAGTTTTTAGAATTCTTGTTTATTCTCCCGCCATTCTCATTCGTGGAACTCTCTTCTGGCTTCATTTTGCTTTCCTGTCAACTTGGATCTTAAAAAATTTAAATGCACCGTCAATTGTTATTTACCAACGTCTTGTTCTTTTATTGTCCTATTTCTTTTATCTTCTTTACTGGTTTTATTATTGTCCTTGCTCTTTGTTTCAATCTTCGTAATATTTAACGGCCTTTATTGACTTGCGTGGAGTGGAATGGTTAAAAATATAAAAGCTGGAAACAGATATCATAAGGACGGTCTGTCCATCATTAATATCGTTTCCTTTCAATTCCTCGTTTTTTTTTTTTGTTTTTGACGAATACAAAACTTGCTTCGCTTTTACACCTATGAATACATTAACCTCTTAAGCAAACCCGCGTTTGTCGTACAGCGAAGTGTCAGGGATATAGTTTATCCGATCAACGATGAGTGGAAATACGCGTCCAATGAAAAGACATGATTTCTTTGTGAATTCATGATTAAGTCACGGTTGACTTTGGAGTCGAAATATGCATCCGTTTCAGATGAGATTTATAGAAGGCAGTAAACACTGAACAAATTGCTTGTACGTAATCAATATTTCATTAACGGACGAGAAAAGTAGCTAATTTTGTAACTATTTCTATATTTATTCAGCTTATCATTTGGGCATTGTAGAGAAAAATCGAATTTTGGCAACGAAATTAATTTCATTCCATAACGTTCTGCTGAAGGTACAAATAAACAACGAAATATTGACTAAATCGCTAACTATTTTGATCTCATATACTATTGACTATACCTATGATATGTCGATAAACATTCATTCTTTATACATTAGATTGTTCTGATGGACAAAATGTATATATATATATATATATATATATATATATATATATATAGATAGATAGATAGATAGATAGATAGATAAACCTAGTGAGCCAGACAAACCTGCCTAGGTTTCACCTAAACGGATCGTCAGGGAAAACTGGCTAAAGAGGCAAAGGGAAACGCATATTTATAGGCGATAGCCAAAATTATACCATGTGACCAAAGAAAGAACCACAAACACAAACACAAAACCACCTGAGTGGGGGGGGGTTAAAGATTTATTCAATACAAAGGGGAGGAGATATTAAAATACGAACATTAAGGTGGAAGGCCAAAAATTTTGTAAATTATGTACAGAGGAGAAATTAGCCATAGCTTTATACGATCAACCTAACCCGCTATTAAACTCAAAAACTGAAATTCTTAACATATGTAGGCATAAAAAGTCTTGGTTACTAAATTGGACGAATTTCCCGTTTATTTGTCATTCCACCTTAATGTTCGTATTTTAATATGCTTGTGCATACTTTCACTTGTCTGAGGATACCTCACGGTCGAAAACGAGGCTGGTTGACATTTTGGCCTTTTCTTATATATATATATATATATATATATATATATATATATATATATATATATATATATTATTTACAAATAATTTTTGAATGAAATATATCGTCATTGGAATTTTATCCGTTGACAGAACCAAACGGGATTGTTCCCAATTCAGACTGAACTAACTACACTTTATGTCTTTCCACCTTTCTCAAATGACATTAATGCTAGATCTAAAGTCAGTATATCAAAATAGGTCAACACTCTCTGACTTTTCCCACTCTCTAGATAAGATCTCTTGATTTTAACCCGGAGTATTTTTTTCCATTTCATTTGTGATTTGTTTGTAGATTGAGAGATGCTTTTTTTAAGCTCCCATGAAATAAAAATTATTACCTATGGGATTTTAAGTGTTTGATATTCTTTAATAATAATAATAATATTAATAATAATAATAATAATAATATATATATCTTACTAATTATAAAACGCAGATTGTGTGTGTGTGTGTGTGTGTCTGTACGTTTATATATTGGATCGGATTTCCTACATTTTTCAACCGATTTCAACAAAACTTCACAGGACTGCGTAAAATTACGTTGCGGTGGTTCTGACAGCGCCAAAAATTGGAAAAACACAATTGTTTTTTCACGAAATCAATTTGAAAACACGATTAAGAGGCATCACTCTCGCCAGAATGAAAGGGGGACAACTCATATCGAGTTATACTTATTATAAAACCCAGGTTGTTTTTGTGTGTGCGTGCGTATGTTCGTTTATATATGAGATCGGATTTCCTACATTTTTCAACCGATTTCAACAAAACTTCACTTTTTCTTTGGCAGGTAGTGTTTCTTATTGTCTTGCACACTTTTTTCTTTATCTTTACATTCAGAATGATTTTAAAAAGTCCTTTTACAAGACAATTGTTTATAATAAAATTCTATTCAATCGATAGACTCTTAACGATTGAAAACAATGTTTTTGTTTGAGTTTGGGTTTGACCAATTCGTACAAAAAATAAAAAATAAAACATGCGTGTACGTCAACCTTAAACAATAATCTTTGTCAATTTTATTTTTCAGTCTTTATGATGGTCGATACTTGATCTATCTCTTACTGTTACATCCGCGGGCAACACTGCTAGTATATATATATATATATATATATATATATATATATATATATATATTGGCAGTATATTTTCAGACGTGTTTCATTTAACAATATAGACATATTATGTCTATTTCTTTTTATACTGACCTTTTCCAGACCTCTAATCAGTTTCTTAATGCCAAGATGAGATTTCATCAAAGAAGTCAATGTAGTTTTTTCTAACCAACTATTTTCGATTTTCTCCAAGATCAAACTTATTGTAACGGTGAAAAAATAGGCCTTTCATTGTGATGGTTATTAAAAGAAAAACAAAGGCGTGAACGCGATTTGTTTAATTAATTTAAACATTTAAATTTATCCGTTGTAGCTAAAAAGTTTTTTTTTTTTGCAAAACCAGCATCTCAATATAAGGCAGCTTACTAGAATTCTTAGAAATGCAAAATGGCATTAAATGTTCGTTAAATGAAGTTCAACACATTGTTGTTACACTCGTAATAAATTTTGTTGAGTGTTGGTTGTTTGATTTTGATTTAGAGGGCCTCGAGAACTTGAAGATTTCATTATTTTCCTGGTGTCGTGTACTGATGTTGTTAACAAGTTTTTTCCTGTATTGTAAAGGTGGACAGGTATATCTTGTTCTGTTGAGCAACAGAATTTCTATCTGACAAATGAAGACATATATATATATATATACGACGTTTTATTCCAGTTTCATATCTCCTCCAGCAATTTCTTCCCTGTCTTATATCTTCTACTTGCGAGGGGGGGTTCATTATTGCATTATAGCCGATTAACGTCCTGCTTAATAAAAAATTTATACGCAGTATGAATACTTAAATCAGAGTATAAATTATCTTTACATACTGTCAGAAATCTCAAACACTTTTTCGCTGTTGAGGCAACAGCCTTATCTTGTTACCTGTACAATTTATTGAAATATTAAACATGTCACCCCAAGTAAGGCAATAAAGCCGCTAAAGACGCATGGATTTACTGAGTGTTACAGAAAATGAGAAAAAATTATATTAGGGATAGATGACAATAAAATAACAAGAATTAGAATACAGAAGATAACGATTGAAAATGCATTTAAATTTTTGAAGATCAAAGTTGACTGGGAAGCAAGAATCCGGAAGGTAGTTCCATAATCGAGAAATGCGAAATAGTTACCATTCTCATCTAAAACATGTTAGGGTCTTTCAGCAATAATCGTTAATACGTCAGCAATTGGCCGAGAGAATTGAAAGCCATATTGCTGACTTGAATGAAGACCTAGTGATGTAATTTGCTTGAAAAATTCAGAATTGGTTAGGTTCTCTGGTACTTTGTCAAAAAAGAGGTAGAAAGATAATTTTAACGGTAATATTACCCGCTTTCTTGTCAGAGAACGTTTGAATTTATTGACCGAGCAGCCAGTGCGACCGTCAGTTGAAACTTATAAAATCTTTCTATTAGGTTGGTGCAAAAATAATGACGTAATAATGTCGTTTTGGACGTATTTTTAACGTCAAAAACGACATCATTACGTCATTATTTTTGCACCAACCTAATATTAAATTTTCTTTCAGAAAAGTAAGATTCTCAAGTCCACTGTTATCGTTCAGCACTATTGGTGGGGGCTTCTTTCCTAAGTTTTTGTTCGAGGTCGTGCGGAATGTCAACATGTTGATTAAGACATTATTGTCTGTTAGAGTTACATTTGCTATTCATTTTAGTGTTTGAGAGTCTTCAAGTGATGTGGTATTTGCCATTTGGTACAGTTCTTTGTTTTTAATTTTGTGGCGCCAGTCTACAGGGTTGGAAATGGTATGGTCTTCGCTTACAGGCTTCATTCACTCGAGGCCATGTATAATTATTGCTCTGAGAAAGCGGACGTTCAGGCAAAAATATATGAGGTAAGACTTTATTCCATTTTCCATTGTTTATTTAACTTTTCCTCCAGACGTTATGAATGTGCAATGTTACGTAATGAACGTAAAATCCGGCCGTATTCATTATACTTACTTTGGCGAAAATACCATTGGGAAAAGAACTAATCTATCTATTCCCCGCCTACCTACAGGTTAAATAGCAGGGCGAATTGAACAATGTCATAGTGGTTGGCAACCTGGCTAGTGGAGGGCAATATATATATATATATATGATCTAACTAAAGTTTTGGACTAAAGTTTTGGACATACCACTACATGTCTATCAAGAAGTTTGGTCTTAGTTCAATTATGCCTTATTTAAACAGATACGTAATCCTAGCAAACTCCACCCGCAACATACTTGTAGAAAATTCAGCTATAATTGCCACAGCCATATGTAAAAAAAAAAAAAATAAAAATAAAAATAACTGAAGTACTTGTGGTGGATGTTCAGCATGTGAGTGGTGGTGTGAGTGAGAATTCAGCTGCCAAACGAATCCACAACAGTTGAAACTATGCGCCAAGCTTCCCACTCACTCCACCACTCACATGCTGAACATTCGTTATACACTCACATGTTTTTCTTACACAGCAAAATCTTCTGAGAACAGTCATTATAAACATTCTTCCAGTGAACTTTGAAATACAAAAATAATAGTTAAAGAGAGACAACTCTTGTTTCATTCAACCTTTTCTTACTTAAATGCATGCTTTCTTTCACATCGTTGTTTGATATTGTACATCTTGTTAAATACGTATTTTATATGTAACATTGTCTTTTGCTTATCCCTTTCCACGTCAATTTTGTTTCCTAATCTAAAGTTAAATTAATGTGCTAAAGTCCGCCACATACTAATAATAAAAAAGAAAAAGCCAGCAATCAATGTCATTAACTATGAACACAGCTATAATGTACTAACTGCGGTAGGGAACAAATTCCAATCAATCTAGTAACATATATAAAAAATCTATCCATTCAGTTAAAAATAAGAAAAAATAAACACACCTGATAATGGCTAAAAGAATGAAAGAAAGGACATTGGTATATAGAACATTTGGACAATTTTTACATACTTCATTTCCAGAAAAGAACTTTCATTTGATTCCCTTTTGCATATCTCTCATTTCATCTACTTTACAATATGCCTTTATATATTTTGCTGTTAGAATTCTACGTATAGTGTTTTCTATTTTCGACGTGTGTCAATTGTATTAATGTCGACTAAAACTATAGTGTCACTGAAACATGATGCTTAAATATAGACGTCTTAAATGGGATGAAATGCGTCTATATACATCTATGTATGAAAACCAAATTAATAGACACTTCGGGTATCTCATGTTTTTAAAACACGTCATGATAGTTCTTTCGGTAGCTGATGCGGCACAGAATGTATCACAACCTCCCCTGAACCGTCCGAGTTGAAGTCACTCAGTCATACATCCATCAAAAGAGTTGACGACTTCAAATATCTTGGATCTCACATAATAGGTTCCAAAAAAAGACTTCAACATCCTCAAAACTCTGGGAATGGGATGGATGTACCAAGCGGCACAAGATTTGTCGCTCGAACCTTCCACCCTCCTGAAAATTCCAAACCTTTTGAACATTGATTGAAACTGCTGTATGGATCAGGAACTTGGACATTATCTGTTCGTTTTGAAAGACGACTGGATGAAACATATACCAATCTACTTAAAAAATCTAGAACATCAATTGGAGATCCCATGCAGCAATTTACGGAGAACTGAGACCAATCTTAAACTCAAAAACGATTACAGCTTGCCGGTTACTGCCACCGAGCGGACGGGGAAATCGTCTCATCCTTACTCATATGGCATCCGTCTGGAAGTGTCTTCTCACGAAAATTGACTTTTCCAGACACTATAGCTCGGGACTCAGGATTGGACATTAGGAATCTGGGGACAGCAGTCCAGGAAGGAACAGTGTGGAAAGGGATTGTCAATGAAATTCTGATAAACCATAGGGAGGTCGAATGATGATTTTGATGATGAATACACTTCAATAATTTCGAAAGATTTAAATATATTCCGTTCCATTTGAACTAATATTCTGACATACACAGTCACAGCAAAGATGTGTCTTCTTATCGGACTTTTTCAACCAATGCAGTGAGACGATTCTCAGTGCATCAGAAATTTTACGAGGATTGATTCATTAGTGGGGGCCGTAATATTGTAGTGGACCGTGGCTGTGATGTTGTTGAGTAGAAGTAGAAGAAACGTGTGGGTTCAGATTTTCCTGCTAGCTGGTCCAACTACACAAGAAAGTTGGACTTTTAATTAAGTCCAAAGAATGCAAAGAAAACAAACAAAACACAACACCGATAATATATGTATACAAATATATATATATTAATAACAGGTTACATAGAAACAGTTACAAAAGGACAAAGTGTGTGTGAATATTATATATATGCGTTTGTGTGTGTATTGTGCTTAGCGTGTTCCCAGCATTTTGGGAAACGCTATCTCTGGTGAGCGTTCACATTTTTGTGGTGGTAAGGCTGGAAGCCTGAGGAAAAAGAGAGATTTACCTCAAGGTGTCGGCGCACAGGCATGAGGGAAAAAGAGAGAGAGGCGAAGGGTCAGCGGCTATTTATAGCAGCAAAGAGCGACCCCTGGTGAAAGGGTTACGAACTGGAGTTAACTCCGACAATATTGATAACATTAGATACGAAGATGACACAGTATTGAAAGCAGATACAGTAACAGTAACGCCTATAGAAGTTAAGGAAGGAAAGCGAGAAGAAAGGACTAAACATCAATTGCAAATAGACAGAATACAGTTGCCAGCAAAAGGAACAGCCCAACATGCCAATTATAAATCAACTGCACAAGATCAAGCAAATAAAAAAATATTAATATCCGGGAACTGTTTTAACAGAGAAGGAAAACAATGAAGGTCAATTGCGATAGCGAAATATGTCTTCCGAAAGCTGTGTATTAAGAAACTTAGAAGTAAAGAAATGAGTACTAAAATGTTATATAATACCAGTTTTCGTATATAGCAGTAAATGCTGGATAATCTCCTCACAGATGAAGAAATGACTTGAAGCAAACGAATTGCAGTTCTACAGAATGATGCTGAGTAAATCATGGATTAAACATGTGTACAGAGATGAAGTTTGAGATAAGATGGAATCAAAAAGGATAATTATAAATACCATCAGAAAAAGACAGTTGAAATTAATAGGGCACATAATGAGGAAAGAAGGCTTAGAAAATTGACACTCACAGGACATACTGAAGGCAAGAGGTATATAGGAAAACAGCGCATAATTAACCTAAATAACGTGTGTAAAGGGTATCAAAACAGGATTAAGGAGAGATAACAAAAAGACATAATTTACTAAGAGCTACAAATGAAAAGAAACTGTTGAAAACTACGATCACCAACGTTCTGAGTGGGCGCTGCACATAGAAGAAAAAGATGATTGGCTTTAAGAATATTTCAATAAATTGTACAGGTAACAAGACAAGGCCGTTGCCTCAACAGCGAAAAAGTGTTTGAGATTGCTGACAGTATGTAAAGATACTTTATACTCTGATTTAAGTGTTCATACTGCGTATAAAATTTTTATTAAGCAGGACGTTAATCGGCTATAATGCAATAATGAACCCCGCCCCCTGGCAAGTAGAAGATATAAGACAGGGAAGAAATTGCTGGAGGAGATATGAAACTGGAATAAAACGTCACGAAGTTTACCAAAAGGCAGAATAAAGCTCGTTGAGTCATTGGTTTTTACCTCCAGCTATTGATGGTTGCCAGGCTTTATAGATATCCGTATTTAAAGCTGAAGATAAGGCT
>CAHIKZ030004234.1:922500-995000 GCA_903632075.3 Acanthosepion pharaonis
AAAATAGTGCTCGATACAAAAGTAGAGCATAAATATAATTATTTATTTAAAAATATGATTCCAAATCGCGACATAAGAAGTCCTATGTTTCAAAACAAGAGCCGAAAACTTCAATATAATTATTTAAATTAAATTGAGTTAAAATAAGCTCTGTTCCATCTTCAAGCGAAATTTTTTATTGGAATAACGTGTTTCTGAAATTTACGTGTTTTAAAAATTGAAATCAAAATTTCCATAGTAACAGCTAGGGCGAATTGTTTAAATTGTCGCGATTTGGAATCATATTTTTAGATAAATATATATATATATATATATATATATATATATATGCGTAGTATTTACTTCTTGACGCCAACCATGTTGGTTGTAGATTAAATAAAAAATAAACATAAGTATTTTACATTTTTCGCAGTGAAAGTTTCTAATTATCTTTGACATTTTCTTGTTTTGTTTTTTATTTACCAACAATATGTTCGTGCATTTTTTTCGTTTTCAGCACTGATAATGAGCGTCTAAAAAGAGAGTATAATTCTTCATATATTCAATATGGATTCACATCCATCATCCTTAATGGAAAAGAAAAGCCTCAGTGTGTTTTTCTAGTAAAGCATTATCAAATGATTATATTAAACCGAAAAAGTCGAAGCAACATTTGCAGAATGTGTAACATCAACACAAGGACATAAACAAAAACTTTTTGGAACATCATGAGAATGCGCTCAAACGGATGAAGCTGGATTCAACAGAGACATTTCAACAGAGACATTTCAACAGAGATATTTCAAGAAACAAACCATAAAATTATGGAAGCTTCTTATTTCATAGCAGTGGAGATAGAAAAGCAGAAAAAAGCTACATACAAGTGGAGAAACATAGATCAAACCTTACTCTCTCAAAATGGTGGAAATCGTGCTGGGAAATTGTTGAAACTTGACTAATGCATGGAATAATAATGCAACACAAAATGTACTTAGAACAAAATGTATTGAAACAAGAAAAGTGTACACAATATTTACATATAGTCTTTTGTAAATTCCTCGGAAGACCGTTCCTGGAGAATGTGTTGACTGAGTCGCAGTCGGGCAGAGTCTCTGGTTGAATCTCTTGATTCCTCCCTCTCTTCCCGGTACCAACCATATTTATATGGTCGGTACTCCACTATGCAAATTAGGTGGATCCTACCACAACAGAAATGGATTGGAGAAAAAACTTGAAGCGGTTCCACTTTCAAAGAGTACAAATCAAAAGAGGATCCGTGACATGACGACTGACATCAAGGAACAAGACGTGAAGGAGATAAAGTCTATCATTTGGTCTATTTTCATTTCAACTCGATGAATCGAATGATGTGGCAGTGTTCCCAGTTGATGGTGTTAGAAAGGGGCGTGTACAGGTTCATTTAAAAAGGAATTTCTATTTTGTTTTCCTCTCGAAACAACTACAAAGTCCTCTGATATTTTGCAAAAGGTTTCATCGTTCCTTGAATCATAAAATCTTTTGTGGGGTAATATATGCGGGTGCTATAAAGATGGTGCGCCAGCTATGCTGGGGACGAAATCAGGATTTCAAGTTGTGTGAAAAAGCGAGCCGCAAAAGTGAAAGGCATTCCTTGTATGATCCATCGTCAGACACTGGCCTCAAAAATACTTCCAATTCTACTGGGGAAGGCTTTGGATCAAACAATTCTGATTGTGAATTTTCTTAAAGAAAGTGCGGCATTCATTGAATCAGAAAATGGGATAATAGATGGGGGTGCTGATTGATCAACAGCTATGCAGGGGGAAAATCAGGATTTCAAGTTGTGTGAAAAATGGAGCTTCGAAAGTGAAATGTTTCATTGTATGATCCATTGTTTGGCACTGAGGAAGGTTTTGGATCAAACAATTCAGATTGGGATTTTTGTCAACTGACGACTTTTTTGCATTGACATCGATTCAGGCCATCATTTTCTTCTTTTCCAGAGAAATGTTTGATGACTATCTACAGGAAATGTAACTGAGCGAGTATTTAAGATTTGAGATGAACTCAAATTATTTTTGAAGTTAAGAGCCTATTTAGTTGATTTTTTGACCAGCTGAATAAACTGAATCTTCACATACAAGGAAGAAATACGAACATCATAAAATTCGTGGATGCCTTGAAAATCAGGATTTCAATTTGTGTGAAAAGTGAAGCGTTTCATTGTATGATCCATTGTGAGGCGCAGGAGAATGTTTTGAAACAAACAATTCCGATTGTGTATTTTCTCAAAGGAAGTGCTTTCATCCCACAACTTTTGAAGTATTTTTGCATTGGCATCGAGTCATCATTTGCTTCTTTTCCGCACAAATGTTTGATGGCTGTCAACAGAAAATGTAACTGAGTGAGTAATTGAGCTTAGAGATGAGCTCAAATTATTTTTGAAGTTCAGGGCAAAATGGAATTTTTTGCTTGGCCAGGATGATAAATGGATCATGCAGCTTGTCTATTTCGTTGATATTTTGGAGCAGCTGAATAAACTCAATCTTCAGATACAAGGAAGAAAAACGAACATCATAAAATCCGTTGATGCCTTGAAAGCTTTCATGAGCATGCTGGAAAATTAGAAGAGAAAGTTCAACATAAAAAAAAAACTTCCAACGTTTTAGAAGCTGCCATCCATTCTTGATGCTGGTGGTAAAGATCATTTTTTTAAGCATGTCACTCCAAGCAAGGCGGGAGTGTCACTAGCACGTAAGAGTAAGAATAAAGAGAAGTGTTTGGGAAAAGGATAAAGAGAAGGACAAGGATGTCGATTGATATTACATTTGAATATTTGAAGATTATAGCTCTCAAGGAAGCAAGTGATACGAAGGGAGTTTTACTGGCGGGAGATGCGAGAGAAGAAGCTGTTGGAGATTAAGAGATGGGTACATTTAGTCGTTTCAAAGTGAAAGGTTGGGACCGAGATTCAGTTTGGGAACCATTGTAGCTCGTCGGGAGTTGATGCTGGAGAAGAAGCTGTTGGAGATTAAGAGATGGTGAAATCCATTCAAATTGTCAGTTGAAAAAAATTTGATTGTCAAAATGAATTTCAACAGTGAATCAATGAGAGAGAATTTGTTACCTGAAGGAAGGTAGCAGCAGCAGCTACTGAATAGTGCTCGATCAGTTAACGAGAGCATATATATATATATATATATATATATATATATATATATATTTTATTTAAAAAAATATTCCAAGGTTTTTTTTAAAATAATAACAAAAATACTAATGAACTTTGGATTATTTACCTAAGGGCTCTTTCCTATTTTCTATATATTAGGACACACATATATATATATATATATATATATATATATATATATATATATATATATTACTTCAAAGATTATTGTTAGATAAAGGAATAGTCTATTTCAAAACGAGTACTCAGTAAAAAATAACGGTTAATGAATTTCATAATAATAGTAGTGAAATTGATTAAAATTATATGTACATTAATTCTTTATATATATATATATATATATATATATATATATATATATATATTGTAAATTAATTGATTTAAAATATGTTTTTTTTCGATAACATGTTTCAAAAAAATAGAAGCTTAAAACCCTGAATTTAATTTTGCAACATTAGTTCCATTTCATCTTCGAACAACATTTTAAATCAATTAATTTATAATACCTGTAAATTTACATTGAGCACGTAAAAAATAAAAATATCTATAAGAACATTTTATATCTTACTGTTCTTTCTTTTTTTATATATATATATATATATATATATATATATATATATATATATATATATATATATATATATTTCAAACATGAGTATTCAGTAAAATAACGCTTAATGAAAATCATAAAAATATATATGTATAGAGAGATTTGTTACCAAGGTTACTGAATAGAATATTCAAAGGTTACTGAATAGAATATCTACTCGAACAACACATAATGAACCTCCAACTGCAGGATATCTACCAACTGCCATACACACTCCGATGCGGCACAAAGCCTAATTTAATGTGTAGTAACCGAGCATGTCAAAAATTCCGGTAATCCCCGTGTAGATGTTTCCACAGAGGAGAGCGTGCTCTTTGACATAGCCTCGTCTGGTGATCCTCTTTGCCCAGAGGCAGTGAGTTTGACCAGCACAACTGGAGACGAATCTCCAACTACCGACCAACATACAGTATTTACTACTGTATTTATGTTAATGGGGATATACCCATTATCGTCCGTAGGTATATTACAACAATATATATATATATATATATATATATATATATATATATATGTTTGTGTGTGTGTGTTTATTTCATTACTTTAACAGTTATTTTTATTGAATACTCATATTTGAGTGGAGGCTCGTTTATTTCTAAATTGTATTTTTTTTTTTTCGTCTACTTTTCCGAATATTCGAGAAATCTTATTAAAGAAAATATTTGCTCCCAGGCATATTGGTATTAATGGGATTTCTCGAATATTTAGGCCGGTAGACGAAATAAATAAATACAGTTAAAAAAACGAGGCCTCTAACACAAATATGGGTATCCACTATAAATAATGTGTAAAGTGAGAAAAATCTGTCGTATTAATAAACAGAACATCCATTAGTTATTTAGAATATATATATATATATATATATATATATATATATATATATATATATATATATATATATTAGATTATATTTTACGATATTTTGTTTATTCAATTTGGGGTTGATTGTTGTAGTTTATTCTAACTATTATTTTGGCGGGAACTGTTTTTAATTTCTTTATTACTTCATGTATTTATTTGGATTGATTATGTTTATTTGTTTTTTCTAACGGTTAGTTTATCGGGATTAGTTTATTTATTTATTTATTCAATTATCTTCCCAAACCAAAACTATTAAATAACCGATATAAACAAATTTTTACTACGTTAATAAAAACACCGGTTAAAAAAAAAAAAAAAAATCAGGATAACCTTCACATGGTACGCTTGATCTTAGAACAAGTCCACAGTAAAGCCGCGCTGATTAATTTAGATCAGTCCAAGGCCTTCGATAGGGTTGACCATCGATTTCTGGAGGCTGTCCTTTCGGCGGCCGGCTTCGAAGACGACTTTCGCTCCTGGATCCGACATTTGTATACGACCCCCGGTGCGCTGGTGGAAGTGAATGGGGTAAGATCGAAGCCTTTCGTATTGTCTCGCTCCATTCGTCAAGGTTGTCCGCTTTCGCCTTTGCTTTACGTTCTTGCGTTGGAACCTTTCCTTCGCAAGTTAAAGGCTAAGATCAAAAACGATGTCTGTTGGTTGTCGGTTGGGTGCGTGGAAGGGAGTTTCTCTTCCCGGACCTTTGCTCTGGATGGATGGGCTAGTCAAGATACTCGGCGTCTGGTTCGGTCCGGATCTCCAGTTGGAAATGAATTGGTCGGAGGTACGAGAGAAGGCCGAGATCGCGGTTAATCTGTGGTCTAGGAGGAAACTTTCCTTGAAGTATGCGTTTCACACATCTTCCTGATTCTACTTTACCGACTCTCTGTACTTCCACTTCCGTTTACCCCACTAATATTATTAGTAAGGCTCGTTCTGTTTCTTATGGAGAGACAAGGCCTCTATGATATCTCGGGAGATCTGTTGCCTTCATACCGTTGAGGACGGTCTGGGTATGCCTAGCATTGAGATTCGTCAACATATGCTTCGCATCGCTTTCCTTGACCGAATGTGTCGCGAATCGGATGAAGAGGGAGCCTTCTAGAAGGAAGACGGCTGTAGAAACTTCCCATCCCTGAGAAGTGTGCACTCGGGCGAGGAGGAGGCCCGCCGTAGATCCCGAGCCGAATGCTCCTTCTGTCACGTATGTCGTCGGGTTCAGGATGGTCTGATTGGCGATCTCGGTCTTACGAAGCGGCAGGCTCGCTCATTATGGCCTTGGGCGCCAGGGTTGAAATGCTTCAATAACGATGAGGCATCACTCACCTGGCTGGTGATTCGTAGAGCCCTCTGGGTCGCCAAAAGACTTTGTTCAGCGGGCTTGGAGAATTCTCCAAACTGCCGGCGCTGTATTGGGGAAGTCGAGACCATTGGTCACGCCTTCTTTCAGTGCAAGACGGTAGTGCTGTTGTGCAGGTTTGTTGAAGGCCTCATGGTTCGCATGCTGCAGAGAAAGTTTTTTGTCTTTGAAGCCTGTTCTGTTTGTAGCAATGTGGTGCCGCAGATGACGAAGGCTGAGCCTTATGTGTTCTGTTGCTTACTAGGTGTTATGAGAGTCGTGATTTGGACGACGCGTCAGAAGGAATTCTATGATGGCGAGAAGTTCACTTCTTCCCAACTGATCTTGTTCTTTAAGCATCAGCTTGAAGTCAAGATTAGGACAGAAAGGCGGCGGCTCACCTCATCAGAATTTGGCAAAAGGTGGGTGAATCTTGCGCGTTTGTGCCGAGTAAAAGGGGCTGACCTTGAGTGGCATTTTGATGCCGGTTAGGCATCAGGATATTGTTTTCCTGGGTTGAACTTGGGCAAACCATCCCTGGTTTTAGGCTAGAATAGGTTTTTGGTTTTGAATTTTTTTAGATTTTCTTTTCTTTTTCTGTAAACTTAGCTAGGGTGTGTTTGCTCATTGGACCCCTTTTTTTCTGTCCCCTTTTCTTTTCCTTTAGTTTAATGTGCGTGTTTGTGTGAGTGTTTGGGAGGGAAGAATGTTTTTCTATATTTTTAAAGTCCCCTGTCGATTTCGTCCAGTTCATTGATTTTACTGTCACATTTAGGGTTTGTGAGTTTTTTAATTATTAACATGAATTTGTTTAGTTTCATGTAAATAATTTTAAGTGATATTGTATATATTCATTGGGGTTCTTTTACTTGTTATATTTTATCCCCTCCCCGCAGACATTATTTGTACATATGGGGTTAATTAGGATTCTCATTGAGACAATGAGATATTTTGGTGGATGTAGTAAGAAAGGTAATTATGAATGTGGTGTTTTGGTGGTAGGATTATTGTTTTGTTTGTTTGGGTCAGTGGTTGTGGCTAGCTAAGTTTAAAATTAAGACAAATGATGACCGTCCTTTTTCCTAACCCTCTTTGGCCTTGAGCCACCTTAACTGTACATACAGTAATAAATATTGTGGCCTGACGATTGCATCTAGCATGAAACAGACTGTCGCCTCTAAGTGTTGACTTCCATGTTCATTTTATATTTTTATATATATATATATATATATATATATATATATATATATATATATATAGTATTTGTCTGTGTTTCTGGCATAGAACAATTAACATACCTTTTACTATGCATTTAATAGAACACATACACAAACCCACGCTGTAAATTAATGAAGTATGAACAAAGGATTTGATAAATATCAATAACTTATGTTAGGTCTGGGTTTCTGTTCATTCTTTCCTGGTGAATTAAAATATCAGATTGTCTCCCTTAGCTGCCACGAATGTAAACCAATCAGAATGTAAAAACATGAAGAGTCCATCACTTTTCGTTCCCCTCAGAATATATTCCGTTGTATGTTTTGGGAGGAGTGATTGGGTGTTGTGATCAAATGTAGAGGCTGTGTCATATCTTGCATTTCAAATACTAGCCTGCAGATGGTGTAATGAAATATTCATGACCAGGTGTAAAGGCAGTGTCAGTTTATAGCTTGACATGTTTTGTTTTATTTATATACTATAACATACGTACATCGATATATCTATAAAGGTCACTGGAAAGGCAATACCTCTAAATATATGTTGACCCACAAAATCAGTATATCCGTAGAATGCATATACGTTATTTCCAGTCGAGCGGCTGGATGATAAAATAGAGTCTGACATAAGTGTGTGGGTGAAATAGATCCGTGTCAGGCGGAAAACAAGGCTCTTGTGCATATACACCGAAGCTTTTTTTTGTATGTTTATGTAAATAAAAAAAAGTGGATATGACAACAGTTAAACGTACTGTGAAAAGTGTGTATATGGATATTGATGAATATGTGTATGTGTGGATATGTGATTATGTACACGTATGTATGTATGTGTGTGTGGGTACACGCCTATGTGGATGTATATACATATATATGTTATTGTGTGTATTCACATGTGTCTTTGAACATAGAAATATAGGTCCTTGCTGGATTAGACAATCGTTATATTTATCTTCATATATTTATATTCGATTTGTAACCTGTAGTCGATATTAAATTTGTCAAATTTTCTCAATTACAAAGCGGCCCTTTAAGTAAACGCAATTTTACTTTCCTTCGTCCCATCTCTCCCCTACCTCCTCTTTCCCTTCCCCTCCCTATTATTCTAGCATTAAATTGTCGATGGTGTGTGTATGTCACCACGAAATGTATCTTTATGCATTAGACATCCGTCGACATTCATTCTCTTCTCTTATCTAAAACCCTCCCCACCACCGCTCCTAAAATTCTCCCTGTTAAGGTTCAATCTCCCCCCTCCTCATATTTACACTTTCTCTAAATTCTGTTTTCACTTCCGGAGTGGGTTTTTTCTGTTTTCATTTTGAATTTGTAGGTCTGATGAATTGGATCGTATTTACGATTCCAATGGAATAAATTATGACCATGGAATATTAGTGTTTAAGCCTTTTTATTATATCCTTACTCTGTCCTAGACATTGAGTTCTACCTGGATTCTTCCTCTTGGAATTTTTATTCAAAAAATATACATGTATGGGTATTTATATATTTTGCATACGTATGTATATTTTCCACTAATATCATCTATCTATCTATCTATCTATCTATCTATCTATATATATATATATATATATATATATATTACACCATGTCTCCTTAGCCGAATTTCCATGACGATCCGTTTAGATGAATCCTATGTAGGTTTGTCTGGCTCACTAGGTTTATCTAGGTCTGCTCTACAGTTGTATTGAGCTCTTTTGTTAGTTAGTTGTTTACTCGTATCGGGGTTTTTCTTTGGGTTTCAAACTTGCATCTGTACGATTTTTTGACGGCAGAAGTTCATGTTTGTAGCTCTTTCTATTCAAAAACTTTTTTCCCCTCGAGATTGATTTGATTATTGGCAAATCAAAAATTGGGGGTTTTTTTCATATATATATATATATATATATATAAATATATATATATATATATATATATTATTTTTTATAAGAAAAATTATAGCATAAGTATGTTATAAAATCACTACAAAAATAGTTATTTTTTGTAGTGATTTTATAACATACTTATGTTATAATTTTTTTAAAAAAATAATTATATCTGCTCTACTTTTTATTGAGCACTTTTTTAAGAATAGTAATTGTTGGTTATTGGAATTCATTCATATATATATATATATATATATATATATATATATATATATATATATATATATATATATATATATATATTAGGTTGAGGGCTCCTCGGTGTGGTATAATGGTTTGCAAACTTGTCTCGCTAGATCAGTTACGACTGAAAAGTGAGTTCGATCCTCACTAGGTGCCCCATACTTTCGGCCTTGTGCCACATCTAAACTACGCTTGGAAAATAATCTTGGACACCTCGAGGTGGGGTAACGGTTAGCAAGCTTGTCTCGTTAGAACAATTACGACTGAGTGGTGAGTTCGATTCTCACTGGGTGCTCTCTACTTTCGGCCTTGTGTCACATCTAAACCATGCTTGGAAATTCACTTTCACCTGGTACTGTAAGCAGACCCCTACTACCGGGGTAAACTTACAATTTGTGCACTCCGAGGCAGTTTAATGATTAGCAAGCTCGTTTTGCTAGAACAATTACGACTGAATAGTGAATTCAATCCTCACTGGGTGCCCCATACTTTCGGCCTTGTGCCATATTTAAGCTACGCTTGGAAAATCACTATATATATTAGTTTGAGGGCACCTCGGCGAAGAGTAATGGTTAGAAAGCTTGTCACGCTAGACCATTTACGACTGAAAAGTGAGTTCGATTCTCACTAGGTGCCCCATACTTTAGGCCTTGTGCAACATCTAAGCTACGCTTAGAAAATAATCTTGGACACCTCGAGGTGGGGCTATGATTAAGCAAGCTTGTCTCGTTAGAACAATTACTGAGTATTAAGTTCGGACCCTCTTTTCGCTCTTACATTCTGCTTTGTGCCACATCTAAGCTATGCTTGGAAAATCAATATATATATATATATATTAGGTTGATGAAGTGACGCATTTTTTGATTGATTGTTGATTCGATCGTTTAACATAATAAACCTCTTACTATGTAAAAACCTTGACTTATTCCAGACACTTTTTCTTTCCAGATAATTTTTCTTTTAATATGTTGTTACTCATAAGCACAATGAAAACAATTGCCATAATTTTTACCTAAAAACAATGTGGAATAATAATGGATGAGTATAAATTAATAAAAAGAACTATTTTTGCATCGAATCATTAAAAAAGTAAGAAATGGATTCTCTTCCACAACAGTAAAAGAATAGGCAAGTGAATCATCAAAACAATGCCCAAAACCTTCACTGCACCCTAAAAAGTTAATGGTTACTGTATGGTGGTCTTTCAAAGAGGTTATTCATTGTTCATTCTTGCTGTAGAATAACAATAATAAACAGCACTTACCGGCTAGCGTCCAGCTGGCAGACAAAAATAAAGCAGGTTGTAACTTAATACAAACCCTGCAAACTAACTGATGAATCAAGCTGGTATTTATATAGAAATACCTCCACTCAGGTACCAGCAGCCAATCACAGCCCAAGCAATGGACTATCCCACTTTAGCACACTGAGATGCTCCATGGCAACATAAATAGCTTCTCTCTCTAAAGGTTGGATTATTATTCACTTAGCTTGCTCCACAACTGAGTGTTTATCTCTACCACGTGATTTTTCTACATGGCGCTGCGAACAGGATATATGACACCCGAAGATTGGGAACTCTTCTTCATTGAAGCAGGCCTATCCACTGACTCGGCAAAACTCATGCAGCAAGGTTTGCAGACGAGAAACTGACAATCGAGAGCCTTCAAATGCTGGATCGATCCATGCTTAGGGAGCTCGGGTTGCATTAATGGGAGAAGCCCTGTGTATCATCAAGCAGGCTAAAGGAAGCCACCACCCAGACAACCCACATTCAGGCACTAGCAGCCAAGCCTCCCCATCTCAATCTCGAGATGACACCACGACAATTCAGGAAGTTCCGAATTGACTGGGATGTCTTTACCAAGATGACAAATATGCCAAGCTCCCAAGCTAATATTCACCTATACAATTGTGCTGATGAGACTGTGCAAAATGCCATAATCAACACGCACCCCGACTTCTTTACCACTGATCCAGATAAGCTACTTGACATGGTTGAAGCGTTGGTCACCCAGAGGTCAAGTCCTATTGTCCATCGACTTGCTTTTTCCGTCATGTCTCAGGATACGGATGAGCCAATACAAAGTTACCTTGTCCGCCTCAGAGCCGTAGCTGTTGATTGTAACTTTACCTGCCCATCGTGTGAGCATGACCTGTCTGATATATACATCAAGGACCAGATCATCCGTGGAATAGCAAATGACACACTCCAGGCTGACCTACTGGCCAAAGCTGAGGCACTTAAATCCCTGGAGCAAAATATCCGTCATGCTGAGGCATTTAAATCAGACGCGAGCCCTAAACAATGCAAAGACAAGGGACAACGTCCAACGCGCCCCAAAAAAACCCTTTTCCCCAACAGAACAAAACATTGATAAGCTCAAGAATTGGCTATTAAATCAATTCGCCGAAACGGCGTTCAAGAACAATGGTGAATTCCACCAATGTCTGTCCCCACTGCTCATATACACCTCAAAGAAGAAGCAGTCCCCAAAGCCAGGCATAACCCAATTCCTGTGCCTTTTCACTTCAAAGAGCCCGTAAGTCAGGCCCTTTGGGAAGATGTGAAAAGGGTATCATAACCCAGTACCCGTCGGCATGCCCACTGATTGGTGTAGTACTATGGTAATTGCCGCCAAGAAAAATGGCAAACCACGAAGAACCATAGGCTACCAACACTTGAATTCACAGTGTAAACGGGAAACACACCATACAGGGTCACCATTCCAGCTAGCACTACAAGTGCCACCTAAGCAAAAAAAAAACTGTGTTGGATGCTGTTGATGGATATTATTCCATCCCCTTAGATAAAAGAGTCCCAGCCACTCACCACCTTCATCACAGAATGGGGAAGGTTCATGTACCTGAGGATGCCACAAGGTTACCTAGCATATGGCGATGCCTACACCCGAAGGTATGATGAAGTAATAAAAGACATCCCTCGCAAAGTAAAAATCGTAGATGACACACTACTCTACGACTCTGGCATCGAAGGAGCCTTCTTTCACACCTTCGATTTCCTCTTCCATTGCGCAAAAAACGGCATCGTGCTCAATAGAGAAAAGTTCCAATTTTGCCAAGACACTGTGCAGTTTGGGGGCCTCCAGATAACATCCTCTGGTGTAACCCTTTCTAAATCCATGCTGGAGGCGATATTAAGCTTCCCAATACCAAAAACACTCACCGATGCCAGATCATGGTTTGGTCTGGTCAACCAAGTCGCTTGGGCATACTCACTGAGCCCAGTCATGCTTCCATTTCGTGATCTCGTAAAACGAGGCTCACACTTTATATGGAATAAAAGCCTTGAGGATGCATTCCAGCATTCAAAGAAAGTCATAGTTGACTTAGTTCGAAAAGGCATTGCAACATTTGAAAAAGAACGAATAACCTGCCTCGCCCCAGATTGGAGCAAAGACGGAATGGGCTTCCTACTTCTACAGAAGTATTGCTCATGCACCACCGACAAAGCCCCAGATTGCTGCCCTGAACGTTGGCGCCTGATATTTGCTGGTAGCAGATTCTGCATTGATGCTGAGCGCAGATATGCACCTATTGAAGGTGAGGCAGCAGCAATTGCGTGGGCATTGGAAAAATGCCGGATTTTTGTAATGGGTTGCCCGAATCTCATAGTGGTTACAGATCATGAACCACTAAAAGGATTATTCGGAGATAGAGACCTTAGTAAAATCCAAAACCTAGGATTATTCAGGTTAAAGGAGAAAACCCTCAGGTACAGATTCACCATTCAGCACTGCCCTGGGAAATTGCACAGAGCCTCCGATGCTGTCTCTCGTAACCCAGCAGACATCTCACAGGCACTCCTAAATGTATTCACTGCTGAACCCTCTCAATCCGACATCATAGAGTCTGACAACATGGATGACTGGGTCAAATCAACAACCCTATTAGCAACATTCGGTGCAAATGACAACCTGGAGCTCATCTCACCAGACGTTACCCGTGCGGCGGGACGCAGCGACCCGCAATACAAAAAATTAATTGAGGTAATACGAAATGGATTCCAAAAGGACGCGCAGCCTCACTGCACCCGAAATCCGCGAATACTGGGAAGTGAGGCACCGCCTGAAAGTGTTGACGATGGATTAGTGCTATTAGATCAAAGAATCTTTATCCCCACCTCTCAACGCGCAAAAGTCTTACATAGCCTACATTCTGCACACCAAGGTGAAGTTGGCATGAAGGCACGTGCCAATGAATCTGTTTATTGGCCCGGGATGAATGCTTCAATACGTAACATTAGAGCAGGTTGTACGTTCTGCTCAAAAATTGCCCCGAGTCAACCAAAAGAGCCAATCAATTTGACACCATCTCCTGATTGGCCATTTCAGCAAATCGTCATGGACATCTTCCATGTTGGGAACCATGGTTACTTAGCATGCACTGACAGATTAACAGGCTGGCTAAATCTATACCACTTGAGCCACGGAGAAGCTAATGCGTCAAGGATTATTTCAATTTGCCGAGACATATTTCAAGCCTACGGTGCTCCCGAGGAAATCAGCACTGATGGTGGGTCACCCTTCACATCCCTTACATTCAAGCAATTTTTACAAGACTGGGCTGTTAAACACAGGTTATCATCTGCTGGTTACCCACAATCCAATGGTCGAGCAGAGCTTGCTGTCAAAACGGCAAAGAGAATCGTAAATGGCAACACAGGAGCCCAAGGATCGTTGGACAATAATCGTGCAGCAAGAGCCATCCTCCAATACAGGAATACGCCCATTCAAAACATTGGGCTATCCCTGCTCAACTACTACTCAACCGCCGACTACGTGCCTACATACCATCCCACCCCACACTCTATAAGCCACATGCGAATTGGATAACCGAAGCCCAAAATCGCGAGATAAGTCTGTCCCGGCGGAACGCTCGTCTCATAGAGCGATACAACAGAACAGCACACACTTTAAACCCCCTTCAAAAAGGACAAATAGTGGCACTACAACGACCAACAACCCGCCGATGGGACACAACAGGTCAGGTCATTGAAACCCTCCCCAACCACCAATACCGTATCAGAGTTGATGGATCAGGTAGAATTACCTTACGAAATCGCCGATTCCTCAGGAAACTGGATGCACCTACAATTCCAGTTCCCAGACCTAGTGCCTTACCTGAGACCCCTACACCAGTGCCACAAACATTCAACGCTGGAATAACATCGAACACTGCTCAGTCGTGTACAATAACACGGACAAAAACCCCTCGGGCATTGTCCAGACTACTTCCGCACAACCAGCCAGGTTTAAAGGAACTCATCCCTCCTCAAAGGCCACTACCTACACGCGATGGGGGGGGGAAGGAGATGTAGAATAACAATAATAAACAGCACTTACCGGCGTAAAAGTCCCAGCTAGCGTCAAGCTGGCAGACAAAAATAAAGCAGGTTTTAACTTAATACAAACCCTGCAAACTAACTGATGAATCAAGCTGGTATTTATATAGAAATACCTCTACTCAGGTACCAGCAGCCAATCACAGCCCAAGCAATGGACTATCCCACTTTAGCACAATGAGATGCTCCATGGCAACATAAATAGCTCTCTTTCTAAAGGTTGGATTATTATTCACTTAGCTTGCTCCACAACTGAGTGTTTATCTCTACCACGTGATTTTTCTACACTTGCCTGAAGGGAAAACAATAGTAGCAACTCCGTATTCCACATAGTGTGAAACAAGTTCTCCAAACAAGGTCTTTGAAATGAGGGTTGTCTTTCTTCTGGAGTGGTTGGCATAGAGCATAAATCTACTCCATTATTGTTATGGCCCGATTCCTTGTACCACGCTGATAGTCCAAGGTAGAAGCAATAAAGAATAACGCGAACACAGGTATGGAATAACACAGATATATTACAAACAGGAATATATACAGAGAAGTAGAAAGTGTTAGTACGAACAATCAGGTTTAGTAGGGAGAACAATGTAGTCTCGACCAGTATCACTTATTCCAATGTCTTGCAGTAATTGTCTGAACGCGACTCTGTTTCGGACTGCCTCTGACTCCACTCTTTACTCGACTTGAACTACTGACTCAACTTGAACTACTGACTCAACTTGAAATACTGACTCCTTAAACTACTGACTGAGGCGCAGTATTTATTAAGTATGGAATAGTACATTATTATTATTATTATGGGTAAGGTCCCATAACAACTATGTAACCCACAGGTGGAGAAGAGATGGATTCATACGTTTCCAGAATGATTGTAACGAACTGGAATTCGAATTCGGCTCTCCGACATCTCATTCTGAGACAATATCCATTACATCACCTACATATATATCTATGGCTTGCGGCCATATAGCGTTGAATCCTTACGACCATCGAAGTTAAGCAACGTAAAAACTTGTCAGCACCTAGATGGGAGACCGCTTGTGAATACCAGGTGCTGTGAGCTTGGGTGTGAGGACGATGTAATGGATAATGGCTTAGAATTTTTCAATTCTAATTGGGCTCGTTATATTCATTTAAAATAACCCTTGGGAAAGGTCTGAATCTAACACTTATTCCCCCAGCTATGGGTTAATTAGTAAGACAATTATCACGAAATCGTTATCATACCCACTAAAATTCTTACAATCTGCAAATATTTTTGGTTTAAAAAAATGCAGTGTTGCTGAGCCGTAGAAAACAAATCAATCAATAAAATCTATCTATCTCAACCTTTTCTATCTATCTATCTATCTATCTATCTATCTATCTATCTATCTCTGCCATGGTTGCTGACACGCAGAAAAAGCCTTGATTAGGAGGTATCGTATCAGGATATAATAAAACGAATTATGTGTCGGCTAAACTACAGATTTCTCGTTTCTGTCTTTTTTTATCACCCAGCCGAGAATCTCGTCGAAGCAACGCAGAAGAAGACGGCGAGAGAAAGATGGTGGGACGTGGAAAACAATAACAAAATGGAACGAAGAAAAGCGTTAGCGCCGTGAGAAATACACAGTATATTTGGTTAAGAGGATGTCTTAAACACAACAGAATGACTGAGCAACCGCTGAAAATAAATAAGCTTTAGTCGTTCTTGACAGCGGATCTTTTTTTCGTGAATGGATTTATGAGTAATGTTTTCATTGTAAGCTGGGATGTCGCTTATGGGCACATGCGCATACACAAACACACACGTGCGCGCACACACGCATACGCACATAATGTGCTTCATTGAAACAGATCAAAGTCAGTAGAAAATAAATCAGTGTTATTGGTGAAAATTTATTTATTTTTCTATTGGATCATGTTATTTAAGTCATGGCAATTACGTGTGAAAAATAATATCACCCAAATGTCCGCCAAGACTTTGGTGGCACACCTCCACTCAATGGTCAAAATTTTTGATGACGTCTCTGCATAGTTGTTCCTTGATCTCACCAATATGCCTTATTATCTCATCCTTCAGTTGTTGAATTGTTGTTGGTTTGTTGACATAGACCTTACTTTTGAGATGACCCCAAAGGAAGAAATATAAAGGTATCAAGTCACACGATCGTGGTGTCCAATTGACTTCGCTGTTTCGAAAGATGATGTGACCTGGGAACTCCTCATTGCATTTCTGTTTGAATGTCAATTTTCGTAATAGGTTTCGATAACTTTGACCCGTTGTTTGATTGTTAATCTTTCTATGGTTGAAATTGACAAAGACTTAAGTTATTAAATCTGAAAGAAAAAAGAAAAAAAATCATTACACGCTTAAACTTAATTCACATTTAAATTCGGTCAAGTTATTTGGAACACACTTCATATATATATATATATATATATATATATATATATATATATGTTAAGAAATGGACGAGGTCCGACAATTTATTTATTAAAGACATTTTTATTTATGTTTAATTTGTTATTTTTATAGATACAAGTATTTAAGCAAATGCTCTGTTTATGATAAACAGTATTAAATAACATTTACCGGCCTGAATGTCGAGAAATTTTCATGAAGAAAATATTCGTTCATCAAGGATTCGCCGTATATGAACCGCATCCCTATACGGAAACCGCCATATACGCTGGCGTGCCTTGACCACTCGGCCACCATGAACCTTTGGTGAACAGGTCAGGCTTTATAAACTACAATCTTCCATGAATCTCGTACATTTAACTGCTCTGGCGTATCGAATAAAAACAAATTTCTTAACATATGACGTATTTGTTTGCATTCGATAAAATAAGCAGTTAAACATAAATAAAAATGTCTTTAATAAATAAATTGTCGGACCTCGTCCATTTCTTAACATATGACGTCATTTGTTTACATTCGATACGCCAGAGCAGTTATGAATGTACGAGATTCATGGAAGATTGTAGTTTATAACAGTAAATTCGACCTTGTCTACCATAAGGTTCATGGTGGCCGAGTGGTTTGGCGGTTCCGTATAGGATGCAGGTTCGAATCCTGTCTTGAACGAAATTTTCTATGAAAATTTCTCGGACATTCAGGCCGGTAAATGTTATTTTCTGTTTATCATAAACAGAGCATTTGTACAAAAATACTTGTATCTATAAAAAATAACAACGTTAAACATAAATAAAATGTCTTTAATAAATAAATTGTCGGACCTCGTCCATTTCTTAACATATGACGTCATTTGTTTACATTCGATACGCCAGAGCAGTTATGAAAAAAGATTCATGGAAGATTGTAGTTTATAACAGTAAATTCGACCTTGTCTACCATAAGGTTCATGGCCGAGTGGTCAAGGCACGCCAGCGTATATATAGGATGCAGGTTCGATCCTGTCTATGAACGAATATTTTCTATGAAAAATTTCTCGGACATTCAGGCCGGTAAATGTTATTTAATACTGTTTATCATAAACAGAGCATTTGCTTAAATACTTGTATCTATAAAAATAACAACGTTAAACATAAATAAAAATGTCTTTAATAAATAAATTGTCGGACCTCGTCCATTTCTTAACATATGACGTCATTTGTTTACATTCGATACGCCAGAGCAGTTATGAATGTGCGAGATTCATGGAAGATTGTAGTTTATAACAGTAAATTCGACCTTGTCTATAAGGTTCATGGTGGCCGAGTGGTCAAGGCACGCCAGCGTATATAGGATGCAGGTTCGAATCCTGTCTATGAACGAATATTTTCTATGAAAATTTCTCAGACATTCAGGCCGGTAAATGTTATACTGTTTATATAAACAGAGCATTTGCTTAAATACTTGTATCTATAAAAATAACAACGTTAAACATAAATAAAAATGTCTTTAATAAATATATATATATATATATATATATATATATATATATATATATATATATATGTATACATATATATATGTATATATATATATATATATATATATATATATATATGTTATTAATTTTCTTTCAATCATTTCAGGCCAAACAAGGTGAGAAATCCACTGGTATGAAGGGGTTACAGAGCGTAAAGGGAGAAGACACTAGGTAAGGGGAAACCAAACAAAGGATAAAAGCTGAATGGGGTTCAAGACGATAGAATATGTCGATTGATGTTGCATTTAAATTTTCGAAGAATTTGGTTATCAGGGAAGCAAGGAAAGGGAACAAAAGCGGGAAGTGCGAGAAAAATTGTTGCATTTAGCTATTTCAACGGTGAAAGGGTGGGGCCTAGATACCAATCTAATAGCAGACTTAAACACGCGTAGACGGGGCCACAGGGAAGAAAAGCGCGTCAGAGCAGTGGCCATGAAAATACATGGAGAAAAGACAGAGGGCAGCCATGTCATGTCAATGAGAAAAAGACTGAAAAATAACATATAATGTTCAATACCTATCGTAAGATTTTTCAATGACTCAACGGAACTGTCGATAAAAATGATTATATTTATCTCAATTTTTTTCTGTCGACAATGCAATCATTATCCTTCAATATGTATTGTAAAATTATTATATCTAATTTAAAAATCAACGTTCTAATATTGAGAACCTTAATAGCATAATGTTTAGAATTAGAAAAATATGGAGAAAAAATATTGAAAAAATATGGAAAAAAGAATTCTAGTAATAGAAATATGGTTCTACAGAAGGATGCTGAGAATACCATAGTCCGAACATGTAAGCAACAACGAAGTTTTAGAGAAAATGAAAACATTTATACTTAACATCTGGAAGAGACAGTTGAAATTCCTCGGGCACATAATGAAGGAAAAGGGCATGGAGAATTTGTTACACACAGGAGAGATTTAAAGGCAAGAGGGAGAGAGGAACACTACGGATAACATACTTGTAAGCCAGCGTGGCTGGACAGAGTTTAGGAGAGATAGCAAAAAAAAAAAAAAGAAAATGAAATTGTGAAGAGCTATGATCGCTTATGTCTTGAGGCGACACGACACATAAAGAAATAGTCAAGAGTTATTGTCTGCTGCTGTTGATTTCGTCGTTGTGCGAGAGATATTGCTGTCGATGGAAGCGAATTGGTGTCACTGTTGATGGGGTGGTTAAACTTGACTATCGTAGAAAATCCATCATTAATACCAGCCTGGTTGGATCTGGCTTCGCGGGTGAAATAAGTGTTGGCTTTACAGTAAGTCAGTGGCTCAGAAACTGGCTGCGATAACCTCGTGGACCTTTTCTGATTGGCCAGAAAAGATGTTTTATTACCGTGTTATTTTTGGACGGTATTCTGGAAGTGGATGCGAAATTAATTTCTGCTTTTGTCATATGAACTGTGGATGTTGAAGTAAGAACTTCCGTTTGAGTTGGGGTTCCAACTGCACACGGGAATATAATATCCTTTACGATTAATATCAAACTGCACTATTGCAATATATTGCCCATTTTTACACCTGCTAATACTGAAGAAATAGTTAAATTTGCGTTTAAAATAATTTGTCTAACGTACAGTAAAGGTAAAAACCAAGAATTCAACCGCTTATCGTTTTACGTCGCTAATTTCGATTTTGTTCTTGTGAGATAAAATTCTTTTTTCTGTTAACAGCAGTTCAGCGGTGAAACATATCAAAGTAAAAGATTTAAAAACTTTTCAGCATATATATATATATATATATATATATATATATATATATATTTATGTGTGTGTGTGTGCGTGTGTGTGTCCGTACGTGTACGTGTGTGTTTAAAAATTCAGATATAAATAAAACTAGCAGCATGGCCCGGCGTTGCCCGTGCCTGATTCAAAAATCGTACGACTCATACACCAATCGCTATCACTCGACTTAGAATATTTTTGCCCTTCCTTGCCTTTAAAGGAGTTCCATTTGCCGTGCTGATGTTGCTACATGCCTTACTTCTTGCCTATCTCACACTGCGAATCTTTTCTAAGCTCTATACTAAACATTAAATCTGTTATGAAAAAAGAACTAAACAAAATGAACACAAAACGATCAGCTTTAAAAAGGACTCATAACTGGAAAAACCGAATGAAAAAAGAATGTTAACAACAAATACTTTTTCACACCCAACCCAGTTCTGCGGAATCAGAATCAACGTTGAGTTTAAGCAAGCGAATGAGTCAATTGGTGTAAAGTGCCATGCAGATTTAAATTTTTCCTACTTGTGACGAATGCAGCTATCGATTTTTTTTGCATGCTAGCATGCTAGTTAACATTCGTGTCAGTCAGCTGTTGGCTCTCACGCTGGCCAATAGAATCTTCCTGCCTATTCGTGGCAGCCAGCTATTGGCTCTCACTCTGGCCAGTAGAAAATGGCCGCAAACTACATGAAAACTGCCGTAGAAGCATGAAAAAATCGATTATTTCCACTATCGATAGGAGTTGGGAAATGCAAAGACGGCCTTGGCTTTCCAGCTAACTTGGAGCATGTGCATGTAAATTTTGGTTCAAATCTGTCGAAAATTACGGCCGTGCATTCGTTACACACACACACACACACACACACACACACACACACACACACACACACACACACACACATCCTGCCTTTTCTAGATAGAGATATATCTATAACAAGACAATATGAGTAAAGAAAAAACTTTTCTTTAGCGATGTATTTTTAAAATCTTGACGTTTCTCTTTAGAAAATCCATCAAAGCACTAAACACCTGGGCAAGGAAACGTTTCTCCATACATATATATATATATATATATATATATATATATATATATATATATATATAATATGTTACTTTATTAATTCAAATGCTATTATAGTGGATGCTTCGTCTATGTAATAGCGTCCCATCCGCATTCAAAGAATCTTAGTTAAGAAAATCGTTCCCTGGCAGTGATCGAACTTTCGTTTGATCCAATGTGTTTTACTGCACAGCCACTTTTTAATAAATAAAAATGATGCGTCTATTTTTTTTATCGACTTGCCTCTGAACAATCATTTTCTAACACGTATTCCATTTAGTTACTCTCTTGCACAAAACTAACATAATAGTGTTCCTCATCAAGATCGATAATTGACTGGAGAACGTTTGCAACTTTCGATCTTTACGAGGAACACTGTTATCTTGGTTTTGTGCAAGACAAAACTCAACTACATGAATAAGAGGAGTTTTTTTTAGCATCATGGTAACGCTCACTCAAATGACGTGAAATTATGCAAAAATGAAACAACCTCATTCCATCTTTTAGAAATTTCTGATAAACCTCATAAAAGGCACAGTCAAAAGTACGTATTAAGTATTGTTCCAATTTCCATGAATTTTGTGTCGTATCTTGTGTCTTTTTCACGCCATCTAGAACACACACAGACACACACACACAGATAGAGAGGCTTAACTCTGCAAAAGTGGATCGAGAATAACACAGTGTTAGAACTCATGCCCGCATATATGAGACAGCTATGGGAGTGTACTTGATCTTGCAATATATTTGTCACGATATCTTGTGATGGAATTCTACATCGGCAGACCTGCTTGTGCTATTTGTGCCGACAGCCAAATTCGTTTTATTACCTCCTGGTATTAAAGCTCCGAATCAATGAGGCTTCTTCTGAGTGTTTTATGAGCAAGAATTATATATAAAGGCAACATTTGTAGACACAGCGCTCAATGCAATGTATATGAAATATATAAAAACAGAGCAAACCTAAAATATATACTGAAAAGCACCTCTTAAATTTTACTGAAGGCCACGACTATAAGTTTCATGTACAGGTGGTTAATGATACTGTTGCATAATGAAGTAAAATCTATGTACTGTTTATCGATATATATATATATATATATATATATATATATATATATATATGTGTGTGTGTGTGTATATATATATATATATATATATATATATATATATATATATATATATACAGAAATACTAAAAATAAAAGGATAATGCCGTCTGAATGGAGCATGTTTAACAAAGGACATTGTCTACAAAGCTAAAGTAATCAGTCGGGTAGAGACAAAAAGGCTACATAATAGCTGCCGAGGGTGAGTAGAAAAGACGATATGACAATCAGAAATTGAGTCTGACCAACAATAAATACAATCAATATCACGCTTTATAAATACTATTAGAACACTATTGAAAGCGCAAAGGTGACGCATTACCATTATATGGAAAATATTGGCCAAAGCAAGACCATATAACGGAGATGTTAAGGCTGATATATATATATATATATATATATGTGAAAAGTGAATATAAATATAAATAAATATATATATATGTATAATTATTTATATATTATATGCGCGGTACTTATTAGAAAGCGCTCAATATCAGAGATAGAGCTAACATATTTGGTTGGATAGATGTGAGTTTGTGACCCTGGGTTTCACGCTTTAGCGATCGCTAAAGCGTGAAACCCAGGGTCACAAACTCACATCTATCCAACCAAATATATATATGTGTGTGTGTGTGTGTGTGTGTGTGTGTCTGTCATATTTAAGGAAAGATGTTTAAAAGAAATGTCGCTGCCCAAATATATGCATATATGTCTATATTTCTGAGATGAGGTATTATATACACTATTTACATTATTCGGACTTTTATCCTCATCTGTGTCGCCATATTTATTACAACGTTTCCTTGAGGATACATGGCACAGTGGATAAAGGCGTTGGTTATTTCAGTGGCAGGACCCAAAGAGTGTGAGTTATACCTGGTTAAGGCGGTGGAGAAATTGGAGAGGGGAATTAACAGGAGATAAATGATAACTAAAAGCCATTAGACATGGCACGTGGAACTAGAACACTCTCCCCCAGTGAGCGAAATAAAGGGTTCAGTTCGACATTCCAACCACCTGAAGGAGGCCGGAGCGTACAACGGCCGAAACGTTGTAATAAATATTGCGACAAAGATGTAGACAATAGTCCGAATAATGTAAATAGTGTAGAGCATATGCATATATATATATATATATATATATATATATATATATATATGTGTGTGTGTGTGTGTAGATGCATATATATATATATATATATATATATATATATCGGTATATATATATATATATATTTTCCGTATATTGATTTGTAAATAAACAAGCCAATACCAAAGGAAAAAAAGGTATAAAAAGAAAGAACCAAGAACATGTCCGTTAGCCGAAAATAATCGTCCAACATACGAGTTCAAGGCCCAAAGAAAAAAAACCCAATGCCAGTAACCAAAATAACTAAATAAAGTGCTCAATACAGTGAGTAGAGCAGACCTAGGCTGGCCTCCCCTGACGATCTGCTTAGGTGAAACCTTGGTAGGTTTCTCTGGCTCTCTAGCTTTAACTATATATATATATATATATATATATATATATATCTGAATTACCCATGCCTTGCTGAGTGTCATATTTTGTAAGAAAATGATGGTTGAATTTAAATCATTGTAATAATGTGTGGAGAAATTGAGTATTTCCGTATTACTCAATGATCTTGCCGATGTGATCTCCATCTTCTCGCTTTCTCCTTCTATATTTGGGATAGGAGTCGGTTTAAATTTAAATTTAATTTAAATCAAATGAAAAGAAAACTTTTAGTGGGTTGTTTGTGCCCCCCCCTCCGTAGTCCCCTTTTGATCAAAATGAAATATACTTTTCGATGTAACCTAGGAATTATTCCCTTGTTCAAATTTATATCAATGTGGGGAAAAATCAGTATGGGAGTTTGATCTCCATCACCCGGGGATCTCCTTTGTTCAAAATAAGATACATTTATCCAAGTACCATGGATATCGTAGTTTCAGAATTTGTATGTTTAAAGGTGCCAAAACTCTAGGAGGAGTCCATTAACACACAGACAGACAGAGGCTACAACCATCGATTACTATTTTTTCGCCATATAAATCGATTTTCTAGCAAGTTTTCCCAGCCCTTACCAATAATACTAAAAGTCTCAAGGTTGTTTATAATAAAATGCGTAAGAGCTTTTTCTGGGTTTGAGTTGTATATATATATATATATATATATATATATATATATGTGTGTGTGTGTGTGTGTGTGTGTGTGTGTAAACCCAACATAAAATTTGTTATTACTACATCCGTAACATAAAAGACTAAACAAAACAATAATTTAAAACCTAAAGGAGGAGTTTATTCATCACCTGTAAGAATTGTCACGAGAAAAATACATGTGAGAAACCTCAATGAATCTAAATAAAAGAGTATATGAACGCAAAAGGGATATTTTACAAAATAATGCGTCAAATGCGTTGGTTGCCCACCGTAACGAGACTGACCACAATTTTGAAATGAGAAATGCTACTCTGATCAAAGGGTAAAATAATTCACGACGACGTAAATGTCTAACGAGTGCCTTAATCGCATGGTCGTCTGCAGTAAATTTGTGCCCTTTCACCATTCTTGACAGACCTTCTAATATCAGTGTTTGTAATTTGATGTAAGATGGTCTTGGAAATGTTCGAAATACTTGGGCTAGAAAAAAATACAGCGATATAAGAGAATAGATATCACATAACATTTCAGTACTCTTTTCTCTGTTTCCAACGAAGGTTTATATATATATATATATATATATATATATATATATATATATATATATATATATGTGTGTGTGTGTGTGTGTGTGTGTGTGTGTGTGTGTGTGTGATTGTGTGTGTATCTGTGTGTATGTATGTATATTCGTGTATGTAATTAAAAGAACATAGATGGCCTACTAATAACAATATTAACCACTATAATCACCCGTCATAACATTATTATAACACCAGCCTTTACTGAATTCATTCTTAAAGAGTCTAACGTATGTTTATCTAAATCAAGGAACGGACGAGTGAACTGGAAAGTATCAGTATAAAAATAAATAGACAAAATATGTCTATATAATTCAATATATATATATATATATATATATATATATATATATGTCACGAGTCCCGTAACTCTTTCGAGTCGTAGAGGCTGCTGTGTTAGATGTACAACTGCCACGGTCTGCGTGTCATGGGCAAGGTAGCCTGATGGAGACCAACTGTCTTCAATCTAGTTTAAATTCAGTTTTCCTTCTCCTATACCGGTTGCTACCCAAGGCTATTGACCTCAGCCTCTCCTGCTATTTACCCATAGCTGAGTAAAGAAGACAAGGATTCGTACCTTTCCCAAGGGTATTAGCCCGTAAGTGAATATAATGAACTCGGTTGGAATCGAACTCGGCTCTTCGTTTTCTCAACTCGAGCCGCAATCCATTACTCCACCTCTGTATCTGTGCATGCATGTATATATGCGTATTATCGTGAGTGTTGATTTACACACACACACACACACACACACACACACACAAAGACATATTCACATAGACACACAAATAGATAGTGATTTTCCAAGCATAGCTTCGATGTGGCACAAGGCCGAAAGTATGGGGCACCCAGCGAGGATCGAACTCATGACTCAGTCGTAAATGATCTAGCGAGACAGGCTTGCTAACCATTACGCCACCTTGGGTGCCCAGACACACAAATAGATAGAGAAAGAAAGAGAGAGAAATTATACGATAACTCCATTACCTCAGTAATTCTATATTTAATGCTACACCGATGAAGCGAGGTTCATTTATTTCAACGATTCATGTTTTGAGCAATTTAAACTATGAGTTATGGGAATTTGATTTTAGATACAAGACGACCTTTTCTTTTATTTTCTTCATAATTCCTGTTCAAGTTTATTTTGATCCGTAGACTCCGTGGAATTAAAAAAAATGTCCCCGGCATAAAAAAAAAAAAAAAAAAAAATATCAGGAGTTTGAAAACATGAGATTTGAAGAGAAATTCCATCATGTCGTTTTTGTCCTTCTAGATTTGTGTTGTTGTCTGAAACTCTGCTATTATGATTCTTATTCCAAAGTAATCGCTTTAATATTCTAATGCTTGTCCAAGAATCTTCAGATTTTAATAACAATCTTGTGAAAATTCTATTGATTTCCTATTTGAATTTCATGATGAATCCTAATTCTTAAGCTAATTATTGAAAAAGCCCCTTACGAGCTCTACAAGGATAAAATACTAATAGAATTTCCTCTGTTACCCTAGAATATTTTTTTATGATTGATTTGTTTTATCTACGGTTTATCGACCTTTTGTAGGTCATTTAAAGTCAGAAAATATTTTTAGACTGTAAAAAATTTTGAAGATAATAGTGATTTACAAGTTCAACTATTCAACCCATAGCTGGTGGAGATGAAGTGGATTCATACATCTCTTAAGTGTATTGTGCGTT
The DNA here is from genome assembly GCA_903632075.3 of Acanthosepion pharaonis. Classification (NCBI taxonomy): domain Eukaryota; kingdom Metazoa; phylum Mollusca; class Cephalopoda; order Sepiida; family Sepiidae; genus Acanthosepion; species Acanthosepion pharaonis. The sequence goes on from CAHIKZ030004234.1 coordinate 949,429, forward strand.
GGTTGATTTTGTTTAGCGGCATATAAACCACACTGGGTTATTTAATACCGAAATCTAAATATTTTGAAAACAATTTTATAGCTTCAAGTAAATATATTTTCAGCGCAATTGTACGCCTTCAGTTACAATTGCGCTGAAAATATATTTACAGATAAAAAGTATTGTTGGTAATACTGTTGAGTTGGTGCATAATTATCAGGCGTTTTTTTTTTTTTTTGGTTAGTTATTTGTTATTAAAAATTGCTGTTTTGTTTACTTCTTTTTAATAAAGATATTATTTTATTTTGAGGTTATAAAAATGCGTGTCAATAATCATACGCTCCGGAATAATCAATTTAAAACGTTATTGTTGAATTGTTATATTTCTTTTTGCAAAAGAAATATTGTTTAAAAAACGCCTGATAATTATGCACCAACCCAATACTATAAATATGGTGGTGGTGGGGGTCAATATTTGCCCATAGCTTCCACCCTAACGAGCGTTATTACCCAGGGCCAGGTGGGCCTGGGAAAAACAGCCATTGATACAGGGGTCGGCAACCTTTTGGAGAGAGCAGTCCAGGCAGCTATGCAGTGTCCCGAAGGAGGGTCATAATATCAAATGTATTATAATAAATTATCCCGAGCTCAGGCCACTCCGCCCAGAAGGCTGCCTTGGTTTGAAGGTTTAAAGAAAAATAAACGAAGTTAATGTTATATTATTTAAATAAGTTTCTTTATTTTACTGCAGGAAAACAGGGTAACAAAAAAAATAAAAATAAAATGTAAATTCCTTACTTCAGTTAAGTTGTCAGGTTAGAAAATAATCCTTCGCGGGATGGACAAAAAACCTTTGTGGAACGGATGTAGACCGGGGGCCGGGGGTTGCCGACCCTTGAATTAAGAGGTGATTGGAGGTATTGCGCGTAAGTGAATATAACGAACCAAACTGAAATTGGAACCTGGCTCTCCGATTTCTAACTGAGAGCCGTTATCCATTACACCACCCGCATATCAAAGCTTATAGCAACTGGTATTCCGAGGTGGTCTCCCCATCTAGGTATTGGCCACCAGGCTCAACATTGCTTAACTTTTGTGATCGAACGTGTATATATATATATATATATATATATATATATATATATATATATATATAGAGAGAGAGAGAGAGAGAGACAGAGAGACAGAGAGACATAGACAGAGACAGAAAGAGAGAGAAGGAGAGAGAGACAGAGATATAGATAGTTTGCTCTGAGCAGCGTACTAATACCTTTTGGAAGTAGAAGGGGGGTGCTGTCTAATGGATCGGATCCCCAGTTTTTGGGGATTCGATCCAACTATCAAAATATCTGTAGTTGAAGGTATAAAATTATGTACAAAATATTTAGATTTCGGCATTAAATAAACCATAGAGGTTAATATGCCGCTAAACAAAATCTATCTATCTATCTATCTATCTATCTATCTATCTATCTATCTATCTATCTATCTATCTATCTATCTATCACTTAAATAACCCATACAGGTTAACCGGTGTTTCAACGCGATATGGCCGTAAATCTTAAAACTCTAGGTTCAGCCATTATCTATCCTACATATCCTCATAATATGCAGATCTTACTTTCCATTTGTACGCCTTTACAACAGCCTCATTTAGTAACACTCTATATTGAGTGACTCTTCTGCCTTGTATTGGTGAACTGTTATGTCTCTTTCAATCGTGTAATTTCTCGCTGTTCTCTCTATTATTTTCTTTTATTTCCAGACTTCCCATTTCTATTTAATTTCCAATTATACTTCTTTGTTGCTTTATTCTTGAGTATTGTTTATATTTGGATCACCTCTGTCTTTCTTTCTTTCTGGCCTGCTTGCTGTCCACAAATGATCTCTTGATGTTTTGTTTGTTGACATGGAGCAAAAAGAAAAATGGCGTTCGTAGTTCGGAAACCTAACACATTCAAAAATAATTTGAACGGATATGCAACCGAATACTTTTCTTTCATACCATTATATTCTCTATATTTTAATTCAATTTTTATTCCTTTCAAAAAATTTCCATTATTGTTGGTCGGACGGCATAGTGACTTAGTTACCTCCCCTGAGATAATAGGACATATTTATTCCCGTATATGAACAATAATAATTCTATTGAAGCAATGTTTTCGCTGTCTTTTGTATAATAGTCTAGTTCAATTCTTATTCTAGATGCAATTCTTTGATTGCCCTCAAAAACACTGGCGTTTTACTAAGTTTTTGTTTAATTTTAAACACCCATTCTAAAAATATTTCTTCAATCATTTGGAAATGTTTTATTCATTTAACACTTTTCTTTTCTCTTCAAAGCATCTTTTGAGAATTAAAACGTTTCACTCTGATAAAGCGAAATAGTTTTTTTTTTCTTAAATTGCAGATGTTTCTTATTTTGCTGTTTTAGATTTAGCTGTTTTAAACGACGTGTATAATGCTATTTAAAATGTTTATTAATTCTGCATTTCATATTTAAACACCAACTGCAAAAAATATTTTGAAAAATATTTTGCTTTACATATCGCTTCATTTCCGTTCGGCACCGCATGCCTTCATTTCCTACTGAATTGGATCAATTGTTTTCTTTCATTCACTCTTTACTATGTGATTAAAATCTCTTTTCTCTTTATTTTATTTAAATATTTTTTTTTGCTTTCTTTCGCTGTTTCATTCGGGATATTTAATTCACATATACAAAACAATGGCAAAATAGAGCACAAAATGTTTTTTTTTCTATGAGTTACTGCTCAAAATATCTGGAACCCATATACGGCAGATATCAAGTAGGGAAAGATATAGATTTATCAACAGAATGAGAAGGTTAGATTTTCATTTTTATGCCTAGAGATAAAATGAGGCATCCATTTTCTTATCGTGAATAGTTACTAAACGTAAATGATCGCAAATGTTATAACTGGAGAAACTGGCGACGTTGAGAGTAATAGCGATGTGATAGATAGACAGACAGACAGATAGATAGATAAATAGATAGATAGATAGATAGATAGATATTAGGTTGGTGCAAAAATAATGTCGTTTTTTGACGTTCAACTTGACGTCAAAAACGACATTATTTTTGCACCAACATATTAGATAGATAATGGGTTAAAAATGTAGAAAATAACGAGAAAAAAACATACTGAGGCAAAATATAGGGTGTCTCAAAATAATGTATACACTCTTTCAATCGTTATAACTTATTAAATTTATGTATTTTGACTATAAGATTAATACAAGAGAAAGAATACACATTTAAAGAATTTGAGAGTAAAATATACAAAAAAGAATAGAAAATTAACTTTAATAAGATAAAAGCTACTTGGAGCAATGGCAGAATGTTCATATAATGATGAGTTCACATCAAGTGCTCAAACTGGTTGCCGTTCTGTTCAATACACTTTTCATATCTTGAAGAAATAGACCTACAAACGTCCAGTATCATTTCCTCAGGTATTTGAGCACATTCTTCTTCAATTGCTACTCTCATTTCAGCAATTGTTTCAGGTTTGTTGCTGTAAACTTTGTCTTTTAGAAACCCCCAAAAGAAATCCAAGGTTGTCAAATCTGGTGATCAAGGTGGGTATTCATCTGTCCCTCTTCTTCCAATCCATCTGTTTGGCATATTTTCATCCATACAAGGTCTCGCATCATGGTAATGTATTATTAACTATTAATATTTAAAGAGTGTATACATTATTTTGAGACACCCAACAAGTTTGTAGATTATATATATATATATATATATATATATATATATATATATATATATATATATATATATATATATATATATATATATATATATATATATATATATATATATATATAGAAAAAGTTTCAAATTGAAAATTATAATGTTTTATACTTTCATAAAATAAAACATTTTAATTTTCAATTTGAAACTTTTTCTATATATACATATTAAGAAAGTATACGTGGCTTTCATTATATATATATATATATATATATATATATATATATATATATATATATATATATATATATATATATATAATTACATAATAAAAGAGTGAATGAAAGAAAACAATTGATCCGATACAGTAGGAAATGAAGGCATGCAGTGTCGAACGGAAATGAAGCAATATGTAAAGCAAATTATTATTATTATATATATATATATATATATATATATATATATATATAGAGAGAGAGAGAGAGAGAGACAGAGACAGAGACAGAGATATAGATACTTTGATCAGAGTAGAAGGGGTGTGCTGTCTAATGGATCGGATCCCCACTTTTCGAGGATTCGATCCATCTATCAAAATATCTGTAGTTGAAGGTATAAAATTATGTACAAAATATTTAGATTTCGGCACTAAATAACCGATAGAGGTTAATATGCCGCTAAACAAAATCAATCATCCATCCATCTATCTATCTATCTATCACTATCGCTTAAATAACCCATAGAGGTTAATATGCCGCTAAACAAAATCAATCATCCATCCATCTATCTATCTATCTATCTATCTATCTATCTATCTATCGCTTAAATAACCCATAGAGGTTAATATGCCGCTAAACAAAAATCACTATAAGCTACTCCTAACGGTATTTCGACGTAGTGTAATAGTTATCAAACTTGACTTGCTATATCAATTACTAATAAATTCGATCCTCAATACTTTCGGCTTTGTAATGCATTTAAGCTGCACTTGGTAAATATGCCTAAATTTTTACAAAAATGTGTCACATCCTGCCCTCGAGTGTTGGTTGGTAAATGTTTTTTCCATTCTGCAAAACCGTTCGTTTTTAACTGCGGTTTAAACGAAAGAATATAACATGGTTATGAAGCCTCAAGCCATAAGCAGTGTTCTTAATTGTTACCGCTCGTTATGACAGATTGTTGTTGGAAGACAGATTTGGCAAATTCAGCGTGTATCCAGTAAGAATCGAACTTAACCCTTTTTCAAAAACTATTCCCTTAAATAAATCCCTCCTCGTGTTCGCATAGAAACGGTAGACTGATTTGAAATACATGTTGCGTCCAATTCTTTACTCGCAGTGTTCACAATTAAACTAGAGCATAAATATCTGAGAAGTATTTCCGTTTGGAAAATTCTGTCATAAATTTTGAGCTGTAAGGATAAGGCCTATTTGGTGCCAGTTAAATATTCGAGCTTTTGAAACAGTCGTGCATAATCACCAAATCTTCAAGCACCATTAAACTCCAGTCGACCCATCCCTAATGGGTCACTTCCGTTCAAATGCGGGTCGGTAAGGGTAAGGGAGACAATCTTGGCCAATCTCCAGTGCCGTCAAATCTGTTTGATTGAAACGACGCCCAAGACAGTTTATTTATGTCCTCGAAATAATAGGAATATTTCAAGAGATCTTCTCCAGACAATTCGACTTGGATTAACTTGTTGGATGAAGTCTAACCCGTATGAAGGCATTGTGTATTTAAATATCTAATCACTTGCAATTATGTTCTTATATTTACATCTGTTGAGAATCTCCCGTTGGTATGAGCAGATATAGCTTTTATAAGATAACTGCATCGGAGGACTAAATAGCGCCAGTCTAGGGGGTTTAATTTGGTGAATTCTCACTCAAACGACCAATAGATTTCCTGGAGAAAAGAGAAGAAAAAATGATGACTGGTTCGTTTTTTTTATGGTTTCTCGACCTTAAGGACAACAAAAGAGAAAAAGAAAATGAAAGAATTATTCATCATCTTGCGGCCTCAGCCGAGATTGAACTCACCAATACTTTGATTGGTGTAGTTCATAATCTTGTCAAATAGCTGAATTCTTGACGCTTCGCCATGGGTGTTTTTTTATCGTGACACCAACACTACATGGATTGCCAACCAAGGCTCAGAGAGACTCCATTCACCCTCCTCTAAGGGCACCCTTCTCCTAGATCAGTTGCCATCCAAGGCTATAGAACTCAGTGTGTCCTGCTATTTACCCATAGAAGAGGATTCATACCTTTCCCAAGGATATTAGCACGTAAGTGAATGTAATGGATTCGACTGGAATTCGAACTCGGCCCTCCGATTCCTCAATCCAAGCCGCTATCCATTACTCCACCGTGCCTCCATTACTCCACCGTGCCTATTCATTAATAACTGACAATAATTGCTAGGGTAAATTAATGGCTAAGATAGTTGTATATATCTGGCCAGAGCAAGTGGTTGATGTTAATGCTTACGTCTTTTTAAAAACCTGATTAGTCTATAAATTTGCTTTGTGTTGTTTTGGACAATGTTTATTTCTGGTCTCCTTGGTGGGCTACTGGTTAACAAGCCAATCTGCATGTCTATAAGTAGTAAGTCCGATACTTACTGTTTAACCTTTACTAGTGCTGTTGTGTCAAATAAGAAAAAGGCATGTCGAGATAGTTGCAATATTTAAAGAGCTAGTCTGATTGATCAATGCTGAAGATAACCTCCATGATCGTGACTCATTGAAACTTCTCTGGCTAATGATTTCCACTGTCATGAAGTGGGACGATTATATTGAATCAATTGCTGCGAGGAATTTTGGTTCAATCGTGCGAGACAATTTTTCTCTCCAGAATCTATCTTCCATCATTATAAATCTAATATTGATTCGTGTATTTTAATATTTCTGCGACATTTGGTGCTTCTGATATGCATCTAGAGATTTCTGAGGATTAGGGACATACCTGGTTGAATCACTAGTCCTCCTTCGATCATCGAAGTTAAGCAATGTCGAGAATGGTAAATACTTAGATGGGTGACTGATTGGGGATATCAGGCGCTGTAAGCTCCGATATACTGAGGGTGTTATATATATCGGCACTCAATTGGAAATCGGGAGCCGAGTTTCAATTCTATTTGGCTTCGTTATATTCATTTACGCGCAATGAGACGCCTTTTCTCCCCCAAAGCTATGGGTTAATTAGTAAGACATGTATCAGTGGATCATTATTATCTGCAAATGATTCTTACAATCTAGAAATATATTCTGGATTTAAATAATCTGCAAACGATAGATAAACCGTAGAAAATAAATAAATATAGATTCTGAAAAAAACCAAACATGCAATGTTATCGGTCATAACCTGGCATTTAGGATTTCTCAGTGCCATGACGTCGTTTCCATATGACTTTACTGTTACTGTTTTCATGGCAATTGTTTTGGTGGTCTTTACTCTTTAGTTCCTCGACTTCAGGAATTTAAGCTTCGTAGTAGATTGGCATCTAGGTCTCCTCATTATACTTTTCAAATTTATATGTCCAACCGCAACTTCTATTCTACTAGTTCCTTCTGTCGTCCGTCTCGCCCGTGGAACCATCTTGTGTCTTCTTGTTTTCCTGTCAACTACGATCTTTAAAAATTTAACTGCAACATCAACTGTCTCTTTTAAATGTTTTCTTTTACTTTCCTCTTTCCTCAATCATATTATCTCAGTTTATATTATTCTTAGTTGCTTTATCGCCTTGCATAGAGAGAAATGACTGAAAATGTATCATTATTCGATGTTTCATATAACTGAGACCTTGTGTCAAACCAATCTATACTTAGTGTTGTAGCATACATACGGACGATGATTGGTATGCCACCATTCCCATAAATACAGTAGTGAATACTCTACGTTGTCTGCAGTTGGAGATTCGTCTCCAGTTGTGCGGCTCAAAGTCTCTGCCCCCGGGCAGAGAGGATCCCCAGACGAGGCTATGTCGAACGGTAGAGTCTTGTCTCTGGAAACAGCTACACGACCCCGTTTTATACGGGGTCTACAGGGAATTTTTGACCTAGCCTACGAGCTCGGATACCCCACATTAAATTCGGCCTTGTGACGCGTCTGTCCACGCGGGGTGGTTGGTAGATATCCTGCAGTTGGAGATTCATTGTGGAATTCACTTGACACTCTTCTAACAGTTGACCACTTCTACGCGCCTCTGGCGAATCTTATATGTGTTGTTCTTGTCCAAAGTATTATCGTTCATTACCAACCTTTGTTTGATTATTCTATTCAGTAATCTCCCCTAGTTTACAACACTTAGTAAGAACGCTTTGAAGATCGTAAACATGGTTTCCTCTTCGGCCAAAAAAGAGAGAGATAGTACGCAAATTAACAATACAGGTTGGAAATTGTTGGGGATAACAATAAATACAGGAGTTCTCGCTATCCGCGGTAGTATTCCAGACTCAACGGTTAAGAGCGAACTCTATATATTCTGATAATTATTTTATTTATTTACATCGTAGAATGAAGAGTGGGTTGAAATAAGCTTGGGAAAGGCATGAATTAATCCATTTCCCTAACCCTGATATGGGTTAAATAATAGTTGTTCACATGGAAAGAAATCATTGCTATTACCCCTGCCCGAAATTATTTGCTTGCAAAAAAAGGAAGACATATTCATGTAATCCAAAATATGCTCAGGTTTTTAATCCACAAAGTGTTGATAAGCTGTAAAAAATTACAGCAGCCAATCAATCAATCTAATGCCGCAGTTGGCAAGATACGCTAACTTATTCAGCAGACGTTCGCTGAATAGACCGGCGATAGCAAAGGTAAACGAAAAAAAATCTTTATGACGAGTTATATGTTATTATGATAAGTAGATATACATTAAATATGTTAGAAAGGATGACACTAATATATCTTCTATTTTCACTTTCCTTTTCAGTTTTTGTTTTCGCTATAGAGCGATGTGACGCATTTGCGCTAGGAAATCCACTCTTTAAAAACCTACTTGCTACCGAAACCACAGCAGCAACACCTACCCTATACGCAAGCCGCTAGTGGTCCGCTTGGTGGGTCGCTGATGGCAAAGCTAGCAGTTCTCTGTGGCAGCCACCAACGGGCCACCGGTAAGCGACTACCGGCTCACCAGTGGTAAAATTGCTGAGACAAACACGCCGGCGGTCCGACAGCAGGCCACCAGCGGTAAACGCTAGCGGCGTTCCACCCAGTGGTAGATTGGCGTCTTGCGTGTAGAGTAGTGCGGGTTGACCGAGGCTCTATGCTCCTTCCACAGAGGGGGGGGGTTTACTGACTTAAGAACACAGTGTAATGCATTTTATTGTGTAATATTTGATGCCGAGCAAGCTATGCAGTTGATGTATTCATTCAGTTCACACAATGATCTGCTAAACACCAATTACCGTAAGACATGCATTTGAAAATAATATGACATTTCAACCGAAGGCAAGTCAAAACGAAATGCTCTTCAAATACAATCAATTCTTCAATAGTTCCTTGACAGTTTTGGCAGAGATTACGGATAGAGTATTGAACTGGTAGCTAGAGAGTTTTTTTTTAATTGATTGAGTGACTCCTTTTTTTATGATTTATCAACCCTTTGCAGATTATTTAAAGCCGGAATATAATTTTAGATTGTAAGAATTTTTTTTTTGTTTTGTTTTCGAGACAGTAATTGTTTAGCGATGCAAGTCTTACTAATTAACCCATACCTGGGGGATTTGCGCATAAGTGAATATAGAAAACCAAGCAGGAATTGGAATTTGGCTCTCCGATTAACAATTCCGATGAATTATACATTATATCACACACCCATCCAAGCATACAGCACCTGATATTACCAAATGGTTACCTATGTATGTATGTATGTATGTATGTATGTATGTATGTATGTATTATTATTATTATTATTATTATTATTATTATCGCGTCGTTACACTATACCAATCCAGTGCATACTTTTACTCAGAATGTATCAAAGAGCTGCCTGATGGCAACAAGTCATTGTAATATCCTCACCTTCATTGCCATATTCATAACGCCTTTATACACTAGCCGGTGGTTAGACCTAAAGACTTGTGAGATCAATACCAGGCCACAGCAGTGGTGAACCAAAAACTTGGGGAGTTGAGTTAAAGGGAAATAACTGAGACATCCGGAAGAGGCATGGCGCGTGGAAGTAGAACTTCAGAATGGAATTCGAAATCTCATCATCTGAAGAACGCCGGAGCATTCAACGACCGAAACGTTGTGAATATGGCAATGAGGATGAGGATAACAGTCCGAATAATGTAAATAATGTAAGTAATCATAATACCTCATCTCAGAGATATAGGCAGATATTGAAGTCATTACAAATAATAATTTGACATTCAACCATATAAAATAATTGAGGAATAAGGCTCTTATTATCAAGCTGTTACACTGCGCGCATCCAAAAGCCACTAGCACGTAAGGGATTATAGAGGACTAGCAGTAGAGCCCGGCGTTGCCCGGGGGATATAACAGTAAGAGATAGATCAAGTATCGACCATCATAAAGACTGAAAAATAAAATTGACAATGATTATTGTTAAAGGTTGACGGACACGCATGTCTTAATTAGTTTTTTTTTTTTTTTTTTACGAATTGGTCAAACCCAAACTCAAACAAAAGCATTGTTTTCAATCGTTATGAGTCTATCCATTGAATAGAATTTTATTATAAACAATTGTCTTGTAAAAGGACTTTTTTAAAGCATTCTGAATGTAAAAATAAAGAAAAAAGTGTGCAAGACAATAAGAAACACTATCTGCCAAAAAAAGTGAAGTTTTGTTGAAATAGGTTGAAAAATGTAGGAAATCCGATCCCATATATAAACACACACACACACACACACAAACAAACAACCTGGGTTTTATAATAAGTATTACTCGATATGAGTTGTCCCCGTTTCATTCTGGCGACAGAATCGTGTTTTCAAATTGATTTCGTGCAAAAACAATTATGTTTTTCCAATTTTTGGCTCTGTCAGAACCACCGCAAGATAATTTTACGCAGTCCTGTGAAATTTTGTTGAAATCGGTTGAAAAATGTAGGAAATCCGATCCAATATATAAACGTACAGACACACACACACACACACAATCTGCGTTTTATAATAAGTAAGTTTTGGAGCGAGAGCAGATAGGAATGATAGAGGAAAGGATGAGGAGAAGGATTGTGGATAGATCAACGCAACTGGAGATGTCGATTGACATTACATTTGAATAGTTGGAGATTATAGCTATCAGAAAAACAGAAATAGGGAAGGGAGTTCCACAGGCGAGAGGTGCGAGATATGCAGCTATTGGAGTAGAAGAGAAGGCTACATTTAACAGTTTCAACAGTGAAAGGGTGAGAGCGGGATGCCAACCTCGTAGGACGCTTGAATTCATGGAGTCTGGGAACCAGCGAATGCAGCTCATCGGAGCAATTACCATGAAAGTATTTGTAAAAAAGACAGAGAGAGGCGACAGAAAGTCTGTGAGAGAGCGACTGCAGACGAGATGCCAGATCAGGGCCAATTATATTGCATATCCGTCTCTGGATCTTGTCAAGAACCCCGAAGCAAACAGAAGGTGCACCAGACTATATATGACATCAATACTCTATGCAAGGGCGAATTATTGATTTGTAGATTTGAAGGATCGATTCCGAGCAGTGCAAACAAAGATGTACTTGGTGTGTTATGGCTTCAAGATCGTTAAAATTGGGACAAACAAGAAGATGCTCCATAGTTTTTAATTGCCCGCGTTGACAGTTGGGATCAACATCGGTGTCATATCCTTTTTTCTGAAGCTTGGCTCTACAGCGGCCGACAACTGACGTTATTAAGTTGGCTTCCTCACAAGGACAGACGCTGACTGTTTTTCAGAGACGGAAGGGACGATCACGTCGCGGTCAGCGTCTCATCTGACAATCATTCCCCCACGCTGTACTAGGTACTGGTCATCTTTGATATTGCATAGCTTTGGTGATCGTACGGGAACCGGTTTTTCAACATGATATAGCCGTAAACTCGGCTATCCTTTTACAGGTAAAATACACACCCCCTCCAACTAAAGCAACATTCTGAACTCTGTATATCATCTACTTCATATGACCCGATACGTCCTATCTAGCATATAATCTGAAATTTATTTCCTTTTTTTCTGATTAGGTGTGGCAAATGTTCACAGCGCCCTTTTCTTCTGAAAACTAGAGACCCTGGATAAACAGATGAAAGATATGCTGAACCCCCAAAATTGTTGCCGTTGAATTTTTTGTTGCATTTAAGGGCTGTGCAGATATTCTTTGAAAACATGACAAGTACAGGAATATGGAAAGTTTTGTGTATGAAGATAAACTACATCCAGTAGAAAGGTTGCTGATTGGGAGATTGGAGGCTTTGACGAGCGTGGAACCACATCTTCCTTGCTGTTGTTCCCAGGTCCACCCTGACCCTGGTTGGTAGTACCTGTTAAGGTTTCAGCCCTGGGCAAATAGGAAACACCCAAACAAAACACTATGACATTACAAAAATACATTTTTATAGTAAAATTACTAGCATTACTTTTTTTAAAGCAGCATTACTAACAATACATTTTATCTTTAGTTGAAGGTATGCAGCTGCTTTCAAAAATGAAATTGTGTTTAAATGACTTAGACTTTGGCATTAAATAAACCATAGAGGTTGATATGCCGCTAAAGAAATATATATATATACACGCTTCATAGACTATAAAAAGCATGATATACAGCACAGAGACCTATTAATCTGCTACAAGAGTTTTGTTTATTTGAGCATACCTTTAGTGTACAGTTCCTCCGTAAGTCTTGGGTATGAGGATAAACTATATCCGGAAGTAAGGCTTTTGATCAGGAGCTTAGAGGTTTTGAGGCGCGTAGAACCACCTCTTCACTTCTGTTTTTCTCAGATCCACCTTGCACCAGGTAACCCCTGTTAGGAGGGACCCAGCTATAGGCAAATAGTGAACCTGCAAACAAAAATCAACAGTAAATTTTTAAATTACCAACAATAGATGTTTATGGTCTACAATATATATATATATATATATATATATATATATATATATATATATATATATATAACATCGAAAGTATAAAATGGTTGTCAAAATATCTGTAGTTGAAGTTAGAAGGTTGTGTTCAAAATATTTAGATTTCAGCATTAAATAAACCATAGTGGTTGATATGGCGCTAGACAAAATCAACCAACCATCTATCTATCTATCTATCTATCTATCTATCTATCTAGCGAACCCCCAAACAAAAACACAACACTGAAAATATAGTAAAATTATCAACAATACCTACTTATAATAAAATTATCAACAATACTTATTTATAGTAAAATTGCCAACAATAGCTATTTATAGCAAATTATCAGCAATAGCTATTTATAGTAAAATTGCCAACAATACTTATTAGTAAAATTGCCAAGTATATCTATTTGTAGTAAAATTATCAAAATACCTATTTATAGTAAAATTATCAACAATAACTATTTATAATAAAATTATCAACAATACTTATAGTAAAATTGTCAACAATACCTACTAGTAAAATTATCAACAATAACTATTTATAGTAAAATTGCCAGCAATAATTATTTATAGTAAAACCATCAACAATATCTGTTTATAGTAAAATTAGCAACAATAACTATTTATAGTAAAATTATGAGTAATACTTATTTATAGTAAAATTATCAACAGTACCTATTTATAATAAAATTATCAACAATACTTATTTATAGTAAAATTGTCAACAATACCTACTAGTAAAATTATCAACAATAACTATTTATGGTATATAGTGAGTTGCATCTAAAATATTTACATTTCAGCATTAAATAACCCATAGAGGTTTTGACATGCCGTTAAAAATCAATCAACCAATTCTTCTGTGCATTTGGTACTGTTGCCACATCAAGACTGATGATTGTGATATGCATTTAGATTCTTGGCAAAATCCATCCAAAATGTTATCGGTCATGACCTGGCATCTCCAATTTCTCTAGCGACGTAACGAAGCTGTCCTCTGTCTTTTCTCTACATATAAATTGTTCTAATGCGTTACCCTATTTAGTACCTCGACATCATGAAATTAATTTTTAGTACAAGACTGACTTGAGTTCTATTCTTATAGTTTCTCTCGCACTTCTCGCCTGTTGAATTCTCTTCAATCTTATTGCTTTCCTTTCAACTACGCTCTTCAAAAATGTGAAGTCAATCGTCGCCTTCTGCTTTTTCGTTCTTTTTATTGTCTTTTCTCCTCGGAAATGTTTTCTCAATTTCCTTCACTGCTGGTAACCCGTTGTGTCTTAGTGGATTTATCGCCTAACTTGGTGTGAGATGATTAAAAGAAAATGTTCAAATACTATTTTCATAATTCATATTGACACACTTTTTAGTTCTCTGGTAAAAATGTGGCATTTACTCTAGTTGTTATTTCTTTCCAAAACTGGATTGTGTGATTTGTTTGAAGTTCATAATAGTATAGAAATTTTTTTTATTCTCTTGGAAAAAAAAATTTCTTCATACTCTTTGTATTTTCCCGCCAGTAGTATCCGGTTGCTTTCACTTGCATCAATTTCCTCTGGTTTCATAACGTTTTTCATGGAGACGTTTTCAATTCTGTCTTGGAATCCATTTTTTTTAACAGCTCTCGAGAATTCTTTCATGCGCGCCATTAATGTTAGATAAGGCCGTCAGTTGATATTTTACAGTATTTTTCCGTTTCTTGAAAATATACGAATATTTTGAAGCGTTTTATTTTAGTTTAATTAGTCTGACAGATTTTCATTTATTTTATTGCGATAACTTTATCTGGATTCCTTTTTGAATCTGATGTAAACCAGAGCTATGTCCACTTTCTTAGCACCAGTACAAAACGATCTAGTGTCCACATTTTCTATAGTAAAAAACTGCTCCACTCGCTACCATTTTTTTACTTTTTACACCGGTGTCTTTTTCGTCTCTAGTGTCCACCATACGTGTGATTAACTTTTTGCCTCTACAAGACCCAAGAGCCACTCAACGTAGAGGATTACTAAATGAGATTATTGTTAGCGCGTACTGGGAGGAAACAAAAGATGTATATTATGAATTTATAAATAAAAACATAATAGTTGAAACCTCATTGTGTACAGGTTAAGATTGTAGTCATGGGTCAGTTCCATAATGCAAGTTTTCTGGGGATGATGTTGTCTGGATGAAACTTCTTCCTCACTGTTGGAATATGAAGAGAATGAAGACGAGTCAAAATTAATGCTCGTGGCAGGGCGGGTCCTAGCTGTAACGGTCGGGACTGGTGGAAGTAAGGGGTGTGATTCACCCGAACGTCTGACTAAATAATGGCAGAGTAGTAAGAGGTTAGTGACATTTCGCCTGGAGAAAAGATTTTTTTAAGGTGGAAAACAATTCATCACCCACATGGCCGAGTTAATTTTTTTTAAAAACTCTGGCGAGATTAGTAAGTTAGGATTTGGCAGCTCCAGCCAACATGTAGCGTCAGTACTCTATCTTAGCTCTGATATTGTTGTAGAGTAGTTTTCACAGTGGAGGCTTGTATTTCACTAAGTCGGTCCTAAAACAGGTTCGACGTACAAAACGTTAGGAACTTGAAAATAATAGTTAATGACACATCAATCTAGTTGTGGTGGTAGATACTTCAATGTCCGACATTGACTGACTCACCAACTCCACTCAACTCACTGATCCCCCTGGCGACTGCTACTACTACTACTTATTATCTGTGGGAGAGTCTATTAACAATAGAATAGGTATGTTCCAGTATAACAGATATGGTAAACAGTGAGCATGCCAAATAAAAGCTATTTTCTGGAGCGGTACAGGCTGCCGACCATTTTTTCAGTGTCTTGTGCCTAACTGAGTTTATGACCTGTGTTGTTAAACAGATACATATACCGTTGGTGCTACACAGTCTTCCAAGAATGATTCGTTCTCTATGGCTATGGGCTATTTGGTACATAACTGTCTCAAGTATTTTTTATTTTCCTCGTATTTTTTTCCTTTGTGATTGCCTTTTTTTTTTTTTTGCATTCCACACCCAAAATTCAATAGCACGTACATACATACTTGTAAAATCGTTCGAAAAAGTTGATGTATAGATATCACCAAAACCTACGTATAACCTTCAAACCCGCAGTTTTCCTTAGTGTTTAGAACAATGCCGATTCTTTCGAGGTGAAAGAAAAGGCACAAGAGATTTTGAAAGCATTAAAAGCACGATGCTTCGCGACCCGACAATTAAAGACCAAATGTTTACTGCTGGAATGTTTGGCGCGCTTCAGAGCGACCAATCAGAAAGGTCAATTACTTGGCACTGAGATGCGATAGCGAATGTACAATAGACAGGAATTCTTTGAGCTGGATTTCTCGATCGGCCAGTGAAATGGCTCGTCTGGTCTGAGAGTTCTCTTTGTGGCGCGTGCTCGCTGGTCGGGATGGCGGGACCAAAAGCAAGGAGAGGCCTTAAGTCATCTATTCGTGCCAACAAACAGATTGCGTTTATATGCTCCTGTTTATTAGAGACACATATGGATCTATCCTGGAAAGCGGAGATAGAAGTCAGTTTAGAAATGCAAGCAGAGGAATCAGGTTGGCAAAGGCCAATAGAAAAAGGCTTTTCTTTTCTTTCTTTTATTGATTTAAAGAATTCTCTGTTTTACTTCTTTTTATTTCAACACTTGTTTTATCCTCTTTTGTTTCTTCTTTCTAAATTTTATAACTGTTTCCTTATATTTGAATGATTTCTTTACTTCTTTTCTTTTTATTCATATCATAGTTTTCTTTCTTTGTTACTTTTTTTTTAATTCAAGTATTGCTTGATGTGTTTCCTTATTTTCTTCTTTCTTTCATTTTTCTTTCTCATGTCGCTTCTTTCTTTCTTTATTTCTTATTAATTCACTTATTGCTTTCGGCATGGATATTTTCTTTCTTTCTTTCTTTCTTTCTTTCTTTAATCACGTTGTTTTCCTTTTATTCCTCTAATGTCTTTCTTCCTATTCTTTGTTTCTTTGTGTCTTTTGTTTCTTTCTTTGACTCCTTCCTTCTTTTTCTGTTTTGTTATCATTTTCATATTCAGTTTCTTTCTTTCTTTCTTTCTTTCTTTCTTTCTTGTGATCTCTTTTATTTCTTTTGCCATCTTTTCCATCCTTCCTTAGTTTTTTATTGCTTTTTCTTTCTTTCTTTCTTTCTTTCTTTCTTTTATTTTACCTTCATTATTTTCGACTAAATTTCATCTTTTTTATTATTACTTCCTTTGTTCCAATTCTTTCTTTCTTTCTTTCTTTCTTTCTTTCTTTCTTTCTTTCTTTCTTTCTTTCTTGTGATCTCTTTTATTTCTTTTGCCATCTTTTCCATCCTTCCTTAGTTTTTTATTGCTTTTTCTTTCTTTCTTTCTTTCTTTCTTTCTTTCTTTCTTTCTTTCTTATACCTTCATTATTTTCGACTAAATTTTATCTTTTTTATTATTACTTCCTTTGTTCCAATTCTTTTTTTTCTTTCTTTCTTTCTTTCTTTCTTTCTTTCTTTCTTTCTTTCTTTTTACTTCCACCTAAACAGTTACAACTTTATTTTTTTTTATTGTTACCAAACAAATTTCTTTGTCGCTTATATCAGAGTCATACTATTCTTCCGTTGTTGACAATAGTTATAGATTCAACTCTTATATTTGTGGCTACCTTTTATATCGATGTCATACGCTGTTTAATTTTCAGCGTCGTATATTTTGGGTGATACTAATTTATGGCTTACAGCCAACTCTGTTATAGTTGATCTAATTTCTGAATAAATTTTAGCAGTTCGATAATCATGCTTGTTCGCCCTACTCTGAGACTTTACACTTCAGTTCATTGACTCGCTCAGTTTGTCATTCGTTTTCGATATTTAGTATCAATAATACTTTGTGTAAACAGCCTAGTTGTAAAATCCTCTATTATCTCGAAGGAATCATAATTTCCGTAGGAAATCACTTAGCCATGTTACTAGTAATTTTTGGACGCATTCATCGTTCGCTTTTATACAGGCTGTCCCAAACGAATTTATTGATACAATAATCAAACGAATCGAAAAGCTACTGTACTGCACACATTCTGATGAAGTTTAATGTCTATGGTGGCAACTTCTTTTTTTCCCATTTTCAATTATGGTACAGAGGCTTTTTTTTTCTTACATTGTTTGTAGGGCACTTAACACATATGATTCTAGGGGGTGCTACGTCACGTGAATTAACCAGTTATTCGGAGGTATTATTTTGTTTCTTTTTGTTCTTATCATGTTATAGTTCTTTCTTTACTTCTTTTTTTTTCTTCCTTTCTTTCTTTCTTTTCTCAATTTTGTTGGCAAACATGGATAAACATGCCCGTCAGGAGACGGAATATAAAAAGGTCTGCCTTGACGTCTTATTGCGTCCCCGTCTATCCATGTTTGCCATTTTGTCATCGTAACTTTTTTTTCGTTCCCTCTCTGGTTCTATCTAGAGTTCTTATTTTCATAATTGTGTTTTTCATCGCTTTCTTTTTTTCTTTCATGCTTTCTTTCTTTCTTTCTTTCGTTCTTTCTTTCTTCCTTTCATGCTTTCTTTCTTTCTTTCTTTCGTTCTTTCTTTCTTTCTAAATTTTATCACTGTATTTATCTACTGTTTTCTTTCATTCTTTCTTTCATCTTAATTTTCTCGTATTTTTTTATTACTTTTTTCCTTTTTTTCTTTTTTTCTTTTTTTCTTAATGTTTTTCATTGTATCTTCTTTCTTTCTTTTGGTCTTTCTTTCTTAATTTTGTCATTGTACCTTTTCTTTCTTTCTTTCTTTCTTTCTTTCTTGCTTTCTTAATTTTGTCATTGTATTTTCTTTCTTTTGGTCTTTCTTTCTTTCTTAATTTTTCATTGTACCTTTTTTTCTTTCTTTCTTTTTTTCTTTCTTTCTTTTTTCTTTCTTTCTTTTGTGTTGTCTTTCTTTTTTTCTTTCGTTCTTTCTTTTTTTTGTCATTGTATCTTCTTTCTTTCTTTCGGTCTTTCTTTCTTACTTTCTTTCTTTCTTAATTTTTGTCGTTGTATCTTTTTTCTTTCGTGTGGTCTTTCTTTTTTTTTTTAATATTTTTTCATTGTATCAATTTCTTTCTTCGTTTCTTTTTTTCGTTTTTCTTTTTTCCTTAATATTTGTCATCGTATCTTTTTCTTTCTTTCTTAATTTTGTCATTGTACCTTTTCTCTCTTTCTTTCTTTCTTTCTTTCTTTCTTTCTTTCTTTCTTTCTTACGTTCTTTCTTTCTTTCTTTCTTTCTTTCTTTCTTTCTTTCTTCTTTAATTTTTGGCATTGCAATTTTTTTTTCTCCTTCCTTAATTTTTTTCATTGTACCTTTTTGTTTGTTTCTTTCTTTCTTTGTTTCTTTGTATTTTCTTCCTTTTTTCTTTCGTTCTTTCTTTCTTCCATAATCTTTGTGATTGTATTTTTTCTTTCTTTCTTTCTTTCTTTTTTTATTTTTCATCATAATTTTCTTTATCATTCTCAATATTTCCTATCAATATTATTAATTCCTTTAGCAATATAATAGGTTTACATTGTTGCCAATTTTTTTATGTCTACGAATCAATTTTCGCCTACATAAGTGTCACACCAATTTCCCATTCTTGACACTAGTTATAAATTCAACTGTTATATCCACGACCGTTTTACATTTTATTTATATTAATCTCTATTCTTCTCTCTTTACTTATTTTCATTCCCCAGTTGTCTTCCTCTTTCTTTTCTTTTATTCTATCATATTCTTTCTTTATTTTATTTTGCTAAGAAACGCCATGTAAAGATTAGTTAGTAAAAAGAAGCAGATAAAGGTTGCCTGTGGTAATGGTAGACGTCAAATAGCAACCTGTTTATATAATATATCGGATTTCTTTTACTGATTTCTTCCTATTCTGTTTATATTCTATTTTTCAGTGGGGTTTTGTGCGGATAAAGATATGAGATTTGGAACGAAGATTGTCCCTCGGTATCGATAGTAGTGCTTTAATTGTATCCCCTTTTTATCGCGATCCAAAATTTATTTGATAATCGGGCAATTTTAGTTATGTTCAAACAGCGAATTGCGGGCGAAAATACGATCCAGAGTATTTTTCAGCTTATGTGGAATCCACACATCAAAGAAGCTAACATAACAAAACAAGCGTGAATGCTTTTGAATGCTGAATTTACGTTTTGAAAGGTTTTACTATCTTCCTTGTACAATGTCGTTTATTCTACGGTAATGTTTTTATTCGATCGCTATTAACGTTAACCTAATCGACATCGTAGCATAGGTCGTCAAGAAACCTCCAGAACGAAATACAGTGCTGTTCGATAAATGTGACTCACCTGATTTTTTTTATTTAAAATTTTTTTCGCCTATTGTTTTTGGGGGTCAAACTAATTTTTAATCTTACTAATATAAAAACCCCTTCCTGACCACCTAGTAAAAAAACTTTACCCACCCTAAGGTATTCTATTGATAATTATAATTTTGGATATAAATGAGATTTAGGAAAAAACTCTGTGCAAAAAAAGTGACTCACTTATTTCCTGCAACTAGTAATCAATAGAAACATAACCGAACAGCTTTAAATAAAGAATAATAGAGGTATAATTTATTTATAATAGGTAATATAGTTCGAAATATTTAATAATCTATGGGTCCTCCTTTATTTTGAACAACCTTTTCAACCCTTTTTGGCATTGACTTGATTAGATTCTGGCAAATCTCATTCCATTCGGATATGAAATTCGCAATCAAATCTTCTTTGTTGCTCAACTGCTTCCTTGAGAGCCTGTATTTTATAATGCTCCATAAGTTTTCTATGAGGTTGAGGTCTGTAGATTGGGGCGGCCATGTCATAACACTCACCTGCTTCTCATCAAAGTATTCCTTCATCAATTTTGATTTGTGACAGGGAGCATTATCCTGCATAAAAATGAATTTGGTGGGGTCGATTTGCACCCTTTCAGCAGAAGGGAGCAGACAAGACTCTAAAATTCTCTTGTACTGCTCGCTCCTGAGTGTCTTTTCAATAGGTTTTACGAAAGCAGTTCCATGAAAAGAAAAGCATCCCCCCAGAACATTATACTGAACGGATGCTTGACAGTACTTACTGCTAAATTCAAAGAGCTTTCAAAGCTTTCTTCTTTGGATTTTAGATCGCTTATCATTTGAATTTAGCTCAACTTTTGTTTCCTCAGAGAGGAGAACATTTTGTAAAAAGAAAATCAGGTGAGTCACTTTTATCGAACATCACTGTATGATACCTTACCTCTGACATGTCGCCTTCTCCATGAATAAAGCGAATCATTCTTTAAGTTTTCAGACGAATTTTCACATTTTTAAAAATAAAAAAGTATAATATCCTTATGTTTCTTATTTTTCCAATATTGGAAACAACTAACCAAAATTCGAAAATTTTAGCCTGTAAATGTTGGGAGTGGAGTAATGGATAGCGGCTAGGACTGAAGAATTGGAGAGCCGAGTTCGAATTCCAGTTAAATCCATTACATTCGTTTACGTGCTAGAGGCGACAGTCTGTTTCATGCTAGATGCAATCGTCAGACCAGGAGTGCTGTTATTTTTCTCGGCTATTATATATATATATATACTATATTTACATATATTTATATCATATTATTCAACCCTCATCATATATTATATATATATATATATATATATATTATATATATATATTTATATCATATTATATAACCCTCATCTTGAAAATAAGAAAGAAGTGATGTGTTTCCTTTTTGCGGACGAGCTTAGTCATAATCCTTTTTAAATTTCTGCCAACATTAAGAAAGCATGGGGTGAAGGGCCACTTGTGATCGGACAGTACGGTGCTAGTTTCAGAAGTTCTGCCGTAGGGCATACGAGTCTTGAAAATCCAGGTGGTAGAGGACGTCTACCTGCAATTGTCGATCATTATGTGAAAACAGTAGTCAAACCAAATTTACGTTAAAGTTATTTTTTTTTAAGTATTTCATCGCAAGAAAGGCGGGAGTTCCATTAGCACGCAAGGGAATACAGAGAGTGAAAGTAAGAGTAAAGAGGAGTATTTGGGAAAAGGATAAAGACAAGGACGGGGATCAAGATCAAGGCATTAGAAGATGTCAATTGGCATTACATTTGAATATTTGAAGATTATAGTTATCAGGGAAGCAAGTAAGAGAAAGGAAGTCAGAAAGTACGGAAGAAGAAGCGGTTACATTTAACTGTTTCGACACTAAAAGTGTGGGACCGAAATGCCAACCTAGTATCACGCTTACTCTCAGGCTATTTCAACAATGTCGAGTCATCTCAAGGAAATTGGCAAAGGAAAGGAACTCAATAAATGGGTCCATCATGAACTTAGTGAAAGTCAAAGAGTTCGACGTTTTGGAGTGTGTTCAATGTTGCATTTTCGAAATTCGAATGAGCCATTTCTTTATCGAATAATGACTTGTGACGCGAAATGGAAGCGTTATGACAATCATAAACGATCGCCCGAATGCTATGATGATGACGAAACACCCAAAACCGAAATTGCATCAGCAGAAGATTGCGGTAACAGTCTAATGGTCCGCCATTGTCTTTATCCATTTACAGGTATCTGGAATCTAACCAGATGATCACTGCCAAAGTTTACTGCCAGTAACTAGACGAAATAGAAATTCAGTTTATTTGATCGACACTGGTTAATCGAAGATTCGGCTTCCAAACAATGCTCGGCTACATGTTGCTAGTATGACATTGCAGAATCTCGCCGACTCAGGATACGAGACTTTACCACACCCACCATATTCTCTTGATCACGCGCCTTCTAACTACCACTTTTTCAAGCATCTTGACAATTTCCAAAGCCAAAAGACATTCCACTGCAAAAAAAATGCAGAAATTAAAGATTTGGGGCATCCAAACCGTTAGATTTGTATAGTTAAGGCATAAACAACATTGTAACTCGATGGCAATATATAGATATTCAGTGTCCCAATTTCTATTGATTTAAACTCCGTTTAATTATATTAATTTAAGAATAGAAATTGCCATTATTTTCCGAAAAACATAATATCTTATATTTTCTATTACTTATATACGGACTCATCCTTGTTATTATCATAACATTTCGGACTTTGAGCTCTGCGACCTTCCTCAAGTGTATATCGATCTGGATAAGCTACATGGAATTCCGAATCGAACTCTTTATTTAATATACGGGTGTAGACTTGTTCTTGTTCAATTGTCCATATCTAGGAATATCGTCTAGTTCTGATTTTTAGTACTGCTCAGTGATTGCTTGACTTTTTGCACCGGCTGCAAGTACACATTTCCCAGACCAGGGATTGAACTCATAATCGCAATGTCTTCCCATTCTACCAGTGTGACTACAGAACCACTGAACAAAGGCTGTTTAATAAGGAAACATTTGGCATCAACAAATTAAAACCCATATTTAAATCATTTCCTAAATAGATTCTACCAAATTCCGCTTACCATAAACGACATATATAGCCAGGTACGCCCCTTGATTTTCATTTTTTTTTCATTGGTATATGAGCATCGACACGTGGAGATAGAAACAGTTATAAACCGATTAAAATAAAATGTTTAATTAAAATGGAAACAACCAATTATTTTTCTAAGAAAAAAAAACAAACACTGAAAATCAATTGTTAGTAACAAAGTTTAACTCTTCTCTGTAAAAATTCATATACAGTGTAACCCGGATATAAGAGAGTTGTCGGAACCGGAGAAGAAGTCTCTTATATCCGGGTTTCTCTTATATCCGGGTTTGGTCTGTTTTATATACATTAACACAGGCTCTAATTTGGGACCAGAGAAAATCTCTCTTATATCCGGGTTTCTCTTATATCCGGGTCTTTTATATTAGGGTTACACTTTACAGTGTAACCCGGATATAAGAGAGTTGTCGGGACCGGAGAAGTCTCTTATATCGGGGTTTCTCTTATATCCGGGTTTGGTCTATTTTATATACATTAACACAGGCTCTAATTTGGGACCAGAGAAAATCTCTCTTATATCCGGGTTACACTGATGGAACTTTGATTAAATAATATACAGTGTAACCCGGATATAAGAGAGTTGTCGGAACCGGAGAATAAGTCTCTTATATCCGGGTTTCTCTTATATCCGGGTTTGGTCTGTTTTATATACATTAACACAGGCTCTAATTTGGGACCAGAGAAAATCTCTCTTATATCCGGGTTTCTCTTATATCCGGGTCTCTTATATTAGGGTTACACTTTACAGTGTAACCCGGATATAAGAGAGTTGTCGGGACCGGAGAAGTCTCTTATATCCGGGTTTCTCTTATATCCGGGTTTGGTCTATTTTATATACATTAACACAGGCTCTAATTTGGGACCAGAGAAAATCTCTCTTATATCCGGGTCTCTTATATCCGGGTTTCACTGATGGAACTTTGATTAAATAATATACAGTGTAACCCGGATATAAGAGAGTTGTCGGGACCGGAGAAGAAGTCTCTTATATCCGGGTTTCTCTTATATCCGGGTCTCTTATATCCGGGTTACACTGTATTATAAATAAATTTCACTATATTAGATATTAGGTGCTTTTTTATCAATCATCATTTTAGTTTCCCTCTCCTCTCTCTCTCTGTATATATATATATATATATATATATATATATATATATATATATATATATATATATATATATATAAATAAGGTGTATAGTGCAGCAGTAATCTATCAAAAATGTTTGGTTAAATAGTATGGACAAGTTCTGTCGATAAATCTCTTTTTATATAATTTTTCAAATTTTCGAATTAGGTTTTTTGTGTTATCCGTAAATTTGCCAAAATTCGTACCGGATTTGAATAGAATTATAAACTATCTTACTGTTATTTTTTATACTCATTTCCTAAAGGTACCTTAAATATGGCACAAAGGCAAAAGTATAGAGCACACAGTGAAGATTCAACTCACTATCTTTTTGTAATTGATTTATCAACACGAATTTGCTAACCATTACACAACGTCGAAGTGCCCAAATGTTTTTCTCTCTTATGGCGATTTTCTAAGCGTAGGTGTGACATAAAGCCAAACATATAGAATAGCCAGTGAGGATCAAATTCAATACTAAGTCATAATTGATCGAGCGAAACAAGCTTGTTAACGATTACACCACGTAAAATGCCGAAATGTTATTTCATCTGATGATTAAAAAATAGAAAAACAACAATGTAATGCTATGCATCAAACTAAACAACAGCAAAAGAAAATAACATTTTACTTTCTTTTGTAACTTTAAATATTCCGATTTGCCTCAACAAATGCTCTTTGCCAAAATAAAAATAAAAATTAAACCATAAAAAAAAAATAATCATTTAAATTATACAAGGAAGTATATGTTTAAAATATCAAAATTTTATTCACGGCTAAGCAGCATTTTGCTGAGATTTCACAAAGTGAATATTTCCATTAATGGAGAATTTTGCGTTATTTCTTTTCAGAAATCCTTTTTAGAAAACCCATTTTCAACATTCCAAGCCACGAATACAATAAGCGCGGCAAATTTTATCAGATAACACATTGAAAATGCACGTTGATCAGATATTAGAATTCCGTATCTATCGATTTTAAGCAGTCGATTTTTCACGAATGAAAATTTTAAACAAATATCTCTTTTTCTTTATATCAGATGATCATTCCATATTTCTTCTTGCTTATAAGAGGACGGTCCAATCCAACAAAAATACCAGTCCTTGTTAAATCACCGAAGATTGTTTTAGAATACCGGCTTTCTGTAAAGAGTCTCTGTTGTGTCGGAAACCTACCACCCCTCTTGAAGATGAACTTGTCTGTGAACAAAGACTTTAAATAGAGGCATGTCAGTTGATATGGGAAAGACAGATAGATAGAGAAGTTCTTAGCTGAGCTAGTTATTGACTACTCAGGCGGTTTATGTACCTTTTTACCAACCTATTAAAACCCTTTTTATTGTTACGTGTTATTTGGCGTTTGTCTCTACTAACCCCAAATCAACATCATAACAGTTTTCTACAATCCAAAATCCATTTCTGCTTCAAATAACCCAGAAAGGGTTGATAAATTGAAACAAATTTAATCAATGATACTCTTGTAATGGTAATGACAAATAGGAATTTACCTATTTGCATATATTTGTTATAAAAGAAATACTGTGTCGAATAAAGAATCGGACAGGATAAAATTAACTACTGGTCACTTGTCGTAAAACAATACTACAACAGTTCTGTCTAAAGGTATCAATTGTATGAAAATGAACTTGAGAGTTTCATTGATTCATTTGCAGGTTACTTAAAGACAGAGAATATTCTAGATTTTGAGATTTGTTTTGAGATAATAATTATTTAGTGAGACAAGTCTTAATAATTAATCGATAGCTAGAGGGTAAAGAGATGGATTCACACCTTTTCCCCAAGGGTATTATGCGTGATTATAACCAATCCAATTGAAATTGGAACTCGTCTCTCCAAATAAGAATTTCGAGCCGTTACCCATGACAACATCCGAACATCCAAGCTTACAGCAGCTAGTTTTCCCAGGTGTTCAGCCATCTAGGTACTAACTAGGCTAGACGTTGCTTGATCGTGATATGGGCATTTTAAATGGGTTTTTGTTAATGGGTATCAATCTTGCAAACGTCGTTAAAAGTAT
Organism: Acanthosepion pharaonis; assembly: GCA_903632075.3. Taxonomy (NCBI): domain Eukaryota; kingdom Metazoa; phylum Mollusca; class Cephalopoda; order Sepiida; family Sepiidae; genus Acanthosepion; species Acanthosepion pharaonis. Next base: position 975,864 of record CAHIKZ030004234.1, read on the forward strand.
CTATTCTACCGAAATCTATATATTTCCGAGAAAAAAATATTAGGTTGGTGCAAAAATAATGTCGTTTTTTGGCGTTCAACTTCAAAAGAAAAAACGACATTATTTTTGCACCAACCTAATATCTGTTTTTTTTTTTTTTTTTAACCATTTCGCCGCAAACAAGGTGATAATGACACTGAGACAGAAGGGGTTTACTGTGAATGAAGGAGGATGAGAAGACAATTGTGAGGAAAGTGGTGATCGTTGAGGGGGGTGGCAATACAAGAACCACATTCAGGAAGACAGAAGTTTTTGAAGATTGGAGGTCACGTGCCATTTTCGTCGGTCAGTAGATTTTTTTCATATATTTCTGTTGATTAAGCATACCAAATTACGAATTTCTAACTTTTAATATGTCCTGTGTATATTGATAAACTACGTACGGAAAAAACAACATTACCAGCAATAAAAAATCTTGTCGGCATTAAATAATCCATTCAGATTGATATGCCGTAAAACAAAACAAAACAAATCATTTTTTTAATGTCTTAAAATTTGAAGAACTCATTTCGTATTTCATATTTGTTTTGGATTCCGTCGGCGGGATCAATTTACACGATGGTCCTAAAGTCTTGTCACGCTTATCCAAAAAGTAAGAAGAACAATAAAACAAAAAGTAATACAGTAATACAAAGCACACGTACTGGATTCAGTTTATTTATTTTCATTGACGCTGTCACAAATCAAGAAGGTCTGTATGAACACCGCCATTTTCGTGACATAAAATGATGCGGCGACATGTCTTATGTGATATTTTACGATGCTGTGCTTTGTTGATTGTTGCAAAGGCTCTCCGAACGGCGTCCTTCAACTGATGGGTATTCTGTCATCGTTCATGTGAAATATCCCATAGCGTTGAAATAGAAAATTATATTATGTTGCGGGGAAACGAATTTCGGACCCTGTACGATGAAAAGGAATGAGATTGATTGGCCATTTCATTAGCCATGCATTCTTTTCTGCTTATCGAATTTTAGTTAAAAAGATCGCTGAAGTTATAAAATAGACAAAGCAACCAGAAATAATCTTTTTTTACCATATTACGAATATGAAAAAATAACTTATATAAAAGTCAATAAGTGGGTGGCCAGTTTTCTACGTAAATTAATCGTAGATTTATCCCCTTCACAAGTCAAAACAAATATGCTTATACGAGATTTCTTAAACTGTAACCATTTTTTTTTTTTTTTTTTACTAAATTCATGAACCGGAGTTCCTATTTATTATACAAGGTCTCCCCAAAAGCTAGCTATAATTGAAAAAAAACAAAACAAAAAAAACAAAAAAAAAACAAAAAAAACATACATTTGTGAAATACCAACTATCTGAAATTTGCTTGACATCATCTTCCATTATTCGACCAATAAAATGTCCTTATAATATACTGTGACATAGAAAAATATTATTTCATTTGGTAAATATATATAAAATTTACAAAGTTTTTCCATGCTAATAATACGACTTTTGGGGTACCCTGTATTACTATTAAGGTACCCAAATTACAAATTTCAAAATTTATTTCGTTATTTTTTACATTTTAAGAAATCATATCTGATGCTTCATTTATTGATTTGGTTTTTAAATAACCTGCAAGAGGCTGATAAGAATTTATGGTTCATCAACCCTTTGCAGGTTATTCAATATTCAAATTATTTAAAGTCAGGAAATATTACACATTTAAAAATATATTCTTGTTATATTTTTTACATTTTAAGAAAACACATGTTTGAGTTATTGATTTGTTCTATAAATAACCCGCCTTTACGACTTATCAACCTTTTGGAAGTTATTTAAAACCAGAAAATATTTTCAGATTGTAAGATTTAAAAAAATAATGATTTACTGATAAAAGTCCTACTAATTGACCCATAGATGGGGGAAAGAGGTGGATTCCTAACTTCTTATCTCTTATTTGGGCGTAATTCAATATAACGAACCCGATTGGAAATAGAACTCGACTCTCCGATTTCTTACTTTGAGCCGTTATCATTTATACAACTCACACATCTAAGCTTCCGGCACTTGGCAATCCCAAGCGGTCACCCAGCTAAGTACTTACCAGGCTTGACATTGTTTCGGTGATCATACGGGAACGTAATATCTCAGTAAGCCTCTCACGTCGTATGGGCATATTTGTTTTGGTTTTCTTAGGGAAAACATTTTAAAAAGATAATCTGGACCTCACTATTTTTATAAAGTTTGATTTTTTTTCTTTGGATGTTCGTGATCTGGAGCGTTTAATGTATAGTAAGAAGAAAAAAATAGAAAATATATTATTTCTGTTTTTGGCGCCTAAAATACATCTCTACCATGAGATGCTAAAAGGTATCGCACGAAATATTCTGTTAAGGACAAAAAGAAAAAGAAAAAGAAACGACAAGAAAAATTAATAACAACTTCTAGTGAGCATAATGAGTTTGGTTTGGTTTGTTTTACGGCATATCAACCTCAATAGGTGTTGTGGATTCCGGGTTGAAATCCGGTACCAATAAATAACAAACGCCAGGAATGAATATATAAAAATAATGTATTAACGTAATAATACAAACTGGTATCGCAGGTTAGTAGTTCCAGGAATACGGGTTAGTAGCAAAATATATATACAGTCTTTGGTGTTGAAGTATCGCTGTATGACTTCTTACTGAGTCTACGTGCTCGCTCACTGTGACTCCTACAAGGCTGTTACCTCACCCCTCACTCTTCCGGTTACCTACAACCTTTTATTCTGGACTGGACTGGACTGGACTGGACTGGACTGGACTGGACTCGACTCGACTCGACTCGACTCGACTCGACTCGACTCGACTCGACTCGACTCGACTCGACTCGACTCTTCGATCTTGCTCTGTCTTTTTCTTGTCTCGCTCTTGCAGTAGTATATGTATATACTGGGTGAGTTCATTTGTATAAAAAGGGGTGGACCCCTCAACAATAGGTTATTTAATCCCGACAAAATTTTTATTGTTGGTAATATTTTTTTTGATTTTCAAAAAATGCATTTCTGGTAATATTTTTTTTGTCAAACAAATCTATTGCTGGAAATATCTTTTTTTTTTTCAAAAATATATTGGTGGTAATATCTGTTTTTTTCAAACATGTATTGCTGGTAATATATTTTTTTCTCAAAAATGTATTGCTGGTAATAATTTTTTTTTTAAATGCATTGCTGGCAATATCATTTTTTACAAAGTATTTCTTGTATTAAAACATTTTTTTACTATAATAGTGTTTTGACCCCAGTTTAGGGGGTTAACTATTTGCCCGTAGCTGGGACCCTAACAGGTGCTACCACTCCGGGTCAGGGGGATCTGGTAACACCAATAATTAAGAGGTGGTTCCTCCTGATCAGATGGCTTACTGTTGGACGTAGTTTATCGTCTAACCCTGGACGCCGATGTAGTTTATCGTCATACCCAGGACGGATCCACTTAATGAGGCATTCAAAGTGGTATATAATACTTATTAGTAATATTCATCATTATTGGTTTGCCGTAATTTAGTTTTTTCTGATAATAATAGTTTCAATGTTTCTGAATGGCTTTTAATAAAGATTGGAGAAATGCACGAGAATATATAAAATACTTTCATTTGTTGTCCTTACGTTTTTTTTTTCATTCATTTAATTCCCCTCGTTACAATTTTAGTTTATTTTCTAAATGAAACATTAAAAAAAATCGGAAATTGTAGAAATAATATTTTTTACACTAAACATTTCAGCTTGTCTCACGGACGTCACTTTTGACGCAGGTCCTCACCATTTGAAAAATTGATAAAACAGACGTAAAAAAATAACAAAAATAAAACGCACATGCTTCAAACGAATGTGTCAACATACATACGCGGATAATGAAGCCGCAGAACATTGAAAACGAATACATAGACGAGAGTATGTATATTCAGATGCAAATACATTCACATGTGCATACATTTTTTTTCACAAACACAAGAGCAGAAACAAAATATCTTACGAATAATACTAGAAACCTGGAACATGCCATTTGTTTTTCAGATAAATTTGAATGATCGTTACGGACGCTAAAAACATTTTCTAAAACAACTACTGGGACATATTCGAAACATATCATACTTAAGGCTCCCTAGTTTCCCTTCAGTGCCAATTACTAAGAAGAAACCCTAAAGTAATGTAATTATATTCACTTTTAAACATATCTCGTCAAATATATTTTGCAATTAAATATTCAACAAAAATTTGCTGAAAATGTGTTAACGATTTTATTTGAAGATGTTGTCCTTCAATGTTGTCCCCTAAATTTTATTATTTAAACAATTTACATAGTTCGGACTATTGTCCTCACCTTTATTGTCCCATTCACAACGTTTCAGGTGTCGTACGCTCCGGCCTTCTTCAGGTGAAACATTATGAATGCGACAATAAAGATGAGGACAAAATTGTAAATGGTGTAAATACTTACAATATCCCATCTGAAAATATAGACTGATGACTCATTTTATTATTGTTTTTTTTTTTTTTGTTATTGAAATAGTTCGGCTGATTTACACTATTTACATTGTTCGGACCGTTGTCCTCATCTTTATTGTCATATTCACGAAGTTTCGGCCATTGTAAAATCCGGCCATTTTCATGTGCTATACGCTGGAATTTCGAACCGAAAGGCCGAAGAGTACAGCGACCGAAACGTGAATATGGCAGTAAAGATGACAACACTCCGAACAATGTAAATAATGTAAATAGTTACAATATCTCATCTCAGAAATATAGACAGATGTTGAAGGTGAATATGGCAATAAAGATAAGGATAACAGTCTAAACAATGTAAATAGTGTAAATAGTTACAATACCTCATCTCAGAAATATAGAAATATAGACAGAATGTTAAAGAAGGACAACAGTCCAAACAATAAATGGCAATACCTCAAGAAGAGACAGATGTTGAGGACAACAGTCCAAACAACTGTCCAAACAAAAAATAGTGTAAATAGTTACAATACCTCATCTCAGAAATAGAGACAGATATTGAAGGTGAATATGGCAATAAAGATGAGGACAACAGTCCAAACAATGTAAATAGTGTAAATATTTACAATACCTCATCTCAGAAATATAGACAGAAGTTAGGCTTATATTGTCTATCGTCTTCTTCGAGTGTAAAATCTGTGGGAAAATAGATATGCCGTTTTTCCAGATGTTGTAATGGAACCTTGGTGAACACATAAATCGAGATTCCAATTCGTTGAAAAGTATGAAATCCCAACGACATAAAATAAGCAGCAATCGATGAATCGGATATTCCTGAGTTCACAGAGGAAGAACGGCTAGAACGGTAGGTGACCCTAGCTGGACCGAGTAGTGATTTGGGAGACCATGATTCTGAATTGGAGGTGGAACTCATATCTCGATGGGAAAAGTGGAAAGCTGTTGATAGCGAAGAACAAGGAAGATCTGCATACGAAAGATCAGATGAATAGGATGAAGAAGATGGGATTCCCCTCAATAAGGTCAAGGAAGAATTACCACTGAAAAGAAATTCTGAGAAGTGCCACAAGGCAAAAGGAAGGTGATGGGTGTACAAAAGAATCTTCAAGAGAGATGAAGATTTAAGAACCATTCCATGAATGGAAAAGACGCGGAAATGATGTCACAAGTAGCTTAGGGTTAGCTTCCGGTTAGAGGCAACGCCCACTATTAGGTGTGTGCGTTTATATAACGTCTATATCTATCGGAGGAGTAGAGAGTAGGGCCGTGAAATTGGATATTATTCAAGGAATTTAAAGGAAACACCTTTTGTCTTTGTAGGATACCTGTGAGGAGGCTACCGCTGCTGTTCTGGCTGATTGTCGGAGTCGACGCACTGAGGCATATTCAGAGCGAAATATTTAAGAAAACCAGCGAAGTTACCATGACCCGATCTAGGTGGATGATAAATTTCTTGATCGATATCCGACCCTATAAGACGTTATTGGAAAAATTGCAGTATGAGATAACCCGAGCGAAAAACGTCAGAGAAAAAGTGTGGAAGGATTACTCCAGTGTCAAAGAAAAAGGGTTATCTGAAACTGCTGTTTAAAATAAGCCAACAGTACAATGGTTTAACAAAAAAGAATGAGGAAATGTTTAAGCATTTACAGAAAATCGATTTGTAAGAAAAAGAGAGAAGCAAGCAATGATATCTTTTGTTTATGTACGGTTTGTCACGATGACGTAGAGCGCCCTGAAATTAATAAAGGAATGATTTGAAATGGTAGAAATGAATGTCGAACTGAACCCTTTATTTGGCTCACTGGGGTAGACTGTTCTAGTTCCACGTGCCATGTCTAATGGATGTCAGTTATCAGTTATCTCCTGTTAATTTTTCCTCTGAAAGTTCTCCACTGCCTTGACCGGGTATTGAACTCACACTCTTTGGTTCCTGTCACTGGATATAACCAACGCCTTGAGGACACATGGCAAAAGTGGATAAAGGCGTTGGTTAGATCCAGTGACAGGACCCAAAGAGTGTGAGTTCAATACCCGGTCAAGGTAGTGGAGAACTTTCAGAGGGAAAATTAACAGGAGATAACTGATAACTGACACCCATCAAACATGGCACGTGGAACTGGAACAGTCTACCCCAGTGAGCGAAATAAAGGGTTCAGTTCGACTTTCCAACGACCTGAAGAAGGCCGGAGCGTACAACGACCGAAACGTTGTCATAAATATGGCGACAAAGATGAGGACAATAGTCCGAATAATGTAAATAATGTATATAATACCTCATCTCAGATATATAAACAGACTCGGTAGAAAAGAAACAGGAAAAACAAACTCAGGTTGCCCAAGAAAGTGTGTCGACCCTAAACGTGACAAGAACCGACTGGCGTAAAATAGGTAAAGAGTTCATTTGATATTAACCCTTTGATCCCTGCGTTCCTGAACAATTTTAACCCTTCTGCCTGAGCTCCTGGGTCAAAATTCGCAAATAATTGGTATGTAATGTTTCATGGTAGATATAAAAATAGTTACAAAAATATAAGCATTATATTTGGCAGGGAGAGAGTATGATTGCACGCCTTCACTTTATCCCCCAGAATTAGTTTTTGTGTGCGAGTCTACCCAGCAGCCAGTGCCTCCCTTTATTTATAAGAAGCGATGGCATGTTGTACAGCCCGCTGAAGACTTCACAGTCTTTGACAGGATAGTCTTTGTAGCTCACAGTTGGGTTTTTCTGTTTTAACTTATTGTATTTATGAGAGCCCACAGCACAGAGGTTGTTAGTGGAGGCATTTTCTGGGAGGTGGAGGCCGATATTTTGCAGCCGTTCCAGCGCATTAGCATTGAATGACTGCCTGTACTGCAGATGGCCGGAATGCACGCACCAGATCTATACAGTATTGATCTAGGAACTTTCTGAAGCTGAGGCACTTAGCTTGCTGGGAAGGGGTGGGATTTGCCTGGAACAAAACAATAGAAAAGCACAACACAAGTGTTTACCAGCCGTTCAACCGGTGGCTGGGCATTTTTTCTGTATCACCGGTAAAGCGATAGTTAGTGCTCAAAGGATTGAATACGACTCTGCAAATATCGTGGGAAATAGGGTCTATAAAAAACCCCAATGTTCTAATCGAGAGGTTGTTTGTGGCAATGAAACAAATCTTGCAATTAACAACAGTAAATGCTCGATTGAATCAGGTTTCTAAATCGTTGTTGTAGTCAATGGTTCACGTCAGAGGCCATCGGGACTTGTAATTTGGGCATCTATCAACAAGCGTGGAAAATCCAGTGGATTTGAGAGAGCTGTTGTTAAAGATTCGGTCAGAGCTATCTAATCACCATAGACTGCCTGGGTTGCGCTACACTTATCAGTGCGAGGAAATAGTGGCCTTAGTGTCATTAGTGAATAGAGAAAATAGTTTTGAAGTGTTCAAAGTTGTAAACACTGCATTGTAGGCAGTGAACCTTGCGGTGGCTAATTTTATTTTATTAGTGCCAGAGGAGACCTTAACTTGTGGTATGAATGTATTGAAAGTGTGTTCCACAAAAAGCCTAATTTCTACTAATATTGTATATAAGAGAGGTGTGATGGAAAGAAAGAAAATGTAGAAATGGTCCAAGAGATTTGTGAAATTGATGTCATCACGGAGGAAGTGTTACTCCAAGCAGTGAGTATATCCGATGGGATATGAGATATCGCTTTCAATAAGGATATTGAATTAGTGTCCGACAATCAGCACAGAAGTGTGAGGTCAAATTTAGCCATCATTAGTTTAGCAATACTTACCAGGAATATACAAAAGACTATATGTAAATATTGTGTACACTTTCTTGTTTCAATACATTTTGTTCTAAGTACATTTTGTGTTGCATTATTATTCCATGCATTAGTCAAGTTTCAACAATAACTATACCGTGAAAATTTTCTAATCAAAACTAAGTTAATAACTTTCAGATTTCGGAACCTATGGACCATCATGGAAGTTATGGAGGTTGTCAAATTTGAAAAAGAACTTCTACGAGAAATGAAAAAAAATATGAACGTAAAACGAAATGAAAATGGAGAAAAAGAAAACAAAACATTTCCTTGATTATAAATCACTCCTTTAGAGAATCAAAATTCATTTCAAAAGTTATTTAAAATGTACTCAATGTTTATGTTGGAAAACCATCGCCATGTTCCTTCGATAACATTAGACAGATTCTTTCTCAGAACTGTCGGTTTGTAGAACAGACTCCCAAGAGAATGCTTATCTGATAACTACAATATTGGTCTCTTTTAATCTCGGTCTACATAATACGCATTTCTAACTTCCTCCTACATCCCCATTTAGAACGACCGCGCTGAGTAACCCTCTACATCGAGTGTCCCGTGGGCCTTGTAATGTTTGTACTACTTGTTAATAAAAATATTTTTGATGAGTTTCATTTTTTATTTTAATACAAATTCGAGATCTCGTGGCACTTATCTTCCACCATGTGACGCGTTACTTCAGGACGTGGGCGATCAAGGCTCTCCATGACTTCGCTGTGAGTATGCTTTGTCTTTTCACCTTCATTTCCAGACCCTGTTCTGCCCTCCATTTACACAAGCTTTTTAATCAGGTTACTTAATATTATTCCGTTTGTCCAAGCCCTCTTTCTTCATTATGTGTCCTAGAAATGTCAACTATCTCTTTCTGATTCTAAGTATAAGCATCCTATTTATTTTCACTTTCCACAAAACCTCCTCGTTATTCATACCTTCACTACATGTTATTCTCAGCATCTTTCTGTAGAACTAAATTTCTGTTCTCTTATGTCGTTTCTTAATCTGTGAGAATATTTCCCATCATTCACTGTCATAGAACCGATATTACTTAACAGTTTTTTTCTTTGTATCTAACGAGATTTTCCTGTTTCTTAACACTTTTCTTTGTTTTTGAAAGTCATGAATTCGCCTTCGGATTTCGGTGTCACGTTTTCCGTCCTCTGTTAATACATTTCCGAGATAATTAAAATTGTGTTCTCGAGTTTGGGATTTCCTATTTGAAGTTTGCATCTTGAGCCGTTCCTTCTCTTGCTGGCAACCATAAATCTGTTTTCTTAAAATTGATGTTTAGTCCTTTCTTCTCATTTGCCTTTCCTACCTTCTCTAAGAATTCCTGCAATTTTCTTTTCTGTGCCTGCTATCAACACTGAGTCATCTGCATTATTTTAAGATTGTGGCCGTCAATAATAAATCGTGGGGAGACTTCTGAATCTCTCAGGATTACTTCATTGTAAAGGTAAAATAAATTCGGTGAGAATCTTAATCTTTTTTTACGCCTCTTTGAACTTTTGTCTATTTACTGGATACGTTTTCTATTCGTAATGCAGCGGGCAGGGAGTGATGTGATAAGTTCTGGATTATTCCAATAAATAAAGCTTTCCTAGCAGTTCAAATAGTTATTTGCGTCGTAACTTACAGAACGTTTATGCTTAATCTGTAAAACACAGTTACACATCCATCTACTTCAACATAAAAACATAATAACTTACGATACGAGCATCCTAAAAATAATCACACTACAACAGTGGCATTTTTATATTCACAATAGTTTAGTTTGTCAAAAAACTCAGGCCTTTTCGGCAGTACATCATATACACATCCCCTACTAATACAATTTTATTTATATTTATTCGAAACATCTGCTAAAAATATGTTCTAATCAATATTTTATAATAAGCATAGATATTATCCATTGAAAGTTTAAATATATATTGGCCATATAAATATACACTGACAATTTTGACCAATATCCGATGGAAAACTATCTAAAAATAAGGATATATATTATCCGTCGAAATTTGAAGGATATATTGCTCATATAAATATACCCTAGAAATTTTACCAACATCCCATGGTAAATTATTTTGAAATAAGGATAGATATTATCCGTTGAAATTTTAAAGATATACTGGTCATATACCCTGAACATTTTTACCAACATCCGATGGCAAATTATCTTAAAATAAAGATAGATATTATCCAGTGAAATTTTAAGGATATATTGCTCATGTAAATATACCCTGGGAATTTTACCAACATCTGAAGGTAAATTATCATTTATTATTATTACCGTTGAAAATTTAAAGATATATTGATTCCTTCTTGTCAGACATTTTCACACCCTTGCAACCATAGTGGCTTTATCTCTTTGCCTGGGGTGAAATGATAAATATATCATTTATTGCTCTTTTGATGTTAAAATTTTTGCATGTGTAATCTTTTGTGAAGAGGGTGAAAATAGATGGTAACTCTTATTTTTGGAACGGTACGTAAGTAATTTTGTTGGCTAAGAATTCTGTGGACAAATGTTTTGGTATTTATGTCTTAAAGCTGATACACACCCACGTACTAAGCAACATATGATTGGTATACATATCGAACGAAATTTAATTTGTTTTACACATTTGTTTTAGTTGTTGTTGCCGTAGAAAATTCTCATATATTTTTTGTTGTTTCTGTTTAAGTATTTTGGCTGCAAACAAAGTTTATCGTCTATATTTGCCCATTTTATACTTTTATTTCGTCCAGGGTAATTTCTTTTCTTTTTTTTTCTATTAGGATTTTTCGTTTTTGAAAAAAAAAAAAAAAGAAAACACTGATGTTTTATGGTAACGTTATTTGCTCAGATCTTACCCTATTTATTTTTTTACTTCTTTTTTATAATGTCTTTTTGGCAGGACTATAAATAATTCATTGAAGTTAGAGTTTAAAGATGGCTGATGTGACTGTACGCAGAGAAAGCAAAGAAAATACAGAACAAAATATAATAAATTAAAAGAGGAAAGAGAGTCTCAGCGGTGTAAATAAAACAAATGTAAATGAAGAAACTGGAAGCGAAAAAAAAACTGCTTCGGAAAAACATCAATACTACATATGATAGATACTTAGACGCGCATTTGTTGCAGTATCTACGTTTTCATCTATACATTAATTTTTTACACACATGGGTATGTATAAATTGTATATATGATGTGTTTAAACGAGCATAATGCGATATAAATTGTGTACACATAAATAGCCACATAGGTTCATATTCAAAAAAACATTTATTGTATCTATAAATCTATTTAGTTGTGTATCATATATATATATATATATATATATATATATATGTGTGTGTGTGTGTGTGTGTGTGTGAGTGTGCATCATATATATATATATATATATATATATAATTAACTGATTTAAAAATATGGTTCATTCGCTACACAGGAATTACCATGTTTCAAAACCGAAACCAAAAACTTCAAATTTAATTATATAATTAAATTATAAATTAATAATATTAAAATAAAATTAAAACCGGATTATATATCTTATTGTTCTTCCTTTTTACTATGATATATATATATATATATATATATATATATATATATATATATATATATATATATATATATATATATATGTGTGTGTGTGTGTGTGTGTGTGTGTGTGTGTGTGTGTGTGTGTGGAATAGGCACCAAAATAATCAATACGATACTTTTTTGAATATACGCTCTTTAGCGCTAGAGGGCGTTGTCAGTGATGTTCTGATTTGGATCATTGGGCAGTTTCGGGCCTTTCAAACATCATACTACCCTCACCAAGTCACCCCCCATCAGAGCTGATCAGATCCGCCCTCCAAAATTAACAGCCGGTAGACACTGACTTATATAAGGCACACCGTAACCTGCTATCTTGCATTTGATTGGAACTTGACCAACAAACAATCACAATAGTGTGAGCTCTATTTAACTTGTTTACGGGGGATTTTTCTTTGGGGGGGTACTATGTCATAGTGATACTCGGAAAGTAATTATGTTTACCGCTTTTTTCTTCTTTTTCTTTTTTTTCGATAAACATTTATTAAATATTACCCATTTAACAGTAATGAAGCACAGAGAGAATGATTTTATGTTCGGAATTTTCGAAAACGCCTGCGTTCTTCATCAAAGATCCGAGGAACAAACAGAAAAATGGAAATTACTCATCGACTTTTAAATTTTGTGACAACTTTCTACACGCGAGACGGCTTTCCCACTTCCCAACCTAAAACCCTCTTAATCATTGTTTAAAATCTCACTCACCTCCGACACACACTAGTCACAATAGACCTGTCGAACCCTCTTGCGCTGTTCAAAATTTTAAATTTAAGTTTACTTTCATAAAAAGTTTCGCACAACGTGTAATCAGACAGAGATCTTTTTGATAATAATACGATTTCCACTGGAAAATGTCGCATCTACACACACATACATATATATATATATATATATATATATATATATATATATATATATAGTTTAAGAAAAATAGGTAATCCGTATGGGTAAACCCAAGGAGGATAAAATCCAGAGAGCTCAATGTAAATCCAGGGCAAATAATTTAAATAAAAACAGACCACTTTAAGGTTCCATGTAATAAATTATTTCACCACACCCTTTAAAAGGACTGCGGATCATCAGACTTTACTTCCAAAGGTTAAACCTTTGGAAATAAAGTCTGATGACCCGCAGTCCTTTAAAAGGGCTGTGGTGAAATGATTTATTACATGGAACCTTAAAGTGGTCTGTTTTTATTTAAAATATATATATATATATATATATATATATATATATATATATATATATGATTGTGTACAAAGTATCTGTTTTGACGGCCCTCCTGTATGCAAGCGAAACATGTACACTCTATAAACCTCAACTGAAACTTCTTGAGGGCTTCCATCAACGGTGTTTGAGACAGATACTTCATATCACATGGCAGTCCCATGTCTCAGATACAGAAGTATTAGAGAAATCAGGGCTACCAAGCATTCAGTCGATGGTAATGAAAAATTGTCTCCGATGGGTCGGTCACATTGCGCGTATGGATGACAGTCGTCTACCAAAACAGCTGTTGTATGGTGAAATGTGGGAAGGAAAGAGAAATGCATCAAAGCCGAAGAAGAGATTTAAGGACACAATAAAATCTTATCTGAAACAATCTGGACTATCTGTAGACCAATGGGAAAAAATGGCTTTGGATAGAAGTAAGTGGCGGAAACTAATTCACGAAGGCATTGAGTCCTTTGAGAATAGCCGTATGCAGTACAGTGCCTACAAACGTCTGATTCGTAAAGGCGAACAGGGTCCAGCACCGGGTCTCCAAATTCACCACGTTAATTGTGACATATGCCGAAAATTGTGCCTATCGTTTGTCGGCTTCAAAAGCCATTTGCGTAAATGTGCAAAACCTAGTGTGCACCCGAATAATGTCACTGTAAACAAAACTGATAGGGTATGCCAATTCTGTGGCAAAATTTGTCGCAGTTTGGCTGGCTTGAAGAGTCATCTGCGAATACATAGAATTTGAGGGGAGTGGGAGGGGGCGAGGACATGAAATAAAGGAGGTGGTCACGCTCGAAACCGAGAGGACAGCCACGATATATATATATAATTATTTGCTACCTCTTCGTCACCGAGGCCCGTTAGTACAGTTGGTATGACGTTGGCATGTCAGTGTAGCAGCCTGAGTTTCCATGGATGCGCACTGCTGATGAGTTCCAAATATAGGACGAAACGGCCGTCCATTGCTTTCTGCATTCTGTTGCGTTTTCTTCTAGACTCGATAAATTACTTAATTATCTCAAATCCTCCTTAATTTCTATCATTTCTATATCCTTGCTTGATCCAGCTTCTAATGCTTTGGATGGAGGGGCATGGTGATGGTAGTCGTGGCTCTAGGAGGCACAGTCCTATGGGTAAAGTGAACTTGGATGAGTTCCATCACGGAATATGTGAACAAGCGGCGCAATATCGAGTCTCTTTCTGAGCGACTGTTCGGTTAAACTCTCTTCCTACGGGCGGGAGGAACCCGAAGGAGGCTACGCCGAAGGGCGGAGTCTCCTTCGGGGAGGTAAAACCGGCCCAGAACCCGTTTATACGGGTTCAAATGGGCTATTTTTTGGCCGAGCCTAATGGCTCGAGAATGGCCACGTTAAAAAGGCCTTGTGCCACATGACACCCTCGTGGGGGGGGGGGTGACTGAATATCGTCAGCGAGGCCCGTTGACGCTTGCCTGTCAATGTAGCCGTCCGGGTTTCAATTCTTGGTAGTAGATGTGCACTGCTGATGAAACGGCCATCCAGTGCTTTCTGCATTCTGTTGGGGTTTCTTCTAGGCTCAATGAATTACTTAAATATATATATATATATATATATATATATATATATATATATATATATATATATTTTAAGAGAGTAAATAAAAACTAAAATATGTTAAAAAGCGGTCAATATCAAGTTAGAAAAATCCAACCTGTAAAGCGATTTAATACTAAAAATAATAAAACACTGACTGGAAGACCACCGAGGTTTCGACTGCCAGCTTCTCGTCAGATGGTTAACTAATCGAAAAAATAACAGACAACACAAAAAGAACTTAATGTCTTTAATGTCTAGAAGTAATGAGGGGGCAGGAGAAGTGGTAAAAAAATACCGCATTAAGAAATTTAAGTTGTGTTGTCTGTTATTATTTCGCTGAGTTGATCACCTGATGCGACCTTGGCGGAATAAACAGCAGTAGTGTTCCATTCAGCGTTTTATTATTTTAGAATATATATGTATATATATATATATATATATATATATATATATATATATATATATAAGTGCGCAGATATGCAGAAAATAGAAAAGAACACGTTGGGTGCATAATCCGGAGTTCCTTAGTATTTTTGTTTTTATTTTAAGAAGACAGTGCTCCATACAGAAGTAGAGCTTTATTATAATAATATTTTTTTTTTAAAAATATGATTCCTTTCTACATAAGAGTTCTCATGTTTCAAAAACTTGAGCCGACACCATCCAAATAATTATTAAAATTAAGTTGAATTGAGGTGTTTAGTCCCGTTTCATCTTCAAGTGAATTGATTTCCTAAAATTTCGCTTGAAGATGAAACAGGACTAAACACCTCAATTCAACTTAATTTTAATAATTATTTGGATGGTGTCGGCTCTCGTTTTTGAAACATGAGAACTCTTATGTAGCGAAGGAATTATATTTTAAACAAAATTATTATATATATATATATATATATATATATATATATATATATATATATATATATATATATATATATATAATTACATAGATAGTTATATTTAGTGAAAGATGCATGACAAATTGAGAAACGTTTTTGTGTGACGCTTCATCAGGTCATTAGGACGTCAGCGGACTAAGTTTGTTTACACATACGCACGAATGAGATAGAACTCATTTTAAATTTAAAAAATGATTTCAAATGAATTTTAAATTTTAAAAATGATTTTATTTTTTATAGGTGTTTTGGGTATATAATCTAGCCGATTTAATTTAGATTCTTTTTGCTTTTATTTCCATCAACTTAGTTATTAAATATTCTACATTGTGATAACATACGATTTGCTAAGAAAAGGGAAATGTAAAAAACAGGACGCAAAGGACGAAAAGCGTAAGACGAAAACATTTTCTTTTTGCCATACACTTTCCCAAAATATATATGTATATATCTTTCCTCCTTACATTTTTTTTTTTGTTGCAGTGCCAATTTTTATTCTGTCAATCTAATATTTGCCAACGTATTCTTCTGACGATGTGTTAGTTGAAAGGGACCCTAAAAGGAGAATGGTGTCTAGCGTTTTCAAATGTATATATATACGTTCTATGGTGTCAGACTTCTGTTTATATATATATATATATATATATATATATAGATATAATTGTATATTTTGGAAGCAATATCTGTTTTATTTTTGATTAAGTGTTTTATTATATTTTTGTTTTTTGTACAAGAGATTTCTTTTTGGGACATAAATATGGCGACTGGTCATATGATCAGTAACTGGAAAGATGTCAAGACGAGAAGAAATAATTAATGAGGCTGATATTTTCTATGGCATTTCTACACTGTGACCGATAATTAATCTATTAGCCATTTTCTTGGATGGTTTTTGCTTCTCTGAATATGTGGATTCATATATATATATATATATATATATATATATATATATATAAGGCATTTTTATGTTTATGCATTCTTTTTTATAGATATAAATATTTAAGTAAATGCTCTGTTGATAATAAACAGTATTATCAACATTTACCGACCTGAATGTTCGAGAAATTCTCATAGAAAATATGAGTCCTCCGACAGGAATCGAACCTGTATCCTATACGGAACCATCATATAGCCTGACGTGCTTTTACCGATTTCGCCACAGAGGAGCAAGGTCATAATGTGTGACGTCATTTGTTTACATTTGGATACGTATCGAGCAGATATGAATGTACGCGGGAAAATAACTTATTTTGAAATTACCAGCGTTTATAAACCCATACAGTCTGGATATTATTAGTTGTCAAGGTTACGGGAAATTTAATCAGTATTAATAAGGGGTGGTAGAATATTCGTTTCCATCAATAACCTCTGCATCAAATCTAAGCTATTGTATATATATATATATATATTTGTGACCCTGGGTTTCACGCTTTAGCGATAAAGCGTGAAACCCAGGTCACAAACTCACATCTATCAAAATATATATATATATATATATATATATATATATATATATATAGCTGAGATCAAGTATTAGGATTACTTGCATGATTTACATATCTCGGACTGTTAGCCATATGTCCATTTTCATATTCACAACGTTTCGGCCGTTGTACACACACACACACACACACACACACACACACACACATATATATATATATATATATATATATATATATATATATATATATATATATAATCTCGACTAGAGCTGTCCTTTGGTAAGTCTTGACGTTTTGAAGCCTTTTTTTCCTCTGTTTAGGTAACCTCGGTATTGAAGACTTTACTGGGTAGGTAGGCGTTTTCCGTCGGGTCTTTCATTTTTTTTTGTTTCATTGTTCGCGATTTCTCCTTCTCAAAATTTTAGCTCTTTTCGGGCAAAATGTTTGTTGGTCACACCGACATATCTAGTTTTACTTTAGTAGTAATAGTAGTAGTAAACACTCACACCCACAAACGCACACACACAAACACACACACACACATATATATATATATATATATATATATATATATATATGATTTCATACCTGATTTCACAAAACCGGCACTCTCCATTAGATTATGAACCTTATGTAAGCCAAGGTTACAGAACCAAGACATCAAGGTTTCTCAACGATGGCGCACCATAAGTACCTCACGATACCAATAACATTTTGTTTTAATTTCCAGTCACAGTGTAGAAATGCAAAGAAAAATTCAGCCTTATAATATATTACTTTTTGTCTTCACATCTTTTCAGTTAATGATCATGTAACCAGACGACCGGTTCAAAAAATAATTTGAATTAATCTAATAAGTGACAACTTCCAGTTGCCTCGCCGTTAATGGGGAAGTTTATTTGGAAAGGCGGGAGAATATCGTACTTTATCCAGTCTGAATCGACGGGCGTTCTTCACTTTTCAAATTGACAGCTCACGCCGACCAAAAAACAAAATGGTTTTGGATACTAGAATAGTTTTCCTGATTTGAAATTCATTTCAATTACTCTGACTCCGAGATTTACATTAAAGGCAACAAGTTATATTTAGATGCTTTGATTTCTCTGTGTTTTCAAGAATAAAACTAAGCTATGTTTAACTTTTGATTCAAGTATAAACCTGACCAGCGTTTTCCTTTAGATTCAAATATAAATTAGACCAATATTACATTTTATATTGAAATATAAACCTGGCCAAAGTTTGACATTTGATTCAAGTATGAACATGACTAATGATTAACTGTGATTTAATAATAATAATAATAATAATAATAATAATAATAATAATAACAACAACACTTTGGTGTGGGCGAGGTAAGATGATAGGGCCGCTCTGTACATATATTAGTGAATATGTCGCGCTTACTTCCCCCACCTAGAGTTTTTACAAACTTACATACACATAGGATTATCTAGAGTTTTAATGCACTTGAAACATGTGTGATCAATGATAATCTACACCCCACACAAGAAATTAAAATAACAAAGTTCTGTCTTTTTGTCTGTTTTCTGTCAATCTCCAAGCTTTAATAAAAGTGGAACATCTTAGATTGATAAACGTTTCCTATTTATTCTTTCTCTTATCATCATGTTGGATTCCGATCCATATTTGATCTGCATTTTATCTAACTCCGAGTTTCACGCCGAAGCAATTTTCAAGTGCTGGAATTATTAATATTTATTTTTATTTATTTGCTGGTGGAATGACTAAAGTACCCGTGGACAAAAAAAAAAAAAAAAAAAATTCGATGTCAGATTCGACGCTTCTGTCGAAGGGCCTGTTAAACCATACAACATTGTGTTTATGACGTTTTTGTTTTGTTTTGCTAAGAATTCGAGGTTAATTTTATGATTACTAAGTTCTAGTCAACTGAAATCCGTGACGCCTGGCGCTTTACCACCAACGATGACGTCGACTTCTTTGGAAATACCTGCAGGGCCGCTGTCAGAAACAAGAGACAGAGGACGAAGTACTGCAACGCTATGCCATCGAACCCAGGCCGGATTTTCAGCTGCAACTCTTGTGACCGTGTATGCCTGTCCTGCATTGGACTTACAGTCACAAATTTGCCT
>CAHIKZ030004234.1:1000000-1030000 GCA_903632075.3 Acanthosepion pharaonis
ACTAACGCAAACATCGATGTATGCAGACACATACACATACTTGGTCGTCCGTCGGGACTCATACATATATAAACATATGTGGGCAGTTTCGGATATGACATATGTATGTATGCGGGTGGTGTTATGTCTATACATACGTATTTGTATGTTGAAATTCAAAGATTGGGAGTGTAGCGAAAATTTCTCGTGAATGAATACATGTCATATTTTTATATTTACAGTGAATAAATTTATCCAGCCAAATATGTTAGCTCTATCTTTCTAATAAGTACCGCACATATAATATATAGATAATTATACATATATATATTTATTTATATTTTATATACACACACACACACATATATATATATATATATATATATATATATATATATATATTACATTCACTTACGTGCTAATACCCTTGGGAAAGGTATGAATCCTCTTCCTCTCCCTCCAGCTATGGGTAAAATAGCAGGACAGACTGGGTTCTAAAGCCTTGGATGGCAACTAGTCTAGGAGAAGGACATTCGGTGCACCATGTCTCTGTATTTATCCCTTCAATATATATATATATATATATTATAAATTAATTGATTTAAAATATGTTTTTTTCTTACACAGTTCTAACCATGTTTCAAAATGGAAAAGCCCTGAATTTAATGTTGTAATTAAATTAAAGACATTAGTTCCATTTCATCCTCAACCGAATTTTCTTTTAAAATTACTGGGTTTTAAATACACAGGAAAAACATAATTCATGTTTCCAAGGTTACAGATAAATCCATTTTGCTAGACTAGGTGTTAAATATGTCTATATTTTAATGTATCAGTTATTGCTACGTTTTGGTAGTGGGTAGGGATGTATTTTTCAAAGAAATCTAACAACCGTTAACAAAAATATCTATAAGAACACCGCATTATATATAACTGTTTACCGTTGTTTGTCCATTGGATGTGACGTGTTGGGAAGGAGAGAGAGATTTCCCAACTATCGTCAAGTTGGCAGACAAAAAAAAATAATAATACACAGCCCGTTAATGGCGTCCTTGGCCAATGACCGCCGACCGTTTTGGCCGCCGACCGCCTCCACAAATCTAGGGAGAATTCACTGTCTTGTGACAAGGGGACCAGCAAGAGAAATTGGCTAAGCTAACCGAAAAGTCTCTATAATAAAATGCTACAAGGTTAGCTAAAGAGAACTAAGGTCTAAAAATGACTAGTAGTATATTACAACTAGGTTTGTAATATAACCTAACTAAAAAGGGGATTTGCTAGTCCCTCCGACGTGTTAACAGTGTGTAAGGAGCATGAATGAGAGGTCAAGGTCGAAATGACCTGTTCCTCTGCCGGTTCAAGGATAGAAGGAGGAGGTAACTCCGACAAGTCTTATCTGTAATTAGTTTGTTCACTGGTAAATATGAAAAGAAAACTAAGTGAAGATTCTTTAAATTCAGTTAATTGCTCTTACCATAACTTTGTCAGGGTTTGTATGCTTGTATGTTTGTTATTGTTGCTGGAATAATATTTTTTGTCAACTACCACGATTTGTTTATTATCTTTGAACTATGATTTAGGTGAGTGTGTGTGTGTGTGCGTGTGTGTGTTATATTTCTGCTTACTTTTTTGTACTTATCTCTTATCGAGAAAGGAAGCATTGACTTGGCTTTGGCCTTCACTCTTCACATTTTTAGTGGTGTCAAACGTCAAATATTTCTTTTGAATTTCTCTATACGGAATATCTGGAAGTATGTTTACAAATGTTTGGAAAAACTCCAAGGCTGATAAAAAAAAAAAAAATCATATACAGCCATATTTATGACACGTCTTTTTTAGTAAATAGTAATCTGTCTTTTGATACTTAAATATCTATATATATATATATATATATATATATATATATATATATATATATATATATATATATATATACCGGGTGTAACAGAAAAATTATCCAATTGTAAGATTAAGTTTTGAACCGTTGTATTTTAGAAATGAATAAAGGTATCTTACTGGAATTCTCCGAGGTTTTTATGACATTATTGGAATATGTTTGGAAAAACTCCAAACCGATAAAAAAAAATCATATACAGACATATTTATTACATGTCTTTTTTAGTAAATAGTAATCTGTCTGCCTTTTGATACTTAAATGTCGAATATATATATATATATATATATATATATATATATATATATATATATATATATATACACCGGTTGTAACAGCAAAATTGTCCAATTGTTAGATTAAGCTTTGAACCGTTGTATAGAAATGAATAAAGGTATCTTACTGGAATTCTTCGAGGTTTTTATGACATTATTGCAATCTATTCTGATGAACAATAGAAGAAAATCAGTCATAAATGAAAAAGACATGTTCATCATTAATTAAACATAGCTAAGGATAGGAAGCTCATGAAGGATTGACATTAGGTTCAAATATTATTCCGGGATTGTTTTCCAACTTATTCAAGATGATCTTCACTCTTCCAACTTTCTGTCCAGGAGTAACAAGATGCCTCACAGTTTTAACATACGATTTCATTTTCAAATATTTTTCACTGCTTTTTGGGTTGTCATATCTGAAACTCCTCTCTCACGTACCAAACGTCTTAAGAATTGAGTTGGATCTTTTCTAATTGATCTCTTTAGCTCTAAGTTGAAATGATGATCTCGCTTCCTGTTGTGACCTATTGATCCAGTTCTCCTCGCTAGTGTTCCTTCTTTTTAAAACTTATTCACCGTTCTCTTGATAGTTCTTCAATGAACATTAAAGATGGGATATAGAGAGTGAATGTTGGTACCAACATTCAAGGTCTGAATGATCTTTTTCCTCTCACCATTGCTCCGTTGGGAAGACAGTGGATTTGACACAAAAGAATTTTAATCTGCTCTCTTTTTTTGTTGAATATCTCAAAGCGTTTTTCAGTGATTCCTTCAACAAATGGTATTACGATGACTGAACGTCTCATCTGGAAACCTCGAAGAATGAAACTTCATTAGTTTAGTAGTTTTTTATTTTAGATGTTAAACATTTTGTTGGATGGATAATTGCATTTTTACGTGATTTGAACAATTTTACTGTTACCCCAGATATAATATATATATATATATATATATATATATATATATATATATATATATATACACACACACACACACACACACACATATATATATATATATATATATATATATATATATATATATATATATATTCATGAATTATTCACACAAAAAAAACAACTGCAAAGGTTAATGATTTAATTGGCGAGAAATCCATCATCGCAAACAATTCAAATAATATACAAAAACCTCCGAATCCGTTATGAATGAAAAGATCCTTGTTTCTATAAATTTCTGCCGTATTAGTTCTTATTTTTACTACAAGCTTTCGTCTGTTCCTACAGACATCTTCAGGTATGGAATAGATGTTGTTCTTGTTTTTTTTCCTAGTAATAAGAGGACAACGAAAATATATGTATTGTTGTAATCTGAAAAATGCTATTAGAAATGAGTTATTGTTTTTGGAGCGTGCAGTCGCAACGCTGAGTTTGAATTTAAATTTTACAATTGTGCGTTCTTATACAAATATGGTGATAAGTGAATTCTTTTTTACTGGTAAATTTTCTGTCAAAGTGGCATAAATATATAAAGGGAAGAGGTTATAGTAGTTCCAACGAGAGAAAAGCGTGTATATTAAAAAGAAGAGAGAAGAGAGAAACCGCAAAAAGAGAATATCTCATATCGAGAATATTTAACATAGAAAACCATAAGAAAAAAAATAATTATTTTTAATAATATGGGGAAATTTCAACGCTTTGCCTGATGAAGGTCGCGAGACCGGGAACCCGTGTAGCAAAATTATGGAAAATAAAGCGTAATATTTTTTCCTCTCTTCTTTTTAATATATATATATATATATATATATATATATATATATATATATATATATTAAACAGATGTAACGGGTATACAGATTGTAAAATGTTAAATGTAGATACTAAATCAATGATTCATAGATATATCACGTAATACAAACATAGGCAAAGCGCTCGAAAGTCTTCTTCTGTGTGCCGTATCATTTCAGGTTATGGGCGATCATGTTGCTTCCACAATTGTAGCTTTTAATAAATTTTATCTTTTCGCTTTCTTAATCTCTTTTCTGCCAAACATTTGCACAAAATTATTAGGAAGATTCTTCCGTTCTTTTCTCGGTATCTCTTGCCCTTTCTACAATTTCACTTTCCTTATTATGTTCCCTAGACATTACAACTGCATCTATCTCAGGCTAAGTATAAGCATTTTTTCTCTTTTTTGTTACTGTTTGATCTAGAACTTCTTCATTGCCCGCATGCTCAGTCCATGTTATTCGCATTGTATTTATGTAGAAACACATTTCTCAGGGAAACAGTAATTAGGAAGTGAATTCCACAGACGGGAGGTACGAGACATGAAGAAATAGAAGAGACGGCTACATTTAACCGTGAAAGGGCGGGGCTGAGATGCCGACCTAGTGGCACGTTTAAATTCATGCAGTTTGGGAACTAGCGAAAGTAGCTTGTCGGAGCAGTTACCGTGAAAGTATTAGTAGAAAAAAACAGAGGAAAGCGACGGCACGTCTGTGAAAGTGCGACTGTAGACGTATCTCTTGCCTTTTCTACAATTTCACTTTCCTCATTATGTTCCCTAGACATTACAACTGCATCTTTCTCAGGCTATGTATAAGCATTTTTGTCTTTTTTGTTTCTGTTTGATCTAGAACTTCTTCATTGCCCGCATGCTCAGTCCATGTTATTCGCATTGTATTTATGTAGAAACACATTTCTGTTGCCTCAAGTCTCTTTTTTGACTTTGATGAGATTGTTCAGCATTCATTGCCATATAACAGGACTAATATTACATATCCGTTGAATACTCGCTTCGTTTCTAACGAAATTGTCCTGCATTTTTTTCATCCCAAGGAAGGTGGGATGCCACTAGCACGCAAGGTGTTTACAGAGAGTGGGAGCAAGAATAAAGAGGGGTGGTGGAGGAAAGGATGAAGAGAAGGACAGGGCATCTGGAGATGTCGATTGGCATTGCATTTTAATAGTTGGAGATTATAGCTATCAGGGAAACAAGTAATAGGAAAGGAATTCCACAGACGGGAGGTGCGAGACATGAAGAAATAGAAGAGTCGGCTACATTTAACCGTGAAAGGGAGGGACTGAGATGCCGACATAGTGGCACGTTTAAATTCATGCAGTTTGGGAACTAGCAAAAGTAGCTCGTCGGAGCAGTTACCGTGTAAGTATTTGTAGAAAAGACAGAGGAAAGCGACGGCACGTCTGTGAAAGTGCGACTGTAGACGAGATGCCAGATCAAGGACAATCACATTGCATATCCGTCTCTGTATTTTGTCGAGGACCTTAAGACGAACAGCGGGAGCAGTATTCCATGCAAGGGCGAATGGTTGATTTATAAATTTGGAGGAGGGACTCGGGCGAGAAAAGCTTTCTGGCGGGACACAGGGAACCAACTTTCCTTGCGGTGGATGAAGCTATCAATTTAATGTATTTGTTCCATCTCAGGTCAGAGGACAGTGTGAGACCATGCAGTCGCAAAGAGGTGCTCTCGTGGAGTTGAGCATCAGACATTCTAATGGGAGGCAGGGAAAGATCTCTGTGGTGAGTAATAGAGAGCAGTTTTGTTTTGGAGACATTAAAGTTAACCAGACAATTCCTGCACCAGTCTACAACCGATTGGAAGTCCTTTTCGAAACAGCCAGGTTAGTTTTGTCAGCGATACTAGATTTGATATTGAGGCAGGAGCAGTGTCATCTGCATGGATGCCTTCTTGGGAACTGATGACATCGGGAAGATCGTTAATGAAGATAAGGAACAGAGTAGGTCCCAGGATAGAGCCATGGGGAACCCCTGCGTTCACGGGAAAGGAACTGGAGGTGAATCCATTAAGGGCGACCTTCATTACACGGTTTGACAGGAATTATCGTATTAAGTCAAATAATCGACCTGAAATTCCGTATCATAGGAGGGCATGCTAAACCCTATCAAACGAGATATATAGAGCCGCGGTACGAGCTTCTCCGTTATTTTGAAGTGCTTGGTAAACAATTTCAGTTATGGCCGTGAGCTGTAGCAAAGCGGAAACCATACTGCTTGTCAGGGAGCAGTTCAAGGGTTATAAGGTGCTTAAGACTTTGCTTGGCTTTTGGAAGTCATTTTCGGATTTCCGTGTCGTATTTTCCGTCCTCTGTTAAAAACCCCGAAACTTCCTCGATATTTAAATTATTGTATTCGCTTGATTTTTGTGTTTACAATTTTTAATTCGCTTTCCGGGACCTGTTTCTAAAACTGTTCATATATGGGCGCGCTTATAAAAAAAAATAGATGACTAGCATATCAATCTCGAATAGACACACACACTCTTCAAATTTCGGGTTAATCTTTATCAACCTCATTCAGTAAATATAAATTGTCCAATGTCTGATTGCTTTTAATCTTTCTTAAGACATTATACATTATTTGATTATTACTAATGACAATATACCTGGTCATCATGAATATCAGCTAAAAAATACGGATGGCATTCATAGTTGTATGTTTAAACCTTTAAATCGGCATTAACGTGCTTTTTTTTCTTTATGTTGAGAAAAATGGCGTCAGAAAGGATTAAAAAAATGGTCTTGATTTCTTATATATATTCATTTTTCATACATTATGGAAGACGACTTTCGCTATCCAAATGTTTCTTCAGATTTCGGTGTCATAGTTCCAGTCCTCTGTCAAAAACAAAAACAGAAAAAAAAACAAAAAAAAAAACAAAAAAAAAACACAGAAAAACAGCATAAAACTATCACTGTCTTGATATTTAACTTATCACTCTTGCTTGATTTTGGTGTAAATTATAATTCACTTATTAGAACCTGTTTCTAAAGCTATTTTTGGAAAAAAAAGGGTCCATAAAGTGTATATGCATGTATGTGTGCGTATATGTATGAACAGATATATATCTTTGGGCATAT
The DNA here is from genome assembly GCA_903632075.3 of Acanthosepion pharaonis. Lineage (NCBI taxonomy): Eukaryota > Metazoa > Mollusca > Cephalopoda > Sepiida > Sepiidae > Acanthosepion > Acanthosepion pharaonis. Next base: position 1,007,013 of record CAHIKZ030004234.1, read on the forward strand.
ATATATATATATATATATCATGGTTATAATTTATTACATTGGAATCATAATCACGATCCAATTCATCAGACCTACAAATTCCCCAAAATTGAATTTGTAGGTTCTATGAATTGGATCGTGATTACGATTCCAATGTAATAAATTATAACCATGTAATATTAGTGTTTGAACCCGTTATATTATATTCTTACTCTGTCCTGGACATTGAGTTCTACCTGGATTCTATCCTCTTGGGAATTTACGTTTACATATATATATATATCTATATATGTATTGACCACAATTATTATATATATATATATATATATATGTGTGTGTGTGTGTGTGTGTGTGTGTGTGTGTTTTGTTTTTCTTTCATTCTAAACTGAAGAAGCCAAACAGAGCAAACGCCCTTGGCGAAACGAGTCGATAATAGATTCTCTACCTTGTCAACACATCTTCTCTCTTATTTTACATACTACAAATACAAATACATTGACTTATATATATTATTATTATATAACTTTCTTCCAGACTTTTGCTTTCCAGTCAATTTTGATCTTCAAAATTTCAAATGCAATGTCAATCGTTTTGTTCTGTCTACTTATTAACCGTTCTTTTATTGACCTCACTCCTTCATAATTTTTTTCTCATATTCATTCACACTCCGTAAACATTTCATGTTTCTGGCTTTATCACCTTGCTTAGTATGAAATATGTTTTATAACCTCAAAACAACCCTTGTTACCACTTTTGTGATGCCAGCGTATACTCGTTGTCACACTTGTAATGTTCGCTGTAGTAGAGACTTTGTAATCGCAGATTCAACTATAGTAACAACGTTGAACAATACTCGTGTCAAACACCTTCGAATTTCACTCGTATATCGTATAGGGAATAGAGCAGAGATCAGAATAGATAATAGAGGAGAAATTGCGATCCGTATAGTATAGAGGATAGACTAGAGAACATTCAGACGTCACGCGACACCCTCTATATATGCTTTTTCGCTATGGTCACGTGATCAATAATGGGATCGCCTATGTTCGTTCACTGGTGATCTATGTTCAAACATAAGTGTCGGCAGCGACACTTTATTCCTATATAACAATATCTAAAGCCACAACCCGAGTCTCGGCTTTCTTATTTAAAGCTTCTGTAATATGTCCTGTGAATGTCAAATCTTCTAAGCTCTCATTCCTCATTATGTGGCCCACAAATTTTAACTATCTTTCTGATGCCACGTATAAGTGTTCTTTTCGTTTCCATTGTCTTTAAAACTTCATCGTTTCTCATATGTTCAGTCCATGGTATTCTCAGCGTCTTTCTTTAGAACCAGGTTTCTGTTGCCTCAAGTCTTTCTTTTATCTATGATTAGATTGTCCAGCATTCTCTGCCGTATAAAAGGATTGATATTACATTATATTAGTTAAGTACTCTTATCTTTATTTTCCTCTTTAATACTTTGCTTTAACTTTTTTTCGTTATCGCAGTTTGCATTCAGATTTTGGTGTCGCATTATCCGTCCTCTGATAAAACTGTTATATAGGAATAAAGTGTCGCTGCCGACACTTGAGTTTGAACGTAGCTCGCCAGTGAGCAAACACGGGGGATCCCATTATTGAATTAAGTAGAGAAGGTGACCGTGGGAGAAACGCGTAAGTAGAAAGTAACGTGATGACGTCTAAACAATCGCTATTTCTAGTCTATCCTCTATTACTATAGGGACCGCTATTCTCTACTCTATTCACTATACTATTTCTCTATTCGAATCACTATACGGATCACTATTCGAGCGACTACTATCGAACAAGTGTTGGAATTTTTGGGTACCCTGGTGTACTAGTTAGCCAGCCAAAATGAGCTGACTCATTTTATAGTTCACCAATAGAAGAGTTAACCAATCAGAAGGCTCAAAATATTCAATGCGATGTGTGTAATGGCGGCCATGGTTTTTCCCGAATATGCACTGCCAGCCTTTGATATCGAAGACTGAAGAATTACTGAACAGCTGTTGGTGGTATTGGCGATATAGTCAGATTCAGTAGAGTGTCTGACTCGTGAGTGTTAATCTTTAATGTTGTTTCATTGAACAGATTACGTACTGCTCTGTATTTTATATTCATAGACTATGGTGAACATGGTCAACAACAAGTATTATAAGTTCGAGTGATATTCGAAGGCGTCTGACCCCAGTATTGCTCAACGGCGTTACTATAGTTGTATCTGCGATTACAAAGTCTCTACCACAACGACCATTACGAAAATGACAGCGAGTATTCATTGATATTACAAAACTGTCAAACGAGTGTTCGTTGACATCAAAAAAAAAAATTCCTCCGTATTTAAATTTTTGTAATTGCTTGATTTTTATGTCTGCAGTTTCCGATTCGCACGTTTCATCCCTTTTTTACAGTAAGGTTCAAGGCCTGGAAAGCACTCGAGGTATAGGGTTACGTTAAGGAGAAGTTTACATGGATAGGAGCGAAAGATAACAGTTAACTCTAGACCTGAACAGGTTAAAATTGTATTGATCGGGGAAACATTCTTTTTCGGTTTCTAAAATCTCAGAAAATTAATGTTGGTGCACGTACATAACTGCTAGTGTATTAACAATCTATCTGTATATGGTTGCATCTCCCAAAATCGAGATGACCAGGACCTGTCAGTTGATCTCACCTCTGACCTAGCTGTAACAGACTCTCGAGATGCTAATAACCTCCTGTTGTAGTTTAGGGTCAACCGTTATCTACTTTCAACAAGATATTTCAGTAACCTAACTTGATTGGCTTTTTGGCCTTTTATTTGGCTTGGTTTGGCTTGGTTAGGTTTGGTTTGTTTTACGGCATATCAACCTCAGTGGGTTATTTAATGCCGACAAGATTTTTTACGGCAGGTTCGTATATATAGAATATGTATTCTTTGTAAGAAATCAGTTTGTAGATCAGGTTTTATTGATATATTTTTGCAAAGAGTGAATTTATCGAGAGTCGAATGCATTACTAGTAATATTTTTTTCAAAAATATATCGCTGGCAATATTGTTTTTTTTTCTTCAAAATGTATTGTTAGTAATTTTTTTTTCAAAAATGTATTCCTGGTACTTTTCCTATGAAAATCTATTTTTAAACTTTCATACTCTTTTGACACCAGTTTGGGGGTTAACTATTTACCCATAGCTGGGACCCTAACACCTTGTATTTGGTAAGCAACATTAATATTTTAATGTGAGGCTTTTGAAATATGCGTATAGTATATATATATATATATATATATATATATATATATATATATATATATATATATATATTACGAATGTCTCTCATGCAAGCACGTATCTGACTACCGATTCAGAGAAATTGTAATTAACTTAATCTAAGCCAGGCGCTTTTAGTAGACAAGCCAGATATTTATTACCAAGTGCTTAAAGCAAAAATCTGCCTTTTAGAAACACACATTCACTTTAGGCTATTTTTATGGTTGTCATACTTAATTTCAAAACTTATTTTTGGCTTATGGTATTTCTATACCGACGTCAATTATGTTTATCTATCTATCTATCTATCTATCTATCTATCTATCTATCTGTTGTGGTAGGATCCACCTAATTTGCATAGTGGAGTACCGGCCATATAAATATGGTTGGTACCGGGAAGAGAGGGAGGGATCAAGAGATTCAACCAGAGACTTTGCCCGACTGCGACTCAGTCAACACATTCTCCAGGAACGTTCTTACCAGGAATATACAAAAGACTATATGTAAATATTGTGTACACTTTCTTGTTCAATACATTTTGTTCTAAGTACATTTTGTGTTGCATTATTATTTCATGCATTAGTCAAGTTTCAACACTATCTATCTATCTATCTATCTATCTATCTCAACCTTTGAATATCTACATATTTACTTCAATCTTTTCCTATCTATCTATCTATCTTCGTCCTGGGTAAGACGTTAAACTACATCCGCGTCCTGGGTAAGACAATAAATTACGTTCATCAGGAAGGCCTCTGATCAGGAGGTTTTGAGGAGCGTGGAACCCCCACTTAATTACTGTTGTTCCTAGGTCCACCTTGACCCTGGGTGGTAGAACCTGTTAGGGTCTCAGCTATGGGTAAATAGTTAACTATTACCTGCAATACTTTTCTGAAAAAAAAAAATCATTACCAGCAATAGAATTTCGAAGGAAAAATATCACCAGAAACAGATTTTTGACAAAACAAAATATTACCAGCAATAAAAAATGTCGTCATTAAATAAACCATTGAGGTTGATATGCCGTAAAATAAAATAAACCAAACCAATCTAAACCAAAGAATACATATTCTATTTATACGAGTGTATCCTAAAAATGTTGTCGGCATTAAAAAACCCATTGAAGTTGATAAGCCGTAAAACAAAATAAACCAAACCAATCTAAACAAAAGCATACCTATTCTATTCATACCAATCTATCCTAAAAATGTTGTCGCTATTAAATAACCCATTGAGGTTGACATGCCGTAAAACAAAATAAACCAAACTAAACCAAACTATCTATCTATATTTTAATCATTTCACTCCAAGCAAGGCAATAAAACTTCTAAGACTCAAGAGATTGCTGAGTGTTAGAGAATATAAGAAAATATTAGAGAGATAGTCAATAATAAAAGAACAATAATAAATTTAAAAATTAGCAATGGAATTATTAAAAAAAGAATTAAGACAGATCATAACGACTGATAGTGCATTTAAACTTTTGAAATTAAAAAGTTTATTGGGAAGCAAAACGCCGGAAGAGAGTTTAATGAATGAGAAGGGTGATAGAAAAAACTGTTAGCATAAAACTTAAAAATTTAGCCATTTCCACTGTAAAATGACGAGACATTACTACCATTCTAGTACTGGGCTTAATTTCATAAAGCATAGTTACCATTGGAGAAAAAAGGTTAGAATGAAAGTATTTATAGAAAAGGCACAAGAAAGGCTACATTAAGGCGATGGGGATTTGACTGAGGACCAATAATCGATCTATCTATTTATTAAAGACATTTTATGTTTAACGTTCTTTTTTATCTATCTGTATTTAAGTAAATCTATTTATCTAAATTTATTAAAAGACATTTTTATGTTTAACGTTCTTTTTATAGAAAATACAAGTATTTGACAGGATTCGAAAATGCTCCTGTTTATAATAAACAGTATTAAATAGCATTGAGCAAGGTTGAATTTACTGCTTATAAACTTCAATCTTCCATGAATCTCGTACATTCATAACTGCTCCTGGCGTATCAAATGTAAACAAATGAAATATATATTAAGAAATGAAAGATATATTAAGAAATGGACAAAGCCCGACAATTTATTTATTAAAGACATTTTTATGTTTAACGTTCTTTTTATAGATACAAAGTATTTAAGTAAATGCTCTTTTATAATAAACAGTATTAAATAACGGTTTGAATGTCGAGAAATTTTCATAGAAAATATTCGTCCTTTGACAGGATTCGAACCTGCATCTATGAAAATTTCTCGGACATTCAGACCGGTAAATGTTATTTAATACTGTTTATTATAAACAGAGCATTTACTTAAATACTTGTATCTATAAAAAAAGAACGTTAAACATAAAAATGTCTTAAATAAATAAATTGTCGGACTTTGTCCATTTCTTTATCTATCTATCTATTAGGTTTTATTTGTCTTCCATGTTCTTTGTATATTGAAATGACTACTGGAGGTACTTAATTCACACTTGTCAGCCGATTAGAGTTCGAAATCTTTTACGAGGTTTTATCTGTGTCGAGATGGGGAGACTTATTTTGCATTCTACAGGATCTTTCCCACAAATACAACATTAGTAAATCTATCGCAATTTCCATTATAAATATTCAAATGAGCTCCATTCCTTAGTTTCCCCAGTTAAGTTTTTCGCAACTCGGACACATCATCCCGCTTCCACGGAGTCGAATCACGTTCATTTCCTCAGCTGTTTAAATGGAAGTTCTCCTCCAGTCACTATCTATCCCCTTGAATACATACTATTTTCTTCTTTTTTTTATTCTTATCACACAACACATTCATCCTTACCGTGTTAATATTTACCTTCTACCGCGAGTGGCTCCCGAGCCTTATATGGAGTGAGTTTCCATATAAAAAAAAAAGTTGTGTTGAACTTCATTTTAAATAGCACGTATCTAACCCCACCTTCAAAACAATTCTCCTGTGGCACCATAAAACGGTAATTGCTGTATTAGTTGTTTCCTTATAAGGAAATATTTAGTATTCCTTGGCCGAGCAGTCGGTTAAATTTTATAAAGTCTTCCTATTAAAAGAATTTTTCAGGAAATATTTTTTCAGGTCCAGTAGTTGTTATCGTTTTTTCCAGTAGTAATAGCGGTTTCCTTCCTAGCCTTTTGCTTGAAATCATGTCGAACGTCAACATCTTGATTATTTTATCATTTTGCCTCTGGGTTATAGTTATTTTCCAAGCGTAGCTTCGTTGTGGCACAAGGCCGAAAGTATGGGGTTTCCCAGTGAGGATCGAACTCACTACCCAATTGTAAATGTTCTAGCGAGACAAGCTTGCTAACCATCACGCCGCCTTGAGCTTCCCCTTCCCTGCGTGTTATATGAGTTAAGTTGCTGCTGCTGCGGCTGCTGAAAGACCTGGCGTGATGTCGCTTCTCTTATTTGGTATAGTGCTTTGCTTGTGATTCTGTAGCGCCAGTCCACAAGTTTTAAAGAAGCATGATCTTCGCTAAGACCCACGGGCTTCATTCGCTGGAAACCATTTTTAATTATTGATCTGAGAAAACGGTTTTTATACAACACTTAGGCGAAAGTTTAAGACGTATGTTCGTGTAGCAAATTGTGTTTTGCCCATCGCAATAACGTTAGCTCTAATAGAAACAAACATTATAAATAATTTATTTCCTATTACTATTGACAAGTTTAATTGTAGAAGAGAAATTTCTATGGTTTCTTTATATTAAGTGCCACTGATAATTCAAGTCAATATAATATTTCAAGAGAAATTAGTAATATTTCTATTCGTCTTGTCAACAGACACGCCATTGAAAAAAAGGCATAAAATGGGCTTCAATTGCTCTTCTCTCTCTCTCTCTCTCTCTCTCTCTATATATATATATATATATATATATATATATATATATATATATATATATATATATATGGCTAGAAGCATGCGTTGCCTGTGCTTGATTCAAAAATCGTACGACTTATACAGCAATCGCTATCACTTGACTTAAAATATTTTTGACCTTCCTTGCCCTTTAAAGGAGTGCCCTTTGCCGTGCTGATGTTGCTACATGCCTTATTTCTTACCTATCTCACACTGCGAATTTTTTTCTAAGCTCTATACCAAACATTAAATCTGTTACGATAAAAGAACTAAACAAAATGAACACAAAACGATCAGCTTTAAAAAAGGGACTCGTAACTGGAAAAACCGAATGAAAAAAGAATGTGAACAACAAATACTTTTTCACACCCAACCCAGTTCTGCGGAATCAGAATCAACGTTGAGTTTAAGCAAGCGAATGAGCCAATTGGAGTAAAGTGCCATGCAGATTTAAATTTTTCCCACGTATGACGAATGCAGCTATCGATTTTATTTGCATGCTAGCATGCTAGTTAACTACGAAACAAATGGTAGTCTGAAGGAGCAAGATCTGGAGAATAAGGTGGATGAGGAATTTTCTCCCAACCAAGTTCTTCGACCTTTTGTAACATGATTCTTGCTGTGTGGGGTCGCGCATTGTCCTGATGAAACATCACCTCTTTTCGATTCACGAGAGCAGGTCTTTTTTACCTCAAAGCTTGGTTCAAACGCTCTAATTGCTGACAGTATATTTGAGAATTGTTGCATTAGGTGGTAAGAATTCAAAGTGGATTATTCCTTGGCAATCCTACCAGATTGAAAGAAGAACCTTTTGTCCATGAAGTTCCCTTCTTGGCTGTGGCTGGGGTCCTTCCCCTTTACCAAGACACTGTCTACGACGCTTAACATTTCGATAAAAGATTCATTTTTCGTCACCAGTCACAAGTCTATTCAAAAAAGGTGAAACAAGTTGGCGAGAATGGAGAGAAAAGCAGATGTCAACTCGGGATTTGAGGTTGTTTTCAGACAATTCATGAGGCACCCATTTTCCAAGTTTAGGAACTTTTCCATGTTGTTGAAGATGACGATGAACAGTTGTATGGTTTGAACTGAGAACCACTGCCAATTCCTCAACTGATAAAGCATGATTTTCTTCAAGGGCTGCTTCAAGAAGCTTTTCATCAAACTCAACTGGACGTCCGGTTCGATCTTCATCTTCAAGGGTGAAATCTCCACCTCTGAATTTTGTAAACCATCTTCTGCAAGTTCTTTCATTCACACATTCCTCTCCATAAACTGAGTGAATGTTTCTAGCCGCTTCGGTTGCTGAGTTTCCTTTCTTGAACTCATAAAGCATTATGTGCCTCAAATGATTCTTGGGTACTTCCATGTTAGCTGGGTTTTTATCAAACAATATTTAATTTCATTTTTTTCTGAAATAAAATTTGATCAGTTTAAATGCATCGAAACATAAAAATAATGTTCAGCTCCATTAGACATTATAAAATACTCTTTAAATTTCGTTCATTTTAACAAAAAGTTAAAATTCGCACAGAACTTATGATACATGACATTGTATTGAGCTGACGTGGCTGTTTTAAAAAAAAGCTTTAGGTTAATGCTTTTTGTACTAATTTATGGTGTTGGACAAATCTACTTCCAGAACTGCCTATTGAATATAGCAAAATCTTTAATATGGTTTGATATTATTATCTGGAACGTTCCAATCTGTATAGATAAATCTTAAACGTCGTGAAAGAAGAAGCATCGTATGAAGGCGAACGAACAAACAGAATAATGACTTCTTCAAAATAATGACACACAAATAATGACTTATACAAAAGAATGACATACGAAACAAACTCTGTAAACGTCGGTCGAATAACACAATAGAAGAATAATTTTATTTGCTGATAGAATTTCTGTTTGATTTCTAATGATTTCAAATAGAAAAACGACCAAAAAGGAATTTTATTTCACCGTTTATTCGGGTATGATGCATTCATAGATAGTCGATAAAGCTTTCCAAAATTCATTCCTGGATGAAAGAATACTTGTTGACCTTTTTGGCGATGCTCCAAAGATTTCGCTAAGGTACAGATATAGCAAACACACGAGCAACCAAACAAGTTAGTCGTTTCTTTTTAAAACACTGATTTATGTATGTTGTCATCAGTTGCAAAAGCAGCATCGGTTGTAGCCTTGTTGCGTATAAATACTATATTACGTCTTTTCGTCTGTTATGACAGAAATTTGGTCTTTTAGGAGTCGATGCAAAGTCAAACCTTCTAATATTGATTTTCCAAGCATAGCTTAGATGTGGCACAAGCCCGAAAGTATGGGGAACCCAGTGAGGATCGAACTACTCAGTCGTAATTGTTCTAACAAGCTTGCTAACCATTACATAACCAGGGATGTAATAGTGATTTTGAAGCAAAGCTTAGATGCACAATATAAAGTATGGGGTATAGTGAGGATCGAACTCACTATAGTATAATTGTTCTAGCGAGACAAGCTTGACCATTACACCAAGTCGAGGTGTGAAAAGTCAAACCTTCAAATATGACAGAACGCAAATATCCGAGTGAAATTTAACAGATTCATAATAATCTTCATTTTGCAGGAATCGAAACATGATGAAGATTGGATGAACATATATATGTATATATATGACTATGTATATTAGTCATCCACAGACAGTCTGTTTCGCTGTATCACAGCTCATCAGTGCGGCTAGACGTCCGGTCGCTTCTTGTTAGGATCGAAACCCGCTGGATTGGCGTCAGTCGGAGATTTTACTCCTAGGCCGTTGGCGCATATATATAAGAATATGAATTTAAATATATTATTTTTAGATAACACAGTGTGTGTGTGTATATATATATATATATATATATATATATATGTGTGTGTGTGTGTGTGTGTGAAAAGTGTATATAATATAAATAAATATATATATATATATAATTATTTATATATTATATGCGCGGTACTTTATTAGAAAGCGCTCAATATCAGAGATAGAGCTAACATATTAGGTTGGATAGATGTGAGTTTGTGACCTGGGTTTCACGCTTTAGCGTTTGTCTGACAAATCTCTAAAGCGTGAAACCCAGGGTCACAAACTCACATCTATATATATATATATATATATATATATATATATATATATATATATATATATATGTGAAAATATATAGAAAATAGGAAGGAACTGGTTAGGTAAATAATCCAAAGTCCCTTAGTATTTTAGTTATTATTTTTAAAAATAGTGCTCGATACAAAAGTAGAGCATAAATATAATTATTTATTTAAAAATATGATTCCAATCATATTTTTAAATAAATAATTATATATATATATATATATATATATATATATATATATATGTATGTATGTATTCATTGCATAAAGGGCGTGTGTTTGATTTTTGTCAACGGGAAACTGTCAATGAATCTGAATTTGGCCTGATCAAATGTCACATATGATCGATCTTTACTTATGGACGAGAATGTCTTGAACTTAACCGCTGAGCCTAAAAGGAATATTGAAGCAGCAGAAATGTGTTTTCTGAGAATTCTGCAGATTGGGTGACCAATGTGGGAGATTTTTTTTAGAAGAGTTGGAGTGAGAAGGGATCGCCTGTCGGTCATCACGATTAGACGGCTTCAATTACTTAGTCGTATCGTCCGAAAATCCAGATAAGTGTGTAATGGCATCTTAACGCCGGTATCGAAGTGGATTTGTACGACGGCAACGTGTATCACATAGGTAATATCAGACGATAAGGTCATCAAAGACGAAACTGAAGAGCTTGAAGTGAGAAATGGGCTATTGACGGTCATCATGGGAAAACTGTTTCGATTTCTCGGTCATATCATCCAAAAAGGCAGATTAACGTGTGTGATGTTATAAGATTGACATAAAAAAGAAACGAGCAAGGGGCCGAAAACGTGCACCACATTTCGACTGAACTAAAGACGACAAAAGGATAGAGTCTACCGAGCTTGAGGCGGTCATCATGCACACACGATCATCCGAGGTGGACAGACATGATCGCTCCAGAGTAAATCACTCTTGGCACGAAGCAAGCAATTACAGTGGCATCTTTGCGCTATTATTCTAACGATATGACGCATAGTATAGTTGGATACCGTTTACAACTTAGGGATTCTGTGATATCTTTACGCTAATAATGACGGTGATATTTTTATGTTTATTATTACTATAATTCGACTGTCATTATCACAGTAATATCTTAAAACTTGTTATCGCACTGTCATCATATATATATATATATATATATATATATATATATATATATATATATATATATATATATATATATATATATATATATATATATATATATATATATATATATATGTGTGTTTATCTAAAAATAAATACACTTAAATTTATCTTCTTCCCCGACGTACGCCAACGGCTTAAGGGTAAAATCTCCGATTGACGTCAATCCAGCGGGTTTCGATCCTTGCTAGAGGCAACCGGACGTCTAGCCACACTGATGAGCTGTGATACAGCGAAACAGTTTGTCTGTAGATGATTATATATATATAGTCATATATATATATATATGTGTTCATCCACAGCTTCATCATGTTATACATTCCTGCTAAATATATATATATATATATATATATATATATATATATATATATATAGTCATCCACAGCTCATCAGTGTGCCTAGATGTCGGTTGCCTCTAGCTAGGATCGAAACCCGTTGAATTGGTGTCAGTCGGAGATTTTACCCATATATATATATATATATATATATATATATATATATATATATATATATATTATGGAATTATAGCAAATAGAGTATAATATATATTTTAAAATAAAAATCCACATTTCAACAAAAAAACGTTTGCGGTTTTTCTTTTTAAAATATACACTTTTCTCTCGTTGGAACAGCTATAACCTCTTCCATATATATATATATATATATATATATATATATATATATATATATATATACGCACACACACATATATATATATGTATAAGAAGAAATATACATAATATCTTACGTTGATTGCACAACTTGGATTTTCATACGTTTTGCATTCGCCAGGCACAATTTTGGGGGTTAACTTCGTTTCTATAATATTACTGTTTATTGCGAAATAATCTATTACTGGATTTTATTGTTGTTAAAATATTTAAATGAATATACATGGGTATTATATATATATATATATATATATATATATATATATATATATATTTATATTTATATACACTTTTCATATATATATATATATATATATATATATATATATATATATGTGTGTGTGTGTGTGTGTGTGTGTGTGTGTGTGAGAGAGAGAGAGAGAGAAGAGCGAAAAATTATAATTCAAACCCAGCTAGAAAAGTAACTGATTCCGTTAGACACTCTAGCCCAAGACACTCCGCTGCTTCAATGGATGTAGTATATGTTCCTGTATGATCACCAAATTGACGCAAGGTTGGGCTATATGGATGTGCAGGTGGTGTAATGAATAATGCCACGTCGTTCCCCCGTTTTCCGTCTTACCTCTCGCATCAGCTGTAATCTCGCTTTCATGATAATTAAAGATCTCTACCCACCTCGATGAATTTATTGCCGATTCTCAGGTAGCCTTGCGATTACCCGGCTGATTTTCAAATGACCTTTGATTTCGTTTTTGTCTCTGTAATTATAAGCGTCAAAATACAACCTCAAGGACGGATGGCCCAGTGGAGGAAAGACGTTGGCTAGATCTAGTGACTAGAACCAAAAAGTTGCGGGTTCAATGCCAGACCACAGCAGTGATGAATCAAACTTTAAACCGCATTTAAAGGGAAATAACATCCGGAAGAGACATGGCACGTGGAACTAGAACAATCTATGCCCGGTGGACGAAATAAAGGGTTCTGTTCTAAATTCCAATCGACTGAAAATGGCCGGAGCGGACACTGTGAATATGGCAATGAAGATCAGGATAACAGTGTAAATAATGCAACCAGTTATCTCCCGACATATTTTGTTCTCGCTTCTTAATAATGTTTTTTTCTTTTTCTTATTCTTTCAGGCACACTAATCACCTTCGATCTAAGTGGCTTTACTACCTTGCTTGAGGTGAAATGATTAAAAATTAACATTTTCCCTAAAGATATCACTGCCATGCCAAGCCTAAAGTTATCAGTCCGATAATATATGTAATGATGTAATTATAGTAATGCCAAAAGCAATACTAATATTAACTGTTTCCCTCCAAGGAAAGATTTGGAAATTCATTTACTCAGCAGACTGTGTTAAATTTGGTTCGAATTAAAATAAAACAATTTTTAGAAAATTAATTCTTCAGGAAAATAGGTTTCTCAAGTCCAGTAGCTGTTATCGCTCTTTTTGTGGTACTGATAAGGCTTTCCTTGTTAAACTTTAGTTTGAAGTAGTGTGGAACGTTAACATCTATAGTATGTCATTATTATCTCTTCTTTTTCCATTTTAGCTGATGCTGCTGTTGGTAGTCCTCAAATGATGTAGTTTCTACTATTTGGTACATTATTTGTTTGTGATTCTGTAGCGCCAAACAACAATGTTTAAAGCAAGATAGTCTTCTGCAAGACCCACACGCTTCCCTTACTCTAAGCCGTTTTAACCGTTGATCTGCTAATGGAGTTGAATATAGCTGAGTGTTTAGATATTTCTAAACGAGTCTGTCGGTAGGCATGACATCTATAAGAAAGCTTCTATCTGACGAGGTAATTTAAGGACATAACTCGAATTTTCATTTCAATGTTTAAGGGTCATGGATCCTTGGATCTGGTTGGGACGCCCCGATTTGAATCGTTACTAATTCTGTGTCAGCCGCCATCAAAAATGCCGACTTGAATACTTCCATCTGAGTTGCGTCTGCAACAATTTCATTGTGCACTCAAAATTGCAAAAGCTTTAGAAAATTGTTAAAAGTTTTACGGCGAGTAGCTCTTGCGTGTTGTACAGAATGAAGATCATTGCAAATAAAATAAAAGGAAAATAAAATAGGTGACTATAACACAGTACGTTAAATTACGTGAATTTGGTGGCATAGTATTAGGTTGGTGCAAAAATAATGACGTAATAATATCGTTTTTTGACGTAACGTCAAAAACGACATTATTACGTCATTATTTTTGCACCAACCTAATAATTTTGAGTTCATTCCCCATTGGAAACGGTGAAAATATCTGAGCAGTGTCTGGAATAATAATGATGAAAGTTATAGCACCTACCTTGAATACATCATACAAATTCAGGATTTGAAATTAGTAAATACTAAACAGTTAAAATACTTCGGATCGTGAATCAGTCATAACAAATTTGGTAGCGGTGATAACGAAATTGGATATAGAATAGACTATGCCAGGGGTAGTCTTGCTTAACCCTCAGTTCAGTTATGTACCATTCGTGATACACGCGTAGGTGATCTTTCGAGGCAGTTTTTTTTTTGCCATTTCTTTCTACAGTAGACCAGTTGCCATCCAAAGCTATAGAATCCCATTGTTTACTGAACCGACAGAGCTACTGATAAAGAACTGTTTCAAATAAGAGAAACTACATCACTTGAGGACTTTCAAAAGCAGCATAGATGGAGGTGGGGAGAGGATTCACACCCTTCCCAAGGGTATTAGCACGTAAGTGAATGTAACAGATTCGACTGGAATTCGAACTCGGCTCTCTGATTCCTCAATCCGAGCTGCTATCCATTACTCCACCGTGCCTCCTTTAAGTCAGTTATGTGACATGCGTGATACACATTTAGGTGATCATGTATATTTCGATACATGACTGACGAGGCTGATTTTTTCCCGTAGTAGGTTGTCATTTCTTTCTGCGGTAGACCAGTTGCCATCAAAGGCTATAGAACCCGCTCTGTTCTGCTATTTACTCACAGCTGGGGGGAGAAGAAGAGGATTCATACCTTTCTAAAGGGTATTAGAACGTAAGTGAATGTAATGGAACTCGAACTCGGTTTCCCGATTTCTCAATGCTCCGCCTCCTTAACACTGCGAAACCAAAATATTAACCTAAAAAATCGAGTCATATATTTACACTACCTCGTTAGAAAAAAATACTTTCATATAGATGGCACGCAGGGCATCAAATGTCAGCTATATACAGCAGATTTCTCAGATAAATGCTTAACATGGCTTACAACGTATGAAGCTTGTTAGTCTCAGCGCGGATCCCCCACTTCGACCTTGTTTACTGAACTGACTGAGCTACTGACAAAGAACTGTTTCAAATAAGAGAAACTGCATTACTCGAGGACTTTCAAAAGCAGCAGAGCTAAGATGGGTATCGTATTTAACTAAATAATAAGGTGTTCATATTCCTCATTCAAATTAAGAAGGCAAAATTTAGCAATAAGTGTTAAGAGAAATCTACCTTCATGAGAAGTTTTTTAATAGAAAGATGGTTATAAATTTCAGTCGAAAATAGTATTGCCTGCTCGGTCAAATATTCCCTTGTAAGGAAACGCTTAATGTTACCATTTTTCTACTACGCGCTATGTTACATCAGGATGTTGGTGGTCATGATTTTCCTCAATCTCCTATTACGTCGTACTTTGGAGATCCTGGTAAACATCTTTTGCTAACATTTCTATACCCTGTTCTACAAATTAATACCCATAATGCCACATTTAAAAATCTACCATTCATCCATGCATTGAATACTGTTGTCATATCTGGTCTTGTGCTTCTGCAGTACATCTCAAGATTCTTGAGAAAATTCACTGAAGGATTTGTAATGCAATCGATCCTTACCAGGCATTTCGACTTCAGTCACTTTGTTACCGACGTGACGTGGCTTTTCTCTGTCTTTTATACAACTATTTTCATGGAAACTGCTCTGATGGGTTTTTTCCCCTGGTGTCCCGAATACATTGATTTAAGTGTGCTACTAGATTGGCATTTAGGTGCCACCCTTTTACTGTTGAAATAGCTAAATGCAAGCACCACTTCTACTCCAACAGTTTCGGAACCTCTTTCCGTTTACTTGCTTCCCTGATAACTACAATCTTCAAAAATGTAAATGCAACATCAATCGGCGTCTTCTGTCTTTTTAAACCCCGTTCATCTTTTTTCCTCTCCTCAATCCTCCCTATTCTCAGTTTTCTCTTTCACTTTTACTTTCACTTTCACTTTCTGTAATCTCCTGCGCACACTTGGTATTCTATTGTTCTCATATTGCTAAAATTTAAAACGTTGTAATAAATATGGCGACAAAGATGAGGACAATAGACGGAATAAGGTAAATAATGTACATAATACCTCATCTCAGAAATATAGACATATACTGAAGGGCCGAAACGTTGTAATAAATATGGCGACAAAGATGAGGACGATAGTCCGAATAAGGTAAATAATGTACATAATACCTCATCTCAGAAATATAGACAGATACTGAAAGGCCGAAACGTTGTAATAAATATGGCGACAAAAATGAGGACAATAGTCCGAATAAGGTAAATAATGTACATACTACCACATCTCAGAAATATAGACAGATACTGAAGGGCCGAAACGTTGTAATAAATATGGCGACAAAGATGAGGACAATAGTCCGAATAAGGTAAATAATGTACATAATACCTCATCTCAGAAATATAGACAGATACTGAACGGCCGAAACGTTGTAATAAATATGGCCACAAAAATGAGGACAATAGTCCGAATAAGGTAAATAATGTACATAATACCTCATCTCAGAAATAAAACTGTATCTTTTAAATCATTACAAGAGATAGATCAGGTCGAAAAATGGAGAACCCTTGCCACATATGGACAAGAGCTGCCCAGTCTTTACTTTTCAGTCTCGATAGCCTCCCCGGACGTTGTTTATTTTCCATAATTCAACATGATTTCTGCAGATCAAACGTTGCATGCCTTTGTCTACTCTATCTTTGTCCATGTCTAAACGAAATATATATTTTTTAGTTCTACCTTTTCTAACCTTCAAATCGAAGAGCCGCCATCTCAAGCAATTGTACCGAACCATCTTTGTTACCTTCGAGTTCCACTGATGAAATGTAAGCTTCACACGAACAGCTTATTTCCACGAACCACTACTTTATGGAGTCAACTCCCAATGTCTTTCCCGATCGTTAACACCTTAAAATTTTCTAGTCGAGGGTTAACCGTTATCTTCACACATATCCTCATAAACTGTTCCACTTAACTCTTATGCAGTAACCCTCTATCTCTGCCTTGTACAGTAAACATTACAGAGTGAACAGAGCCAGTGTAAAGACTATTGGCGCATAAAGTATAACTCAATCCATTTTTTTGGTATTATGCTCTTGGGAAACGCATTTCTTCTATCTCTTGCCATTAATTGATAGGATAAATAATAGGATAGACTTGAGGATATAGACGATTTTTCTTTATTCTTTGTGAATTATCATGACTTATTGGAAAATATAGTGGAATTGTTTTTCTTCTCCCCAGTTTCTGAATCCATATATTTATTTTCTGAGACTGGTTGCCAGCCAAGGCGAGAGAGACCTTTCTACCGTCTTATTTAATCCATTTAATCGTTGAGGTGAGGAGGCACGGTGGAGTAATGGATAACGATTGAGGAATCGGGGGAGCCGAGTTCGAATTCCAGTCGAATTCATTACATTCACTTACGTGCTAATACCCTTGGGAAAGGTATGAATCTTCTTCTTCTCCCCCCAGCTATGGGTAAATAGCAGGACAGAACGGGTTCTATAGCCGTTTTATGGCAATTGGTCAACCGCAGAAAGAAATGCCAACCTACAGCGACTACGTATCGAAAGGTACATGATCGCCTAAGCGTGTATCACGCATGGTATATAACTGATTGAATCGTTGAGGTGTATGTATGTATATCGTTAATTTTGGTAACTTTTTAGCGAAGCGGTCGGTCCTTCTTTACCCATGTGATTTATGTTGCTGAACTGTACTGGTCCACGGCCTACATCTAAATCTCACATATAGTGATTTTCCAAGCGTAGCTTAGATGTGTCACAAGGCCGAATGAAGGGAGTTACCCAGTGAGGATCGAACTCATTACTCAGTCGTAATTGTTTTAGCGAGGCACGCTTGCTAACCATTACACCGCATCGAGGTGCCCCAAACTTTCACACATATCTCCGAAAAGTCGCATGGGCACTGCAACGGCCACACCCCGGTCAACCGCATCGACCTGCCAGCTAAACTGTGTAAGGGTATTCGAAAGGATTTCCTGACAAGTGAATGGAAACCCCTCTCCGCAACTCACCTGCGCTAAGCGGTCATCGGCCAGTCGCCAGCCTGGGCGTTGGAAACCGCGAAGACAACGGCTTTAACAGTGGGCGGATGAAATTTAAGAAGAGGGATGCGTTAACCTTAACATCCCCGGTGACAAAGAAACCATTACACTATTTCGCTTTGAATGTCACCATGAACCACAGGGGAGTGATGACTACAGCGGAACTGAATAGATTAGGAAGATGTTGACGATTCTGTGAGTATCGGAAAATAAGTGAATTCGTTATCAAAATGCGTAGTAGTCAAAGAATCCATCGTATACAGGAGATGCGAGAATTTGATTCAGCGTTCTGTCGTCACTAGGATTTTCTAGTCAATGCGAAAAAAAAGCCCCCCCCCAAAGCCCCCCCAACAAATGACAGTTTTGATAGAAAGAAGAAAAGAGAAAGGAATAAGAAGACAATGAATGGAATTAGGTTCGTCGGGTAAGTTTAATTAAACCTTTTGAACGTTTCATATTTCGGTTAATTGCTTTTGTTTCCTCTCCGCTGGACATTATGCTTAATTAGTCGCTAAAAACAGAATCCTGTCTGACTTAGCGTCAAATCACTCAGAGGTGAAGCGAGAAAAATAAGCAAGGAGAAGGAAGACGTGCCTCGGGTTTCCATCGTCTAAATACGGTTCACACGCCTTATCACCCTGATTGATATTTATATATAGTCGATATCATTAAATAAGGTGACTCGCCACTCTCGTCTTGTAATCAGTTAGAAGGTAGTCTTCTTCAAATCTGCAAGATAAAACCGTGAAAATATCCAGGCTTAGTAAGAGCATATCTTTCATACTATAGATGTAAATTGCAACAGAGACTCCAGAATCGATACCCTGTGTAAGGGTATTCGAAAGGATTTCCTGGCAAGTAAAGAGAAACCCCTCTCCACAACCCACATGTGCCAAGCGTCCATCGGCCAGTTGCTAGCCTGGGCGTTGGAACTGCGCCTCAGAAGACAAAAGCTTTAACAGTGGGCGGATGAAATTTGAGAAGAAGAAACTAACTTTTACTTCACATATGGTCCGGTGCCCTGCTATTTACCTTGAGCTCTTTGATAAGATCCAAAGAAGAATCAGCAATATTATTGGTCCTGATCTGGCGGCTCGGCTTCAGTCACTTTCCCACCGACATAAAGTTGCATCCCTGTGTCTTTTCTATAAATACTTTCATGGTAATTGCTCGGATGAGGTCTTCGCCATGGTACGTAGACATTTTGAATTTAACTGCATTTCTAGATTGGCATCGAGTTTACAGTTGAGCTGGCTAAATGTCGCTGTTAAGTTCTATGCTAACAATTTATTTTCTCATACTTCTCGCTTCTGGAACTTCTTTCCAGCTCCATGCTTTCCAGCCAACTTTAATCTGCAAAAATCTAAATACAATGTCGATCGCTATCTTCTGTCCTCCTGATTACTCTTTCCTGTCCCAGATCATTACTAATGTTACTGTTCCTAATTCTTCCACACCCTGTAACGCGTTGTGTCTTAGTGGCTTTACAGAGAGTGCCACAGGCATGACTGGACATCGTTCAGGAGTTGTTACAAAGGTGAAAAATCTTTGTCATCTAGACATTCTGTCTACACACTGCATTATACATGGTGAGCATCTTGTGTCGAAAAAATGTCCCCAGAACTACACGAAGTATTATCTGATGTTATTAAAATTATAAATGAAATTCGACACAAACCGCTCAATTCTTGAATATGTGAAACAATTTGTGAAAAAATGGGTTTCCAGTGTACTCATTTTTTTCTTCATGCTGAGGGGAGATGGCATTCTCGGGGCAAAATACTGAGCCGACTGTTCGTCCTACGTGAAGAAATTATTTTTCCAGCAGCAAAATACTCCGTAATTTTAAGAAATCTTGTCTTACGATGAATGGGTAGCCAAGCTTGCATAACTGGCAAATGTTTTTTCCGCTGTTAAATAAGCTAAACATATCCTTGCAAGGACAACTTACTGACGTGTTTACAGTACGCGGTAAAATGGATGCTTTTCAAAAGAAAATATCACTGCGACAAACGCGGTTGGCTGAAGGAGATCTATAAATGTTTATAATTTTTACTGCCGTGAATGGGGTAATACCGATTAAAAATACGTGAGTAGAAAATTGTATGGGTAGATTTCCCTGTCTACAGTAATCACGTGTTCTACTTTCTTTTTTTTTATGCGTGCTTCATTACAATCATTTCACTCCAAAGAAATTGATTATAGCACTAAGACGCACGTGGTTTAATAGAAGTGAAAGAGAACGAGAAGACTTTAGTGAGAAGAAAGGACAATAAAAGAACGGATTTCCGGAAGTCAAAAGAGGCCAATTGGGGTTGCACTTAAATTTTTGAAGGGTGTTGGTGAAAGGGAAGCAAGAAATCGGAAGCAAGTTCCACATGTGAGAAGTGCGAGAAAAGAAACTATTATCAAAGAAATTACGGCTACATCTAGCTACTTCGATAAGTAAAACGATAAGACCTAGTTGCCAAACTAGTAGTACGATTCAATTTACGCTGTCAGGTTACAAAGGGAGGAACTCATTAGATCAACTGTCATGAAAATATTTATAGAAAGGAGGGGAGGAAAGTTACATCACGACGATGGGAATGTGACTGAAGTCGAGATGCCGAGAACATTACAGAAACTTTCTCTGGATTTGGCGAGAATTTAAAGATATATAGCCGGAGCTTCAGACCAGATATGATATGTTCAATGTCCCCGCCATTTTTGTTGTGGGATAAATATACCAGAAGACACGTGTTTTCTCACTCAACCACAACCAACATTCTTCGAATGGCCTTTTGTACATATGTTTATACGGACATTTGACCTTGTTTTGGTTTCAGGAACCCGCCCCAAAGTTTATAACTTGATACACACCGTATATATATATATATATATATATATATATATATATATATATATATATATAATTGAACATAGAAGTCAACACTTAGAGCCTCTAAGTGTTGACTTCTATGTTCAATTTTATATTTACACACTTTCTATCTCTGATATTGAGCACTTTATCACATAAATATAGCAGATCTTAAGACTATATTTCTTCATATATATATATATATATATATATATATATGTGTGTGTGTGTGTGTGTGTGTGTGCGTGTGTGTGTGTGCGTGTGGATATAAACCAAATAATTAGATATTAGCAACTGTATATACGTGCGTTAGCGTGCATACACAGGTAAGCGAATGAGTATTTACTTAATTTAAGGTGTAAGCAAAACAGTACTCAGTGTGGTTACAGCTAAGAAGTATATATATATCAATCACAAACTATTTAATAGTATCTAGTAGTTCGTACCTGATGATTTTTAGAACCACGAAACTTTAAGTTGCACATCGAACTTAGGTATACGTATATTTATTAATATATATATATATATATATATATATATATATATATATATATATATATATATATGTATAGAATTAATATATAACCCCATAAATCAGACCCTACCTACATTTCACAGACATGACATGCTTGCAGAGGTGTTGAGGTTTCACACTTATACACACACCCATAGTAATGTATACACTTACACACATCGTGCGTATTCCTGAAGAACTAAATGATAACATACACTTAATAGAAACACATCCACTTCCCAGGAACCAATAAAACTGTCAAAATGAGCAAGGGAATTCAGCGTTGCTTGAGTCTATCCAGTCTCTATATTAAAAACAAATTAAAAGAGGCTCTAAAGTAACAAATGAAAACTACAGGTAAAATTCATTTTCTTCAGAAAGTCATTCATTACTGTAGTTCACTGCTACTTAAAAATTACTACTTACAATTTCTTTCTCTCCTGCCGTTGGCCAAAACTAGTCGAGAAATCTAATTGAAATAATAGAATAAAAACATTAATATACAACCCACTTTGTCCGAAAATTTTATTTTTTTAATTTCCCAATATTTATTATTGTTCAAAACTTATATATATATATATATATATATATATATATATATATATATATATATATATATATATATATATATATATAGTGAAATTGTGATATCTATGAACATTATTCTCTCGCACAAAGGTTGATACGAATTCGGTATTTGTTATCTACAGCAAATATGTTTGTGTCCAGTGTTAAAGAAAAACGTGAGTGAGAAATATATTACGTTGCATATTTTCTTTTGCAATTATCAGTATATAAAAATATACGTGTGTAATTGTGTCTGATATGTTTTCGGATTGCTTTTACACAAATTTTACATACCTCTGTTTTTTTTTTCTTTTGCTATCTGTGTTACGAACGGAGAAACTTATTTTCTTTGTTGCCTTCGATAAATATTACTTACCGTTAAGCAAATTGTTTGTCATGTATTTCTGATCACGATGTCAAAAACAAGCAAGAAAGTAAATGATTAGATGAAGTGCCTATGTCTTCTCCGTTTGATTTTTCGAAAGAATTCAGACGTTTTTTTTTTAACATTTTATTTTTAATTTTTCCTCGTCTTTTTAAATTTTTAGTTTTTTTTTTTAATTGTTTTTCTGTCTTAAGAAGAATAATAAGAAGGAAGAATTTAATTACTTTAAATTCTAACCGTTCAATCTGAAAGTATCGATTTCTTTAACCTC
>CAHIKZ030004234.1:1032500-1055000 GCA_903632075.3 Acanthosepion pharaonis
ACAACATTTACCGGCCTGAATGTCCGAGAAATTTTCGCAGAAAATATTCGAATTCTGTCGGAGGACGAATATTTTCTGTGAAAATTTCTCGGACATTCAGGCCGGTAAATGTTGTTTTATACTGTTTATTATAAACAAACATTTACTTAAATATTTGTATCTATAAAAGAATGTTAAACATAAAATGTCTATATATATATATATATATATATATATATATATATATATATATATATATATATATATATATATTTATTTATTTATATTTGACATTCTTTTTATAGATACAAATATATAGCATGTCTGTGGACATAAAAATCGACTCTTTATGCAAATTTTACGCCTCAAGACCATGAATTTTTCCTATTGTCCACATGGTCTATGTCTATAGGCACAACCACAGACATATAAACACATACACACATACATTTACACAATGATATGTTCATAGCAAAAATGTTTTGCCTCACATTATCTTCTGTTATTCTAAACCTTATTTTTGGTGTCTACACCTGTTTGATTTGTTATCCTTATTTTTATATTTATTTTGTTATCCGTTCTTTTACAACAGCGGAAACCACTATCTTATACCGAAGCGTGCCTCTACCAGTTCGGCAACGGAGCCGGAATGTCACGAAAAAGTAAAATTCACTTGTTAAGGAAATAATCTATATCAAGCGAGATGCAGGTTCGAACCCGAAACGTTAGCTACAGCTATTTTTAGAATGGGTAGGTATAACGTTTAAAGTAATAAGAAATCTTTGTCAGACAAAAAAAAATTCGACTTTATATCTAATCACTATAAATGTTATTTTTAGCGTGTACAAGTGTTTGATTGGATCACGTGATTTCGTTCGACACGTGATTGAATTGTACGACCCATATACATGCTATGAAATGTGATATTTTAACACGTCTCTCTATAGGGTCGTCCTGGATATGGCTATAAACTACATCCGGTAGCAAGGCCTCTGATTGGGAGATTGGAGGTGTGTTAAACCATCTTTTATTTGCTGTTCTCAGGTCTACCCTGATCCCGGGTAGCTGAACCTATAAGGCTCCCAGTTATGGGCAAATAGTTAAGACCCAGACTCGGGTGAAATCACTATGAAAGTGTAAATATTTTTATAGTAAAAATACCAGTGATACATTTTCATAGTTAAAACCAATAACAGCAATACATTTTTGTAAAAAAAACAAAAAAAAAAACCCAAAAAAAATTAAAAAACAATAAATTACCAGCATTGCATTCTTTAACAAAACAATAGCAACAATACATTTTTGTGAAAAAAAAAAAAATTACCAGGATTACATTTTTTGAAGAAAAAAGTTAGCACCAATACATTTTTGTAAAAAAGAAACATTAATGTTCTCAAGAAAATTAAACTTTGGCATTAAATGACCCATAAGGCGTTGATATGCCGCTAAACAAACAAACAAACGTTTTGTAGGATACGTATGTGGTTTAGAAGAATTAAACGTTTTTAATTTAAAATTAAAAATGGAGGAAAATAATTTATATTTTCGTAAATTGATGCTCTCGAATTTCCGGACAGGAAAATGCTGTTCAATTTAAAAGATAAGAGCCGTTTATGGAAATGGTGCCGTAGAAGAGAGTAATGTTCGTAAGTCGTTCGCAAGATTCAAAAATGGAAATTTGGATTTGGAAGAACGAGAACAAATGTCAGCCTCAAGAGCCACTCAAACTAGATTCTTACTGTGTGGTGTTGTATGAGCGTAAGAAAGAGCAAGAAGTGAAGATCATGGGGCTATGCAGGAAAGATAAAGGTGAACCGTAGACATAAAGATGTCAAGATGGGTGGGATTAGGAAAACATCCTGCCGGGAGTCTGTTCCATAAAGTAGCAATTCTTGTTTGAACGGAACTTATTTCTTCCTATAGGAATATAAAAGGAATGGGGATGATTCTCACTTGTGTAGGTGGCATGGTAAATTCCAGTTGTAAAGATCAGGGGTAGTGGGACTAAGGTATGTAGCTCAAAGTAGAGACAGAGAAGCTAGAGACTCGGAAGTTTTCATCTGTGGGAAAGAGGTTGGAAGGTGGAAATTATAGTCCTTTGAGCTCTTTTAAGATAGATAAGTGAGGTCTGGGTAGCACTAGTCAAAATATAGCAGAAATAATCCATTTTTGCTCTGATCTGGTTCGGGTAATGAGAGAGTATAGAAGAAGAAGTTTGATACTTAGTGGAGCGGTGACATCCACTATAGGTTTGGGGAGGGCTTGTGTTCCAATGGACGTTCAAGATAAGCAGCCTGCTTCACAGAAGTCTCATCCGTAATGATAGATGAAATTTCGGTGTCTTTTCGGTGATGGTGGAACGTTGATAGTTTGGTTTGAACGTATTGGATTTTACAAGCTAGTCCTTCCCCCATTGCGGTGCTTTGACTAGATCAGGAGATGAGCTGCTAGTTTATAGATTTTTGTAGTGGAAGCTGTGAACTGTTTTATCATCCACATAGATACTTATTAATAATCAGAGTACGTTCTTGGGCAGATCATTAATATCCAGTAGAAAGATGGTAGGACTAAGAAGAGAACCCTGTGAGATGCCAGTATTGATTTTAAGGGTTTTGGTAACTGGCCATTATTAACGACCTGTTAGGAAAGACTTAGTAATCTTGGATATGTTGTATAATAAAGCACCTTCAATGATCCACTACAACTTAAGCTTCATGGCTGACACGAAAAAGTATTTATAACTGAATATTGATAGCTTCTCTCAACAGGAAGGAACTCTTAAACCGGGACAGTCCTTGTGGTCAAACCAAGATCGTTGATTAACTTTTATATCAGGTCATGCATACAAAGAATTTATAACTAAATATTGATAGCTTCTCTCAACAGGAAGGACCTCTTAAACCGGGACAGTCCTTGTGGTCAAACCAAGATCGTTGATTAACTTTTATATCAGGTCATGCATACAAAGAATTTATAACTAAATATTGATAGCTTCTCTCAACAGGAAGGACCTCTTAAACCAGGACAGTCCTTGTGGTCAAACCAAGATCGTTGATTAACTTTTATATCAGGTCATGCATACAAAAGAATTTATAACTAAATATTGATAGCTTCTCTCAACAGGAAGGACCTCTTAAACCAGGACAGTCCTTGTGGTCAAACCAAGATCGTTGATTAACTTTTATATCAGGTCATGCATACAAAGAATTTATAACTAAATATTGATAGCTTCTCTCAACAGGAAGGACCTCTTAAACCGGGACAGTCCTTGTGGTCAAACCAAGACCGTTGATTAACTTTTATATCAGGTCATGCATACAAAGAATTTATAACTAAATATTGATAGCTTCTCTCAAAAGGAAGGACCTCTTAAACCGGGACAGTCCTTGTGGTCAAACCAAGATCGTTGATTAACTTTTATATCAGGTCATGCATACAAAAGAATTTATAACTAAATATTGATAGCTTCTCTCAACAGGAAGGACCTCTTAAACCGGGACAGTCCTTGTGGTCAAACCAAGATCGTTGATTAACTTTTTATATCAGGTCATGCATACAAAGAATTTATAACTAAATATTGATAGCTTCTCTCAACAGGAAGGACCTCTTAAACCGGGACAGTCCTTGTGGTCAAACCAAGATCGTTGATTAACTTTTATATCAGGTCATGCATACAAAGAATTTATAACTAAATATTGATAGCTTCTCTCAACAGGAAGGACCTCTTAAACCGGGACAGTCCTTGTGGTCAAACCAAGATCGTTGATTAACTTTTATATCAGGTCATGCATACAAAGAATTTATAACTAAATATTGATAGCTTCTCTCAACAGGAAGGACCTCTTAAACCGGGACAGTCCTTGTGGTCAAACCAACATCGTTGATTAACTTTTATATCAGGTCATGCATACAAAGAATTTATAACTAAATATTGATAGCTTCTCTCAACCGGAAGGACCTCTTAAACCGGGACAGTTCTTGTGGTCAAACCAAGATCGTTGATTAACTTTTATATCAGGTCATGCATACAAAGAATTTATAACTAAATATTGATAGCTTCTCTCAACAGGAAGGACCTCTTAAACCGGGACAGTCCTTGTGGTCAAACCAAGATCGTTGATTAACTTTTTATATCAGGTCATGCATACAAAGAATTTATAACTAAATATTGATAGCTTCTCTCAAAGGAAGGACCTCTTAAACCAGGACAGTCCTTGTGGTCAAACCAAGATCGTTGATTAACTTTTATATCAGGTCATGCATACAAAGAATTTATAACTAAATATTGATAGCTTCTCTCAACAGGAAGGACCTCTTAAACCAGGACAGTCCTTGTGGTCAAACCAAGATCGTTGATTAACTTTTATATCAGGTCATGCATACAAAGAATTTATAACTAAATATTGATAGCTTCTCTCAACAGGAAGGACCTCTTAAACCAGGACAGTCCTTGTGGTCAAACCAAGACCGTTGATTAACTTTTATATCAGGTCATGCATACAAAGAATTTATAACTAAATATTGATAGCTTCTCTCAACAGGAAGGACCTCTTAAACCAGGACAGTCCTTGTGGTCAAACCAAGATCGTTGATTAACTTTTATATCAGGTCATGCATACAAAGAATTTATAACTAAATATTGATAGCTTATCTCAACAGGAAGGACCTCTTAAACCGGGACAGTCCTTGTGGTCAAACCAAGATCGTTGATTAACTTTTTATATCAGGTCATGCATACAAAAGAATTTATAACTAAATATTGATAGCTTCTCTCAACAGGAAGGACCTCTTAAACCAGGACAGTCCTTGTGGTCAAACCAAGATCGTTGATTAACTTTTATATCAGGTCATGCATACAAAGAATTTATAACTAAATATTGATAGCTTCTCTCAACAGGAAGGACCTCTTAAACCGGGACAGTCCTTGTAGTTAAACCTAAATAGTTATCTTTTATATCAAGTGCTCATACATATGAAGACTTATAAAACATATCTTAAAGAAATTACATGGATAGAAATTGCAGACATATATGAAAAAAATTAGAAGGCGTTTGATTATATTTAATGACTTTCAAATATACAAGTAATCAAAGATTAAATGGCAACCGAGGCTAAAATAAACTGGAAAAAAATTGTCACTTTTCGTTTAGTACGCAAACTTCAGCATCATTTTCTTTATAATAATCTCAAGAATAAGCTATTTTTTAAGTCTCCTGCGCTTCACAGATGACGTTTTTGATAAGTATCCACAAAAATATAATAATAATAAAAAAGAATTTGCCTTCGGATAAGATTTAGTAAAGGAATCTTGCAGTTCATTGCTCATAATTCCTATAACCTCATATCCCACGATATGCAGCTTTGTAAACTTCTACAATAATAGATTTGTTGCAGTTCTACAGATAAAAGAACTCTGTTTTTGTTATATGTTTTAGAAATAGCCTTCAGGATTAAGCAAAGGAATCTTATAGTCTAGTGAAATTGATTTAAACAGTTAATCCCAGTAACCTCGTATCACTAATGATTGGATTATTCTTTTAGGCAGATCATTAATACGGCGGTTATGACCGAGGGGACAAACGACTGTGACACAGGCTAGCATTGATGTTATGGACTTCCGAAAACTGGCGACCTTCAGGGAGCTACCTGTTAGGAAGGACTTGGTAATTAACTGAGACCTTCCAATGATTCCATACTGGGGAATTTATATAGCAACATCAGGTGCCACACATTGTCAAAGCCTTGAATATATTAAAAGTAATGGTTGATAAATGTATTATCTAGTATCTCAGTGAGTAATGATAGTTGAGACATCTGTGGATCTAGCAGTATCCAGTCCTGGGTATGACGATAAACTACATCCGGCAATAAGGTCTCTCATCGAGAGACTGGAGGTTTTGAGGCGAGTGGAACTATTTCTTTATTGCTGTTATTACATGTCCACTCTGACCCGTGGAGAGAACTTGTTAGTGCCCCTGCTATGGATAAAGAGTGAAATCTCCAGATAAAAAAAACAAAAAAACTAAACACTATAAAATTATAAAAATACATTTTTATATAAAAAAAAATTACCAATATTACATATTTATAGTCTAATTACCAACAACATATATTTATAGTAAAATATCCCACAATACATATTTATAGTGGAATTATTAACATTTCATTTTATCTGTAACTGAAGGCATACACTTGCGTTCACTATCTATTTCGTTGACGCTATAAAATTCGAAATATTTAGATTTCGGCGTTAAATAGAGGTTGATATACCGCTAAACAAAATTAATAAACCAATCATCTAGCAGTGGCAAATCCATACTGGTTATCACCCAGAGGTTTTTCTTACTGTTGTGCTGTCCAAAAACCTTCTTTTTGGTTACAGATCCGAAGAGTTTTCTGATAACAGTAAGAAGGCTAACGGGTCGATATTGCGACAGGGATACGCGCACAGCCGAATTTTTAAAAACAGGGACCATAATTGCCAACTTACATGGACATCTCTCCTTTCTTGAATTGGAGATAATTCTAGGTTGATATACTTAAGGACACTGGGATTTTATCCAGACCGGTGGCCTTACGTTCCGGCCATCTTACAGTCGTTGATGATGAATATAGGGAAACGGTTATGTAAAGTAATCTTGGTCACAACGCACGGAACATCGCAGAAATACGTCACATATATAAGCTGTGTACAGTATTTGAAAAAAAAAACATTGGATACGTGAATCGCTATGATGTTTGATTACCTCACAATTTAATGGAAAAAAAATAATGGACAACATTTCTATTTGCGATTCTCTGTTCAAACACAAAAGAATCAACTTGCTTTTAAAAGAACGATGACGTGCGATGAAAAGTGGATTGTTTATAACAATGGGGTGCAAACAAGTTCTCGGGTAAAAGTTACCGTTAACCGACGTACCTGCTGTTGCGTATCTGTTGGCATAGAATCGTCATTGTATATTACAAACATGTTTCGCAATTTCAGATATTGGAATCAGACAAGTACCGTTCGCAATTGAATCTATTAAGAAGCGTAATCGATGAAAAGCATTTGAATTAGGCAATAGTCTTTTAACAGGATCAGCGCCAGAACTTACATTTCTTTGCAGAACCTTTAGAAATTGGTACAGCTTGGTTGAGATGTCCTGCTACATCTACTGTACTCACCTGACCTTACACCTTCGAGTTCCCACTAATTTCACTTACACTAGTAATTATATTTAAGAAAACTAACTCGATACAAAAGCAGTGTTATTGACCACGTGTTCACACTACGTATTGATGTAATATTTCGTTGTTATGGTAACGAGAGTTAGAATATCCCATTACGAAGAAAGGAAGATCAGGTTGTTTGACAGATAACAATCAGATACATTTTGTGTTACATTATAGAATATATACTGGGCGTTAATAATATGAGCACTGGTGTAATGGTTATTTGGCATAGGAGTTAACCATTATTCTTAGCCTATATAAATAAGTATTTGTATGATGCTCCATATGTTAAAACGGCCTTGTGTCACATCCAGCCTTGGTGGGGAAGCCCGGAAAATATACCTGGTGTATTGGTTAGAAGGTTTGTATTCTAACCATGAAACCCGGGTTCGAATCTCACCATGGTCGATTTGTCACGAAGGCGACTACTTGATGTTATCGTAATGGATTGACGTCAATCCCATCGTGCGGCAACTTTGGAAAGTGCCCGAAAACCATACCACGGGTTGATCCAAGTCTTGTGAGTGAAATTGGGTAGACGGAACCCTTGGCGGCCGTCGATAGCTGTGCAAGCACGAGGACACATGTCATCGTGGCTGAGGGTTTGAGCGTGTTGGCCTTGTTCAGATTGTTGATCATGCTAGATAACACGCTCTTTCCCAGAAATGTAACTAAGGTCTGCTCAGCATAGTTGCAGTATAAACCACAGGTGGGCTCTGTGCGTGTTGAGCAAATACAAATGTGCCTGAGCAAGCGTCTGCAATAGGGATTTGCTAGCCGCTCTAGTAGACGGGTATCCTCGAATACAAGTGGCCAATTATACATGCAATGGTTAGCAAGCTTGTTTTGCTAAATCAATTACGATTGAGTAGTGAGTTCTATCCTAACTAGGTAACCCATACTTTCTTGTAGCACAACTACGCTTCGCTTAGTAAATCGCTACAAGGCGTAAATAATGAAGCTATCATATAAACTAAAGCATCATTGAAAAACAAAATGAGATAATTCTTTATTAAAAAACGAATAAATCTGTTTTTGTGACGTTATTTCTTTCTTGGGAGGCACATTGGAGTAATGGCTAGCGGCTCGGATTGAGAAATCGAAGAGCCGAGTTCGAATTCCAGTCAGATCCATTACCTTCACTTACGTCCTAATACCCTTGGGAAAGGTATGAATCCTCTTCTTCTCCCACCAGCTCTGGGTAAATAGCAGGGCAGACCGGGTTCCGGCCTGGATGGCAACTGGTCTACCGCAGAAAGAAATAGCAACCTACTACAGGAAAAAAAAAATGCCTCGTCAGTCATGTATCGAAAGATACATGATCGCCTATGCGTGTATCACGCATGGCGCATAACTGACTTAATTCTTTCTCAGTCAAAAACAAACAAGCAAAGCAATAGAGAAAGACTAAAAACAAACATCTGGCGACCAATGAAATAACGACAGAAAGATTTTGATAAATATCACTTCAGTTTAAATTTGAATGTCTGGATCAGATTAGCAAGAAGTTACATAGTTTTTTTTCTATTAGGTTGTCACACATGAAATGACGCATTTTTTGGTAGTAAATGATAACAATATCAAGTAATCATATTGTATGAATACAAACTGTGAAAAAGAACCATTTTTGGATCAAATCATTACATGCGATTAGAAATAGATGCTCTTTGACAACGGTAAGAAATTAGGCTAATGATTATATGCAAGTGAATCATCCCCATCAAAAGATACCCAAGACCTCCACTGAACCCTAAAAAGTTAATGGTTACTGTATGGTGTTCATTCAAAGGAGTTGTTCATTATTCATTCTTGTCCCAAGGGAAAACAAATAGCAGCAATTCGTATTGTGGAGAAATTGACTGTATGCACGAAAAAAAGAAAAAGAAACATCCTAGGATAGGATGTAAATAAGAATGTTCCAATTTTGCTGCACGACAACGTACGACTGTAGGCTTCTCAATCAACTGTCCAAAAACAGCATAGCCTGAATTATGAAAATTTTTGCCTCATCCTTCATATTCACCTGATATCTCTCCTACTGATTATCACTTATTTAAGCATTTTGAGTTTTTTATACGCAATAAAACATTCTCCAGTAAGGAAGAAGTAACCGAAGCAGTTCAAATATTTATCAAATCAAAGGATGAGAATTTTTTAAAGATGGGATGAAGAACGTTAGGGAACAGTCAGTCATTCATCAACATGGCGTCATTTCATGTTTTACAACCTAATATTTTCTGTATAATGTAGAGATTAATGCGAATGAAAACCATAGTAGATCATTATATTATTTAAGTTTATCGAGGGACATTTTTTTTAACAGAGAAATAGTGAAAGTCGTAAAAATAATAAAAATGACTATTAAACTCTTATGTAATATCGTTTCTCCTATATAGCAGTAAATGCCGATCTAGAAGAGACTTGCATCCTTTCATAATTATCTTAATACAAAGAATATTTAATTGTCTAGAATCCTGTAAAAACCAGTTGGTTGAGTTCATTACTGATAACCAAGTTCTTGGAGGATGAAATCGGGAAGAAGTTTTAAAGATGGCGAAAGATAGTAAAACAAAATGGCGCATATATGGTTGAATAAATCTATTTACAAATATATCATGAATTGCTTGGACTCTTATGCCTCTACTGTTCTTCTTTTATTATCGTCTGGTCGCCTTCTCTAAAACTTTTTCTTTATTCATTTGTTGTCTCTTGCTGAAAGCTCTAAAGACTTTTCCTATCGTTGTCTAGCGCAATATTTAATCCAATATATCTTCTCTCTTTTCGGAGTACACTTGAATTCATCTCTTTTTGCCTTCCTCTTTACCTTTCATTTTCTTTTCAGTTTGTTCAGCAGCTTGATTTGTCCCGTTTTCCTAACCGGAAGTGATTATTCGCCAGAATTTATCATCTGGCACATTTCTAAGTCTAGCATTCGACCATGCACTGAATATTGCTGCCACATCTGGTCTGGTGCTTAAGTTTTGAACGACAATGTAACTCTGCATATTGCTTGGGTTAAATTGTTATACACACACACACGCACACACACACACACACACACACATTATATATATATATATATATATATATATATACAAATTTATTCATCGATATCCCATATACATATTTGTCTATATTTCTGAGATGACGTATTATGTACACTATTTACATTGTTCGGACTATTGTCCTTATCTTTGTCGCCATGCTTATCACAAAGTTTCGGCCGTTGTACGCTCTGGCCTTCTTCAGGTGGTTGGAATGTCGAACATTCTAACCACCTGAAGAAGTTCGAAAAACATGGCGACAAGATGAGAACAATAGTCTGAATAATCTATATAGTGCCCATATATATATATATATATATATATATATATATATATATATATATATATATATATGGGATATCGTTGAATTAATTTTTATATATCAGGAAAAACTTTTTGGGAAAGATGTATGAGAATGATGAAAAACGTTTTCGTATATACTTTTGTTCTTTAGGACTTCATTGGATTAAATTTGTTACGTTGGTGCGACTACAGATTCGCTCGAACGAAGGATGCTGGGAATTCTAAATTTTTCATTTTTGTAATGTATTTTTGGGGTTACATATGTATTTTAGGTTATATATATATATATATATGAAGAAATATAGTCCTAAGATGTGCTACACCTATGGAACAAAGTGCTCAATATCAGAGATAGAGCGTGGGTAAATATAAAAGTGAACATAGAAGTCAACACTTAGAGGCGACAGACTGTTTCATCCTAAATGCAATCGTCAGGCCACTGTAGAAACAGGAGAAAAATAACAGCACTCGTGGCCTGACGATTGCATCTAGCATGAAACAAACTGTCACCTCTAAGTGTTGACTTCTGTGTTCACTTTTACCCATCAGTTTTAATCCGGCGTCCTTTAAAAGGACTCTGGTGAAATAAATTATTATAATGGTACCTTAAAAGTGGTCTGTTTTTTCTTTTTATATATATATATATATATATATATATATATATATATATATATATATATAGTGTTGTTCGATGAAAGTGACTCAAGTAATTTTTTGATAAATGTTCTTTTTTCTGATGAAACGAAAGTTGAGCTAAATTCAAAGGATAAGCGATCTAAAATCCGAAGAAGCTTTGAATGCTCATTGAATTTAGCAGTAAGTGCTGTCAAGCACCCGTTCAGTATAATGTCCTGGGGGATGCTTTTCTTTTCATGGAACTGGTTTCTTAAAACCTATTGAAAAGCCCCTCAGGAGCGAGCAGTACAAGAAAATTTTAAAGTCTTGTCTGCTCCCTTTTGCTCAAAGGATGCAAATCGACCCCACTAAGCTCATTTTTATGCAGGATAATGCTCCCTGTCACAAATCAAAATTGATGAAGAAATACTTTGATGAGAAGCAGGTGAGTGTTATGACATGGCCGCCCCAATCTCCTGACCTCAACCCCATAGAAAACTTTTGGATCATTATAAAGTACAGGCTCTCGAGAAAACAGTTGAGCAACATACAGGATTTTAGTTGTGAATTTTATATTCGAATGGAATTCAAAATCAAATGCTTGGAGATGAGATTTGCCAGAACCTAATCAAGTCAAT
The DNA here is from genome assembly GCA_903632075.3 of Acanthosepion pharaonis. Taxonomy (NCBI): domain Eukaryota; kingdom Metazoa; phylum Mollusca; class Cephalopoda; order Sepiida; family Sepiidae; genus Acanthosepion; species Acanthosepion pharaonis. Next base: position 1,044,298 of record CAHIKZ030004234.1, read on the forward strand.
GCCAAAAAGTGTTGAAAATGTTATTCAAAATGAAAGAGGACCCACAGATTATTAAATATTTTGAACTATATTACCTATTAGAAATAAATTATATCTCTATTATTCTTTATTTAAAGCTGTTCGGTTATGTTTCTATTGATTACTAGTTGCAGGAAATAAGTGAGTCACTTTTTTTGCAGAGTTTTTCCCTAAAACTCATTTATATCCAAAATTATAATTATCAATAGAATACCTTAGGGTGAGTAAAATTTTTTACTAGGTGGTCGGGAAGGGGTCTTTATATTAGTAAGATTAAAAATTAGTTTCATCCAAAAAACAATCGGCGAAAAAATTTTTAAGTAAAAAAAATCAGGTGAGTCACTTTTTTCGAATAGCACTATATATATATATATATATATATATATATATATATATATATATATATATATACATTACATCATTCATTCATAAAAACAAATATAGAGGTTAATGATTTAAATGGCGAGAATACATCTTCGCAAACAATTTCAATAAGATACACTAACCCCGAACCTGTATATGAATGATATGATCCCTGTTTATAAATTCCAGTTTCATAAGGTCTTTTTTAGTTTCTACAAGCTGTCGTCTGTTCCTACGGACATCCTCAGGTATGGAAATAGATTTGTTCTTGTTTTTTTACTTCTCAGTAACAAGAGGACAACGAAAATATAGATGTAATCCGAAAATGAGAAATGTGTTATTGTTTTGGAACGTGCGGTCGCAACGCTTAGTTTGAATTTTAAATTTTAAGGTTGTGCGTTTTTGTACAAATATTGTAATAAGAGAATTCTTTTTGCATTGGTAGGTTTTCCGTCAATGTGGCATGAACTATATTGTTCAATAATTACAGGAATGTCACACTTATTATGCGAAAGTTGCACGTTAGATCAGTTACTGTCATATATATATATATATATATATATATATATATATATATATATAGATAGATAGATAGATAGATAATCCTAGCGAGCCAGACACTGGCTCACTAGGTTTATCTAGGTCTACTCTACGGTTGTATTGAGCTCTTTTGTTAGTTAGTTGTTTACTAGTATCGGTTTTTTTTTTGGGGGGGGGGCTTCAAACCTGTATCTGTGCGATTTTTTTCGACAGACTTTCATGTTTCTAGCTCTTTCTTTTTTAAAAAACTTTTTTTCCCTCGAGATTGATTTGATTATTGGCAAATCAAAAATTCGAGGGTTTTCCGAAACGAGTATACTTATCTATCTATCTATCTATCTATCTATCTATATATATATATATATATTGTTATATACCGTACCTATGAGTACTAATGGGTATGTTCTCATAGATACGTTGGGCACTATTGTAAATGGGGGTAATATACTGTCTAAGTCGTCAACCTCCAGCAATGGTTTACCTATGACGAGAATTGTATTTTTTTGATGTTATAAATGTTACCATTTCATTTACAATCTCCGGTTTTGTTATTACTCATTCAGTAACCCTTTCTAGGTCACAACATACACAGACACACACACAGACATATATATATATATATATATATATATATATATATATATATATATATCAGAAAATATGCACAATGTATATTTGATTGCAAAACTGAGTTTCGTACGTTCTGCATTCGTCAGGTGAATTTTGGGGGTTAACACAGCTTCTGTAATATTTCTGTGGAAAGTAGTCCTATTTCAGTCGCTATTGGAATACGTTGATACTTGGTAATCCGTATGGGTAATCCAAATGAGGTTGAAATCCTGAGAGCTCAATGTAAATCTCGAGCTAATATTTTAAAGAAAAACAGACCACTTTAAGTATCCATTATAATAATTTATTTCACCAGAGCCCTTTTAAAGGATGTCGGATCATTAGATATATATTTTTTTTTCATAAAAATTAATTTTTTCTAAAATGTTTGTCTATTAGTTTAAGGAACTATTTCCCTATATTAATATTCGAAAGTTTACAGAAAGGCGGGTTATCTGATGATCCGGCGTCTGGTGAAATAAATTATTATAATGGTACCTTAAAAGTGTTCCGTTTTTTTTAATATATTTTATATATATATATATATATATATATATATATATATATATATATGCTGTAAAAGTAGTTATTGGTCAGAGTTGAATTAGACCAGGAAAAGTTTGTATTAAAACCAGCTCAATACGCGTATAAAGAAAATAAAAATCAAATATGCAGGTCATTTAAATATAAAAAAATAAAAATAAGTGATAAGCCAATCACTTTACCTTGGTTTCATATAAGCCCAAATTTTCCTATTATCACCTGAAGATACCGAAACGAAGGTAGCGTGATTGGCTGGTCTACAAATTATTTAAATTCATATATATATATATATATATATATATATATATATATATATATATATATATATGAAAAAATATATGGAAAAACAAAAATCGAATATGTTAATTTAATGTCTTGAATATCGTCTAATGTTAATTGTGTTTAATAACTATGTCCTGAAGAAGGTCTACTAGACCGAAACGTCTGACGTCGACATTAAATTAACATTAAAACAGCATAATTGCATATTCGAATTTTTGTTTTTTCAGGTATTTTTCTTCATACTGTCGGATCTATATCCATATATTTGCTTACATAAATATATATATATATATATATATATATATATACATATGTGTGTGTGTGTGTGTGTGTGTGTGTGTGAATGTGAATATATATATATATATATATATATATATATATGCAATTTTTTATATATATTATTTATGTATTATAAAGGCGCGATACTTACTGGAAAGTGCTCAGTATCAGTGATAGAGCTAACATATTTAGTTGGATTGATGTGAGTTTGTGACTCTGGGTTTCATGCTATTTGCGATCGTTAGACAAACTGATTAGTTTTTAAATTTTGGATTTATATAAGGTTGCGTATATATATATATATATATATATATATATATTAAGAAATGGACAAAGTCCGACAATTTATTTATTAAAGACATTTTTATGTTTAACGTTCTTTTTTTATAGATACAAGTATTTAAGTAAATGCTCTGTTTATAATAAACAGTATTAAAAAACATTTACCGGCCTGAATGTCCGAGAAATTCATATTCGTTCTTTGACAGTATTCGAACCTGCATCCTATACGGAACCATCATTTACTCTGACGTGCCTTACCGATCGGCCACAAAGAAGCGTTCGGTAGACAACGTCGATTCATGAAAGATTGAATTTTATAAGCAGTAAAATTCGACCTTGTCTATATATAAAAAAAGAACGTTAAACATAAAAAATGTCTTTCATATATATATATATATATATATATATATATATATATATATATTATAAATTAATTGATTTAAAATATGTTTTTTCCGCTACACAGTTCTAACCATGTTTCTTTTATTTACACACACACACACACACACACACACACACACACACACACACACACACACACACACATATATATATATATATTATAAATTAATTGATTTTAAAATATGCTTTTCCGCTACACAGTTCTAACCATGTTTCTTTTATATATATATATATATATATATATATATATATATAAATATATCGAAGTGAGACATCCATAAAAACACCAATGTTCGCAACCATATATAAGTCTAAAAATTAATCAGTTTGTCTGACGATCGCAAATAGCGTGAAACCCAGGGTCACAAAGGCACATCATCCAACTAACTAACTAACTACCTATATATATATATATATATATATATATATATATATATATATATATATGTAACCTAATTGATAAGAGTAATAACAGCCACTATTCAAGAGAGGTGAGTAACATGACTTATATGTTCCTAATATTATATTTATTGATCCCCCCTTTCCCACAACTCTTGACCAGGCAGGCTTTAAGTAAAGGTCAGGTCAGATATCCATTTATTATAATGAACTATAACAAAAGACATGTGTGGGTTCCTGCATCAAAGAAGTGTCGTTTTCTCCAGGCAAACAAATTCAATTGAATTAGTAGCGTAGACATTTTTTCTTTATTGGTTGTTTTTTTTTTTTTTTGGGTTTTTTTTTCGTTTGTTTTAATGGCGACTCTCTCAACAGGACAAAGATTTATATACACACACAAACACAGATTTCTTTGTTTATATATATATATATATATATATATATATATATATATATATATATATATATATATATATATATATATATATAACGAATTGAATATGGATGCAATAACGTGAATCCGTGCACAAACTTAAGTGAAATGACAGCGGGAAAGATTTGAATAGTATCTTTCAAACCATACATGATTAGTTTTTCACACACACACATACACAGGAATAATACAAACATATACACATACATTACTATATATATATATATATATATATATATATATATATATATATATATATATATATATATATGTTAAATTACACAAACTTAATACTACCCGTCAAAAGTGCAAAATTTTCTTTCATTTTTCTTTTTTGTCTTTTGGAAGTGATGTTTGATGATCCAGCGTCCTTTAAAACGTCTCTGGTGAAATAAACTATTGCAATGGAGCCTTAAAGTGGTGTGTTTTTATATATATATATATATATATATATATATATATATATATATATATATATTAAAATTAATTGATTTAAAATATGTTTTTTTTCGCTACACAGTTCTAACTATGTTTCAAAAAATGGAAGCTAAAAAGCCACGAATTTAATTTTGTGATTAATTTAAAGACATTAGTTCCATTTCATCCTCAAGCGAATTTTAGATACTCCAAATGTCTTGAAACATGGCTAGAACTTTGTAGCGAAAAAAACATATTTTAAATCAATTAATTTATAATATCAATGCTCTGGAAATTTACAATAAGCACTATTTTGTAAAAATAAAAATATCTATAAGAACACCGGATTATATATCTTGGTGTTCTTTTTTTTATATATATATATATATATATATATATATATATATATATATATATATATATATATATATATATATATAATTACTTTCACTTAGGACACATCACGCAGAAACACCGGTACCAGCTCGATCACCGAAGTTAAGCAACGTCGAGGCGTGTAACAACTTGGAAATACCCAAGTGCGGTAAGCTTCTATGTGCAGTTGGTGTAATGGATACTGGCTCGGAATTGTTCACCGGGGAGTCGAGTTCCAGTTCCAGTTGTGTTCGAATATTCACTTACCCTCAAAAACCCTTGAGAAAGTTATGGATCCACTTCTTTTTCTCCCCAGCTATGGTTTATTAGTAAAACTTTTATCCATTATTCAAACACTCTTTCCAAAAAATACGTCAATGAAAACTGATTACCTACAAAGTGATACATATTCTGCTAATATATATATATATATATATATATATATATATATATATATATATATATATATATATATATATATATGTTTATTTTTCGTTTAATTGTAATCGTGACTAGTTTAACCAAAATAATACCTCATAAATATAGCTTAGGCTGTACTATTTATTAATAATTTTACTAATTACTAATTTCTTCTTGATTTTTCCCTGTTGAAATTGGGCTGCGTCACATATGCCGTCAAATACGATACTTTTCCATTTAACATTATATACCATTATAAGTAACGGTTAGTGTAATAAAAATGATACCTGATTAAAAATAAGGAATTACAATAGATAATCAAGTACCAAGAGCCACTCTAGGTAGAGGGTTATTGAATGAGAGAGGGGAAAAATAGAAAGTAAGAAGTGAATATTTTGATAATATGTAGGATAGATAACTGCTGAAGCTAGGCTTGAAGTATTTAAAATTGTAATGATTGAGGAAACATCCTCTCGGGAGTCTGTACCACAAAGGAACTGTTATTGGAAAGAAGCTGTTTGAATGTAACTTCTTCCTTACCAGTGGAATTCGAAATGAATGATTAAAATTATTTTAAATGAACGGAATTATTTAAGAATCGACCTACATTTCTACAGAAGATCAAATCTTTTTCCCAGACTTTCAGGCTGGGTTTCAAAGTGTAGTACGCATTTCCTCCTTTCCAAGCAAGGAGAGAAGTTTGGTCCTTAGAATTCCAACCATGCGATACCAATTTTCTCATTTTAACAAAGAGGGAGGGTGTTGAAACTTGACTACTGCATGGAATAATAATACAACACAAAATGTACTTAGAACAAAATGTATTGAAACAAGAAAGTGTACACAATATTTACATATAGTCTTTTGTATATTCCTGGTAAGACCGTTCCTGGAGAATGGGTTGACTGAGTCGCAGTCGGGCAGAGTCTCTGGTTGAATCTCTTGATTCCTTCCCCCTCTCTTCCCGGTACCAACCATATTTATATGGTCGGTACTCCACTATGCAAATTAGGTGGATCCTACCACAACAGAGGGTTATTTAATACCAACGTCGACTGGGTTCTTGATACTGGCTATTTTTAGGCCTTGGCTTGTATGTACGAAACCCCATATAAACAAAAACTGTGTGTCACATCCTACGTTCGTGGGTAAGCTGATATATGCAAACCATCCTATACCCAATGGAATATTTCTATCTTCAGTCCGTTCATTTTTTATACTAAAATTCACCGAATACAAAGCCCGAAACTAATTCAAGAGAGAAAGATAGTGTTAAAATGTTAATTATGAAGAGGTGTGTGATATAAATAAATGAGGAAGAGGTAGAAAGTTAAGATGATGATGATGATGAAGATGATGATGATGATAAGAGTACATAAATTTAATTTGAAGAGGTTTAGAATGTAGTGTTAATGGAAGCACCAATGTGGGAGTCTTGGGTTAGGAGAAAGCTGGGTGGAACATTTTTTTAAGCGTCTTGGAATTATTTGAGAAACTTCATGTATTCTGTTCTACAAATTAGGATTACTGGGAAAATATTGATCTCCAATGAAGTGAAACTTGAAAATAAATCTTTTGGTTCAACAGTTCACACGAATTTTTTGACGGGAAGGAAAGACAAAAATGCTCTTCGCAATCGAATTATTTGGAATATTGTTGTGGACCCAGAATAGGTCCGAAAGAAAACTCGAACTCAGCAATTTAGTGAAAACATATTATTAAAGAAAAAGAACAGATACAAAAGTGTTGCATGCCCGACTGACGGCAAAATACAGTAGTCAACTCGTCAACTGTAGACAGCGATATTTAGTCGCCCCCCCACGAGGGTTACATGTGGCACAAGACCGGTTTAACATGGGATCTTCGACTCCATAGGATCGGCCAAAAATAATCCCTCTTTGAACCCGCATGAATGGGTTCCTCTCCGCCCGAAGGCAGAGAGTTCGACTGTTCAGCTAGAAACAAGTCATCTGTAGACAGCGATATTTAATTACCCCCACCCCCAACGAAGGCTACATGTGGCACAAGGCCGGTTTAACGTGGGATCTCCGAGCCCGTAGGCTCGGCCAAAAAATAATCCCTCTTTGAACCCGCATAAACGGGTTCCGGGGCAGTCAACCTCGCCGAACGAGACTCTGCCCTTCGGTGGAGCTGCGTCCGGGTTCCTCTCCGCCCGAAGGCAGAGAGTTCGACTGTTCAGCTGTAACAGATCAACTGTAGACAGCGATATTTAGTTACCCACCCACGAGGCTTACATGTGGCACAAGGCTGGTTTAACGTGGGATCTTCGAGACCGTAGGCTCGGCCAAAAATAATCCCTCTTTGAACCCGCATAAACGGGTTCAGGGGCAGTCAACCTCGCTGAACGAGACTCTGCCCTTCGGCGGAGCCTCGTCCGGGTTCCTCTCCGCCCGAAGGCAGAGAGTTAGACTGTTTAGCTGGAACAGGTCAACTGTAAACAGCTCTCTTGAGAGGCATAATCTCCCCGTATATATAGTAATAGGACGAGTCCATTTAGTCCATAAAGGTAGGTCCCATAACAAATATAAAGAAATAGTTTGCATGAAAAGATAGAGAAAACTATTCGTATTCACAGTGCGAACACCTGAACAAGATTTAAAACGAGAACAAATATTTCAGTAGTGCCCCACCTGGTGACTGAATTAGGCACTTATTTACGACTGGTGACGAATGCATATAGGCTAGCTCAAAATGGTAAAGCCTACCGTACTGGTTAGAACTCTGACAACCCGAAATGAGAGTTTGGGGGTCTGAACCAAGTGGGCGTGGGATTTCGATAGTGATGATTTTTCTTTGTTTAAGCTTTAGTATAGGACTAAGCATGGCCCGGAAAGAGTGAGTAAGAATTCAAGAATAAAAGAATGAACATGCCACACCGTTCCAATGGTTATAACGGGGTGATGAGTAGTTGGTTAACCCACTGACAATTGTCACCTCTATCTCCCTCACTTTTTAGCTTCCTCCAAAAAAATAATGCTATGGCAACTGTGCCATTAAAAGAAAACAAAACAAAAACACCCCCCCCAAAAAAAACAAAGAAATTTATCCCATGTTCATTCAGTTTATGATGCAGCGCTGGGGCCTGAAGAATTGCCGATAGAACACAAGAAACTAAAGATGACATGCGACGCAAAATAAACATTATCAGAGATTATTTGATTCCAAATCTAAGTCATTATTCTGGATACGGACCTTTCTAATCATCATCATCATCATAGTCTGTCTATATTTCTGAGATGAGGTATTATGTACATTATTTCCATTATTCGGACTATTGTCCTCATCTTTGTCGCCATATTTATCACAATGTTTCGGCCGTTGTACGCTCCGGCCTTCTTCAGGTGGTTGGAATTTCGAACTGACACCCTTTATTTCGCTCACTGGGGTAGACTGTTGTAGTTCTACGTGTCATGTTTGATGGATGTCAGTTATCAGTTATCCCCTGTTAATTTCTCTCTGAAAGTTCTCCACTGCCTTAACCGGGTATTGAACTCACACTCTTTTGGGTCCTCAAGGACACATGGCACAGTGGATAAAAGCGTTGGTTAGATTCAGTGACAGGACCCAAAGAGTGTGAGTTCAATACCCTGTTAAGGCAGTGGAGAACTTTCAGAGGGAAATTAACAGGAGATAACTGATAACTGACATCCATCAAACATGGCACGTGGAACTAGAACAGTCTACCCCAGTGAGCGAAATAAAGGGTGTCAGTTCGACATTCCAATCTCCTGAAGAAGGCCGGAGCGTACGAAGGCCGAAACGTTGTGATAAATATGGCGACAAAGATGAGGACAATAGTCCTAATAATGGAAATATCATCATCATCATCATCATCATTTATTCAGTTAGCGCCTTTTGCGCTGTTGTAGCCACCCCTCTTCTCTTTTTTTAAAATTTTGAACCATGGTGACGTTCAAATCAAACTAGTGCAATGCCCTACCGGTTCTTTTAGCGCCAGGGTGTGGAGGTTACCCCGTCCCTACTCTCAGAAGTTCCCCAGGCTATTGGAAACTCCGTTGACCTGTGAGGCGCAGCTCGTACGCACAGGTTGGCGACTGGCCGGTGACTGATTGGCATTAATCGGTATGGCTGAGGCGTTCACCTACATAATCAAAGCAAACAAACAAATAAACTCTAACGCCTGAAATAAGCTTGACATAAAATCTTTAGAAACACTAGCATTTCAACAAGACAGTGTATTTTGAAAAGCAAATCTACAATCTTTCTGATAAGAAGTATGGTTTCACGCTCTTTACGATCCAAAATTAGAACCATCAAATCTTTGAGGATATTGTTTAAACATATTTTTCCGTTAAAAGCACCGAGTGTTTTCATTAAAGGCTAGAGATATTCTCATCAAAGGAAAAGTTTTTGCGTTAAACTATACATTAAACGTAACATATTTTTTTTGTCAAGAAAACATTTCTGTCAAATAGAAGGAACGGTTTTGCCAAAAGCAATGGATTTTATCCTGAAAGATAACTGTTTTTTTTGCCGAAGGTAACTGATTTTTTTTTATCAAAGGCAGCAGTATTTTTTGTCAAAGTGTCGGGAGTTTTTTTTTTCGCTAATGGCAATGGATTTTGTCAAAGGCAACCGATTATTTGTCAAAGTTGATGGATTTTCTCGTCAATGTTAACTGATCTTTTGTCATTGTTAACTAATTTTTCGTCAAAGCAAAGTCTTTTTCATCAAAGGCAAATAGTATTTTGTCAAAAGCAACTGATTTTCCATAGAAAAACCGCTGTAACTCTAGTTTTCCCTTTCGGAAAATATTACAAGTAAGGTTCTCCTTTTTATATTCTGTTTGTTGTTACATATATGCAATAATTTCTTTGCGTGGAACACGTGTATATATGTGTATATAAAATGTATGACGTAGCATTAGAAAAATCTCTCTGGGAATGAAGCATATTTGTCAATCATTTTCTTTTTAGCTGTCCCGTTCCGTTCGTTAAGTAAGGTGTTATTATATCACGGATATAATAATGCCCGTAATAGGGAAAATTCAAATAGAGGGATAAACGTTTCTTCCATAACTTTCTCACATTATATTTATGTTTATGCTCAGATTGTTAACATAAAGAGCAATATAAATGTAAATGGATGTAAGTTTTATAGTTTATACAAAAGCGTTTGATAAGGTGCGTCAGAAAGAACTATATGAAGTGCTAGGTAAGATTGATTTATTTAGTAAGGGTATTAGAATAATCCAACCTGTGTACGGATAGAAAATGAATTCAGAAAATACACAAAAATCGAAATGAGTGTCAATCATACTCATGCGAACTTTAGGTCCTGCTAGGATTCCTTTCCTGGC